>JAMPIV010022847.1:0-71826 GCA_024509875.1 Oreohelix idahoensis
CGGGTGAATTTTCACGCCCCAGGCCAGAGACCCTCAGACGAATGTCTAGCGAATGCTGTAAATTCACGCCTATCATCCGACCAGCGCGACTGACATGTACGCAATACCACCCAGGTGCGATTCTCAGTTTTAGAGAAAGGAAAACAGGTAAAGTTTGCTAATTATATGAAAATAATATTCGCAAAACGAATGGATGAAAAATATACAGGAAAAAAAGGAAATACAGAGATAATAAAAGAGAGAATTCGGGTGAAAGAATAGGAAGATGATGTAGGAAATTAAATGAATATAAACCCTACGTGACAGAGCCTCCCCCCTTTAAGATATGGACGCACTCCATGTCTACGTTATGGAGTTTAATTTCCTATAACCGTAGCTTCGGGGTGTCTGTCTTCTTCCCTCTCCTCTTCCCCCTCCATCTCTGTCCAATTCCTACTCAAGTCCACTCCTCAAAGTTTCCTTCCCCTGGAATGTCTCATATGCGCGCTTGAAAGAGCGTCGCCGCTTCTGACATTTTTTGAAAGATTTCCTGTGATAGCGGTGGAATATCCCTGCCACTATCGTCATCTTCGTCAGTTTTGGCGATCGTCAGGAGATGGTCGGAGGTTGGCACTGGTTTTTCCAAGTATCTCTTTAAGAGATTTAAATGGAAAACCTTCTCCTTTCCTTCAATAGAGATCTGGTAGTTAGCCTTAGAAATCTTTTTCAGGACGGTAAACGGCCCTTGCCATCCGATCTTCAGTTGGTTGTTCTCGGTAGGGAGCAACACCAAAACTTTCTCTCCTGCTTCCAGTTCTCTCTCTTCCGCGACTTTCCTGTATCGGTTAGCGTGCTTGGTGCGTGCTCGCTTAAAGTTAGTCGTTGCTAGGTCCCACCCTAGTTTCAACCGTTCCTTTAAAACCGACACATATTTACTGGCTGAGACAACTGTCTCATCAGCCTTCTCGTCTGTCAGAGACTGAAGTAAGGCTTCAAGCGGGCCCTTAATGGGTCTGCCGAATAAGAGTGTAGCTGGCGGAAATCCTGTGGAAGTATGAGGAGATTCTCTGTAGCCAAATAATGCTGCAGGAATACAGAGATCCCAATCTTCAGGTTTCACTTGTGCCAGCTTACTTAGCATCATGGTGAGGTTTCCATTAGCACGTTCCACGACCCCATTTCCGGCCGGAGTATATGGCTTAGTGTGGACGTGCTGGGTCCTCAAGAACTTAACGATCTCATCCATCAACAGGTTTCGGTATGGAGATCCATTATCCGTCAACACTTGCTGAGGGAATCCCAACCGAGTGAAAATCTGCACGAGGGCTTCTGCGACATGCTTGGCATCTGCGCATGTTAGCGGGATAGCTTCTGCCCATAAAGTGCATGTATCGACTAAGGTCAGGATAAACCTGTTCCTTCTTTTAGTCCTTTCGAAAGGCCCTAAAATGTCGATCACAACCCGTTCGAATGGTGTTCCCATTATTGGCATTTCACCCATGTGGACTGGGGGTGTCCGTTGCTTTGGTGGTACACGTTGGCACTGGGCACAGGATTTGACATATCTGATAATATCAGTATTCACTCCTGGCCACCAATAATGAGTGGTTATACGTTGGTTTGTGGCGTTCTGTCCCATATGTCCGCTAAAGGGAAGAGAGTGCCCCATTTCTAGGATTTGGCTTCTGTACTGTTTCGGTACTAGGAGCTGGTTGTAACCTTGGTCAGGCTTGCCCGTTCTCCGATAAAGTACGCCATCCTCAGAAAAAAATGTCCCCGTGCTGTTTTGGTTCCTTCGCCATGGGCAGTTTCCTAAAGCAGGGTGCCAAGGTAGGGTCCTTGTATTGCGCTTCTTTAAGTTCCATAGGTAACAAATTAGGCGCAGGCTCCCGTTCCTTCTTGGTTTGCCCTCTTATAGTTACTGCTGCCACAATCGGCTCTTCCGGTTTCCCAATACACACGTATCTCCCGCCAAGTATGACTGGGTAGATGGGATCATCCATAACAGCCGCTTTGATCACACCTCTGACAAAGTCAGAGTGTATCTCCACCAATGCGATGGGAAGCGCTGTAGGTGCATCACTCTTACGAACTCCACAAAGTGTGACGGTCTCTCCTGTCTCTTGACCGGGTTTAGCCAGGTTTCTGGCAACAATGCAATCGTAAGAAAGCCCCGTGTCAAATAAGCAAGAAGTTTGAGAACCGTTCAAAATAACAATACCTCGCGTTGAGGGTCTATCCCCAACAGGTTGGGAATCACTGTCAATAATTCCGCCTTGCGAGACTGTCAATAAGCATCCGATGCGTTTTGGCTCGGTGTGCTCGGTCTGATCATATGTCCCGTGCTCAGGGGTTCTCCCTTTGCCACCTTGTCCTTTCTGGCTGCGCTGCCATGTAGGGCGGTCGGGTTGATCAGGCTGTTTGGGGTGGTTGGGGTACTTGTTCTTGTAGAACTTGGATTTCTCAGGAGGGGGGTTTTGAGGTCCAGTTTCTCTGTGGTTATTTAGGTTAGAAGCCTGAGAGGATTGCTCTAGGTAATGTTTTCGAAAATGCTCCTCTGTCGGTTTCCGCTTTGTGGCCGGTAGTTCAGCCAACGCATTGTGATAACGCTCAGACTTTTCCAAAATGTCTTCAAGTTTTTCTGCCCCCTGCTCAGCGAGAAATCTCCGGGTATCAGCAGACAAAGTGTTCTTTATTTGTTCAGTTAGAACAAGTTCCTCAAGACCTTCATAGGTAGAGGGGAGCTGCGAAAGCTCAAGGCACTTTGTTAGATATCCCTTAAGACGAGATGAGAACTGGTGAAAAGTTTCAGAATTCTCTTTCCGGCTGTTGCGAAACAGTTGCAAAAACTTGCGAGCGTTCATTTCAAAGCGCTCCAGTAACGCTTTCTTCAACACATCGTAGTCGTCTTGTTGGCTACTTTCCAGCTTAGAATAAACATCATAAGCAGAACCTTTTAGGGCCTGGGAAAGTTTCATATTCCAACGCGACCTCTCTAACCCGTACAGAGTTGCAATTTTCTCAAATTTTTCTAACCATGTGTCAATCTTCTCATTTGGACAAGGAAAAGATTCAAGAGTGAAAGACATAGCATTTAGTTGAAGAGATTGAGTGTTAGCAGGGTCAGTTAAGGAAGAATGAGGAGAAGACTCTCCATTGCTGGAGGTAGAGGCAGCACCACGACTTTGAAGTTCTAGAGCTTTAAGAGCCAACTCATGTTGTCTCTCCTTCTCTCTTTCCTCATGCTGTCTCTCCTTCTCTTTCTCCTCATGCTGTCTCTCCTTCTCTCTTTCCTCATGCTGTCTCTCCTTCTCTCGTTCGTTCGCCCTGCGAATTTCCATTTCTTCATCCATCTTCTTCTGCTGTAAAGCTTCAGCTGCTTTCCTCTCCGCATCATATCTCTCCAGTTCGACTCTGACAAAAGCTTTCGCTTCCTCTCCTTCCAGTCCCTCCTCTCTCGCTTCGTCCCTGAGGAGTTGTCTAAGCTTTGCCCTCTCGGCCATATTATGTCCGTGACTGAGACACGTGGAGATAGAAAATAGGAAAAAGAATAACCTGGTTCCTACCACTTACGAGAAAAAAAAACCAAAAATTCAAAAGATGATATCCTTAACCCTGGGATACCTCCTCCAAATAAAAATCTAACTATCGCTGCTATTATCGGCAATAAAGCACTTAATGCAAAACACGACTACGCCAACTAAATGGTAGTTAAGATTACAACTGAAAAATAAGTTGCTACAGTGGAAAAGCAAAAGAATATTGCAAAAATTAAAGAGAAAAATAATCCCTTAATTTTTAAAAAATCCACTATAAGTTCGCCCCTGAAGTCAGATCGGGTAAGGGAGGGAATTAATCTGGACAAAAAGTCTGAAACACACTCCTTAACTTAGTTCAAACGCCGTTCTGCCTCAGTACCCAGTGAATGTTATACACTCACCACTTTACCAGCATTTAGTATTACAATCAGCAGTTAACATATATCCCGACAAAATCAACCTGTAACCAAAATGTATATTATTCAAAGATGCTGTGGAAAAAAAAAACTTATTAGTTTGTGTGGTCAGCACGCCCGTAAACAGATCGCTAGTCTAGGGGTAATATTTTTTTTAAAAGATACACAGTCACAAGACATCACACTCTTACTCTATATCAGAATACAGAATCTTAAGTTCAAAATCCAGATAGACGAGTCCACATTTGTCGTACTCGTCTTCCTATTCTAAGTTCAAAAATCCGTCGGACGAGAACCCATTTGTCGTATCGCCTTAGGATTTTGGGTTCAATTCCCGGTAACGAGCGACCATTTGTCGTAGATTTTCGATAGGAGAATTAAGACTAGGTTTGGTCCCTTCTGAATAGGTTTGAATAGGTGATAGACTCAGTGAGAGTTAGTGAAAGGTAATAGAATTTCCACACACGTGAGATGATAGATTTTTTTTGATATAGTGGCTGTCTCTGAAAGCGAAAAGAATTCTTCTCTCTCTCACCTATCTTCTACAACAGTTGTTACAGCGTCAGACAGACTACACCAATATACATATTACGTATATTTCTATCACTCACAGGCACGCACATACACGTGACGACAGGTAAACACACAGATGTGGGAAAACTATAACAATGATATATATATTATCTAGAACGAGCTGACCAAACACGATTATTAAGTTCAAGAGCGATTTTAATATCAGGAAAAATCGGCTCACAACATCAAAGAAAGTACATCAAGGAAAATACATATACACATAGTCATAAAAATTCAAGGAAATGTTGCAAGGATGTTAGCCCCGTTATAGTGTTAACTCTAGGTTTAGCCCGGCCCCGTTAAGAGAACAGATGATGGCGCCCGAGTCACAGATACATAGGGTTTGAGTCTAAGAGTTTTCTAAGAGTTTTCTAAGTCACCTAACAATTATTCCAGGCGCGGGAGTTAGCAGAGCACAGTGTCAATAGCGTAGGTTTCTAAAAATGATGAATGTCAGGTCGGTGCCTTCCCTCAGTATAGGATTCACTTTAGTCACACCACAGATTTGTCCACAAAAATATATATATATATAGTCGGGAAATGTTAGTTAATACTAGAAGTATTTCGCGCCACCAGGCAGAAAGATTACGTAGAGTTTTTTTTTCTAGAAGAAATTAAGATCTGGCTCCAAGGTCCAGTATTTATCATTACAGTCTTTGAAAACCCGTTATTGGGAGATAGTATTTCTGGCTAACTCGGGTTGCATATGCACTGTTAGACCAGTGGTACTTAAGAAACCCACGTGGTTCAAAATAAGGACTGTCTATTTCTTCACAAGTATGGAAACTACTACTAGGTGCTGGTAAAGTTAGGGTCACCCCAAAACTTTCACTGTGTGGAGGAAAAATAACACATATAATATAATAAACAGAATCTGTACTGGTTATAACTTACATTTAAACTTGCAAGCAGAGAGCTTTGCTTATCATTTAAACTTCCCGTGACGTAAGTTATATTTTAAAATCAGCAATCCTCATGAATTAGGAACACGTGCGTATTCCGTCACCATTCATGAGGCTCGATTCTAGAGTTTATACGTTAGTTTAGAAAAATACACTCGACTGAGTATTAGCGGTTAAATTAAATTCATAAATAGCTACAATTGCCGTTATAAGCTAGAAATTTTAATTTTATTCTGCTTTCCACTGAATGCTTCCCTAGAAAATATAACAGCCTACCACTTTATTTCTCTTCTGCGCTAAAGAAATAGATTAAAATGAATTAAGCGATTTAACACTTTAACACTCACAAAATCTATATATCTATCATATTAATTACCTCAACCACAGAATTACAGGTAGTCGCACAACTTAGGAATAAAAATGCTGAAAATATTTCTGGAAGTCTAGAAGTTCGACAAATTGCCGAAACAAACTGAGATCTTCGCTAACAGCTATTCTGTTTACGAGCAACCTATCTACTGTGAGTCTATGAGCGAGAATGAAATTAAAGTTTCATACTTGGCCAATATCTTTAAAATCGGACACAGGATCCTAATCTTATTTCGCCAAGTGAAATAGTCTCCCCTGTCCGTATAACACCTTCGTCCGCTTATCGCGTGACGTAACAGCCATCAGTGGCCGAGGGCTTGCATGAGTTGCAAATCTCAGACCACCGTCTGCAGTGCGGAGTGGATTTTCACGCTAAGCCGGGTTTTTCCTGACGAAAAACCTCATGCGTTTACTGAAATGCAGACTCTCTGTCTACTTTCCATGTCCCTCGGGTGAATTTTCACGCCCCAGGCCAGAGACCCTCAGACGAATGTCTAGCGAATGCTGTAAATTCACGCCTATCATCCGACCAGCGCGACTGACATGTACGCAATACCACCCAGGTGCGATTCTCAGTTTTAGAGAAAGGAAAACAGGTAAAGTTTGCGAATTATATGAAAATAATATTCGCAAAACGAATGGATGAAAAATATACAGGAAAAAAAAGGAAATACAGAGATAATAAAAGAGAGAATTCGGGTGAAAGAATAGGAAGATGATGTAGGAAATTAAATGAATATAAACCCTACGTGACACTTAGGCGTAAACAGACACAACGCAATAACCGTCCTTTTCAGGACGAACGAGGAAGAAGAAGAAGATGGTCATTGACATACTTATATTAATCTCTGTCTCCTTAGATGGTCATTGACATACTTATATTAATCTCTGTCTCCTTAGATGGTCATTGACATACTTATATTAATCTCTGTCTCCTTAGATGGTCATTGACATACTTATATTAATCTCTGTCTCCTTAGATGGTCATTATTCTTCTTCTTCTTCTTAGATCCTTAACCACCGACCGTCAAAGCAGTCAGTGACCATCATGCCTAGTGGCGTCTTGTAGGGCAACAACAAATTGATTCCACTTTGCTCGATCGGTGGCCATCCTTCGTACAGTGCCGCAACCCTTAGATAGTCATTGACATACTGTTGCGTGATAAATTCTCGCAACATCGTTTTATTACAATATCTATTTTATAACGCAAGGGCAACAACTGCTTGAAATTTATAGTCACTTTTCTCGGTAAGCATTTGTCTTCCCGCGTTGGTATTGAATGCAGTTAAGTTTTGAGCTGTGGTCTTTTTGCGCTGGACTGCGCATGACTGGTCTTGTTTTTTGGTCGATCGGTTTCCGCCCACCACTAGTGGAGTGAGCGATTTGAATGGCGAAAGAGATGCCTCGTTGAAGAGGGGATCTCCGCTATTTTTTGTTCTGTCAGGGATGTGTAGTCCTCTTAATGGATATTTCGTTTATTCGAGATAATACCTCTAGTGTTTCCCACATGTCGGGAGGCGTGATATTTCTGTGTATTTCCTGAAGGCAAGGTAAATTGACTTTTCATTAACTCTATCGATTTTGGGTCGTGAGCGATTTCGATTCATAGCCTGTCTTCGAAAGTCGTCGTCACGAGATGTTTTCCCAGCTCACATGTCGCTGTATTGTACTGCATCGGTTGATGCATGTCCCAAGGACCATTACTTGCTACTTTGTTAAATGAACTAGGTTTGGAAAACCTTTATTATCTAGAGGATATTTTTGAGGACATTATTTATACTTCGGCAGACGTGTCTGTCTTGCTGAAGTCAGACTAAGGAGAGTGAACTGATCTCATACATCTGGTTATCTCCTGGCTGTTATAGAAAAGGATGGAGTTTTTCACCTGACTACATTTACAGCACTATGAAATATAACATGCATCTGACTCATCATTGTAATGCTGTCTACCGTCTATTGCTGTATTGAATGTTGCTGTGATAATGACTGTTTGATGTGCCTACATATTCGCGTAACCATTTTGTCACTGTGGCGTCCACAATAAATAATGAAGAAAAACGTCAACGGCTGTTACAAGAATCATTGACTTTATACGTCGTGAGTTTACTGACGTCCTATGTGGATTGCCCTGTTATTTTTGTATGAACATTGTTTGACTGAACACATCTGCACACTACACAAAACCAGACATGCGGATACCATCCATCATCATATGGCATCACGCATCATTTGGTGGCCATAAGCTGGTTTGATTCTGGTACCAGCAAACACGGGGTCCCTTACCCACTTCATTTTCAACAAGAATTCATCAGCATCCTTCAAGAAATTAACATTCTTCAATACAGTCAACATCTTCAAAATTTTCAAAGTACTCGGCGTTGCCCGGTAAAAGTCAAAATTTCAACTTTTTGACGGAAACAAGAATTTGACAGTACCCGGCGTTGTTACATGTTGCCGGATAACTCGGACTGCTGTTATCTTTTACGCAAGTCAAGCAAGTTGCTGCTGTCAAGGTTCCAGTGCTGTCGTTTTTGTGAAGGTCAAGTGCCGGTTGAAACGGGTTGTTTTCTGAAGAAGGCCAAGTACCGATTTCCATCAACTTACTTTTGGATTAGAAGGTCAAGTGCCGAAACAACTCAACACACAGTAATTCAGAAGCTCTTGTACCATCGTGTTAGCAGTGGAAGCAGTTCAGATGTGCCATCATCGTTGGAGCTTCGCTCTTTAGGACGTTGATTGACATCCGTTTTGTCTGCTGTTCTACGATTGGAAGCCTATAAGTTAAGTGGCCTGTTTGTATGTAAACTGTGCCCTTATACTTCTGCTGAGTCTTCTGTGTATCATCTCATTCTATATGTTATATGTCTATATGTTATTTGTATATTTATATGTTTATATTTCAGCGGGTTCTCGGTTGGGTGGTGTCTCCGTTAGATTATGCCACGTCATAGAGGTCGTCTATTGTGAGCGTTTTCTGTAGGGTTTGCAAATTTCCGATACTGGAATTTGCTAAGCGACTTCTGTTGCTATTTATGTTAGCTGTGATGACATGTTTTAATATTGTTTTCGTTATTATTTCGCATTCTTTAGTTTTGTTTTGATTTGTTTGTATTTGTTAGCCTACTCTTGTCTATAATTTAGTTTCATACAACATTTTTGTTTATACACTGTGGTGTCATGTATTTTGTTTAATTATAGCGCAGATATCGTCACATTTTTTGTGATATTTCATTAATTTCTGCTTTATTTTTAGTTGATTTCTGCGAACGTTTTTGTATTGTTGCTGATCTTTGTTATTGTTTACATTGTTATTGTTTACATTGTTTGCATTGTTTACATTTTCAATGTTTACATTCTGCATGTGTTTACATAGTCATTGTTTACAGTTATAGTAATTAGTTAATGGGCTATGCTAATGCACTGTTACTACTACACTGATGATAAATGAATGATGAATAGTGTCGTGCACTATTGAATGAGAAGTGCACTTATGATCAAGAATTGAGTGCTGATATTTCATATACAAGTTCTTTGATTGGAGACTTGTTTCCCACAGAGACTGGGATAATATAATGTGATGTGAATATACAAGTGCTTAATTAAGACTTGTTACACTTAGGTTTGAAATAAATTAGTTAATTATTTCAGGTTTTGGACTCATATGTTAGACAACATGTCTACATTTGAGCACTTTATTGAGCAGGGTAAATTGCTTGGGAAGACTGGTGATAAGTTAGAAGAATTTGCAACTGCTCGATATGATAAAGCAATGGAAGCTGAACAAAAGAAACTGCAGATGCAGGTGGATGAAAAAAGATTCCAAATGGAAATGGAAAAACAAAAAAGGGAATCAGAAGCTGAGGAGAGAAAACTCCAGCTACAGCTAGAAGCTGAAAATGAAAGACTTCAAAAAGAGGCTCAGGCTGAGGAAAGAAGATTACAGAGAGAGTCTGATGAGAGGAAAGAGAAAGCAAAAATGGAACATGAAGAAAAGGTCTTAGCTTTAGAGTTGGAAAAATTGAAATTGACGAGCATGAGTAATGGTAATGATTCAAACAAGGGTTCATCTTCTGGTAAGGCTAATAATGATACTTTTAAGATTAAGTTACCAACATTTAGTCCTTCCAGTGATGACATAATGTTCTATCTGGACAGATTTGAACAAGCATGTACAGCTCATAACATAGACAAAGCAAAATATGTTTATCAGTTATCAGGGATACTGACAGGTAAAGCTCTAAGTATATTAAATATGGTGGATGAACCTGACAAGAACAATTATGAGGTTGTCAGGGCCGCTTTGTTAAAGAAATATCAGCTTAACGAAGACGGCTATCGTCTACAATTTTAAAACATGTTACCTGAAAATGGAGTTGAATTCTCCGAGTTTATTGCAAGAATACGCATTACTTTCTCACGATGGGTTGAACTATCTAAGACGGAAAAAACTTATGAAGGACTTATGGACTTAATACTTAGAGACAAAGTCATGTCGTCTGTCAATGAGTCTTTCCTTGCTTTCCTTCATGAACGTAAACCAAAAACAATAAAAGAAATGGAAGATTTCTGTTGCCAATACGTAACTGCGCACCCACACATAACCATGGGTAACTCTAAGGTGAAAGAAGGTTTACCAGTTGCTTCGGCAGCTCCGTATGGCCAAAACTTTGCTCGTAGATTCCAACAAAATTTTGATAGAAAGAGTAGCGGTAATTTATGTCAAAATCATGGAAATCAATTTCATGGTGATTCTTCTTCGAAGAATTGGAGACAACCTGATAGTACTCGTTACTATCACCCTAATAATTATAAGCATTTCAAAAGAGGATATGGTAATAGAGGTTATTCCTGCCGAAGACCTCAGAACCAAACAAATAGATGTTCGCATCAATGTGAACATGATAGTAATCGTGGAAACTGGAATTCGAACCAGGATAACAATTACAATAGAGACAATAATAACTGCAGAGATAATAATAACTCTGATAACTTCAGAGGTAATAATAGTCGGGGTAGATCTCAACACAAAAAAAAGAGATATCAGCAGGCTAATGCTGTACAACAGGAAACTGAGGGAGCCTGTAATCATGTTGTTGATAGTAAAAACTTTGACGCTGTCACTGGTTCTGCTTTTGACTTTGAGAGAGCAAACAAATGCCCCCAATGCAGTACTTTATTCGAACCGGGTACCATAACTACTTTGAGTTGTGGTCACCCACTTCCCGCTCTTCCTGCTGCTGTTGCGCATGACGGGAGGGGTTCTTTAATTCTACATAAGGGTCTTGTTAATGATACTCCGGTCTCACTACTTTTCGATTCCGGATGCACCACTATTGGTGTTAGACAATCGCTTGTAGATCCATCTTGTGCTACAGGAAGGGTTATTAAATGTGTCACATTTGGCGGCACTCTAGAAAAATATCCTACTGCTGTAATTCGCATTGCCACTCCTTTCTTTACTGGAGATGTGCATGCTTGTCTCTTACCTAATCCTATTGCGGACCTTATTATTGGTCGTATTCACGGAGTTAGGGAGTGTACCCCACAGCAGATTGCTGCTTGGGAAGATAATAACATGCAAGCTACAAATGCAGTAGTTACAAGAGCACAAGCTCTACAAACACCCGAAACTTCACTGAATAGTGATAATGGAGTTGATAGCCAAGATAGTCACTTAGTAATCACTCGTGACTCTTTCATAAAATTGCAAGAAGAAGATCCTTCTTTAAAAAAAATTCTTCGTTCTTGCGAAGAAAGGTGATCCGAATCAGGATACAAATAGAAAATCTTGGATTGCAATGAGAAACGGCGTACTTGTACGTATGGTACAAGATTCGACTACGTCGGCACATTCGCAAATTCTTGTTCCCAAGAGCATGAGAGTGCAAATATTACAACATGCTCATGACTCGCAATGTGCTGGACATATGGGTTTTTTCCCGTACGAAGTCGAGAGTCCTTGCGGCTTTCTTTTGGCCTTTTGTCAATAAGGACATTCGTATTTACTGCCGATCATGCAAGGTATGTCAGGAGGTCAAATCTAGAGGACCACGACATGCTGCGCCTATCCAGGCTGCTGACATTCCTATTCGGCCGTTTCAGAAAATGGCCATAGATATTATTGGCCCTTTTAAGGTCAAGTCGGCCAGAGGACATCAGTTTATCCTTACATGTGTCGATATGTGCAGACGTTGGCCAGAGGCTATTCCTCTTAAGAGCATATCTACTACAGATATCGCAGATGCTCTTTGGTTGATATTTTCTCGCTTGGGGTTCCCCAGAGAAATATTGTCAGACCATGGCACTCAACTCATATCTGACACTATGTCACAGGTAATGTCTACCTTACATATTGAACGATCTCTCAGTAGTATCTACCATCCTATGTCTAATGGGTTAGTTGAGCGTCTGAATAGAACGCTCAAGACTTTGCTTGGTAAGATAACTGAAGATCATCCTCAAGATTGGGACAGGGTTTTACCTGCGGCTCTCTTTGCCTATAGAGAAGTCCCTAATGAACACACAGGATTTTCTCCCTTCGAACTTGTCTTTGGCGCGCGTCCACCCGGCCCTATGTCTTTATTACACGATCTCATCACTGCCGATGATATTAGCGATGAAACTCAATCCTCATATGAGTATGTCATTGCTCTTAGACAAAAGATCATTGAGGCATGTAAGCTAGCAACTGCTTCATCAGAAATTGCTAAAGAGAAGGCAAGACAGTTTGCTAACAAGAATAGATGTCTACGACAACTTTGTCCAGGTGACAAAGCATTCGTCCTACTCCCCAGTAGGGAAAATAGACTTCTTATTGCATGGAAAGGTCCGTATGCAATAGTCTCTCGGATTTCCGATGTTGACTATGTGGTCGATATTGATGGAAAGCATAAAACTTTCCACATAAACATGCTTTCGGAATTTCACGAACGTCCGGACTATTTGCTGCCTATTTTCCAGGCAACGGATGATGCTCCTGCACCTCACGGTCATTATTCATCCCTGTCTGTCATACAGGATGAGGAATCTACCTTCTCTGATGTTAATCTTCCCCTTCCAGTGGTTCCATTACATTCTACGGAATCTTGGAAAAACGTTTCTGTTTCTCCTAATCTTTCTGGTGACGAACATCGACAAGTCTCGTCGATGTTACAAACATTTCAGGATGTTCTCACTGACATTCCTGGACACACAGATGTCATAGAACATGACATAATTCTTACCGACAATAATCCAATTAGGGTTAGGCCTTATCCTATTCCTATACACTTTCAGTCGCAAGTGGAAAAGGAATTGGATGAAATGATTCAATTAAATATAATTGAACCATCGACTTCACCATATTCTTCTTCCATGGTTATTGTCCGGAAGAAGGATAAGAACATACGAATTTGCGTTGATTATCGCAAATTGAATCAGGTCACAAAGTTCGATGCTGAACCGATGCCTTTGTTAGAAGATCTACTGATTAGACTTTCTAATTCTAGATTCTTCACTAAACTTGACTTGTCTAAAGGTTATTGGCAAGTGCCTTTAGCAGAGCATGCCAAACCTCTTACTGCTTTTTCTACACCTAGGGGTCTATTTCAATGGAATGTTATGCCTTTTGGTCTCATGAACGCCCCTGCCACTTTCGTTCGCATGATGCGTCGAATTCTGTCACATCGTTCGGATGTCATCGCATACTTAGATGACATCTGTCTCTTCAGTGATACCTGGGAAGATCACTATTTAGGGTTATATGACTTACTGTCCACTCTACGTGAGAATAATTTGACAGCGAAACCTTCTAAAGCTTTTGTTGGTTTTGGTGAAATCTCTTTCCTGGGTCATCGTGTTGGTCATGGTCTCTTGAAGACAGAAGACCACAATACTTCCAAAATACTGAACATCTCTGTTCCTAAAACGAAGAAACAAGTTAGGAGTCTCTTAGGTTTAATTCAATTTTATGGGAGATTTATTCCAAATTTATCTTCGATCATGGCACCTCTCTCAACATTGTTGAAGAAAGGTTCGCCTAATCTGGTCCGTTTGGTCTGAAGAATGCCAATCTTCACTAGACCAAATCAAGAATATATTTTCTTCTCCTCCCATCTTAAGATTACCTACTCTTGATAGGACTTTTGTTCTTCGGAGTGATGCTTCATCCACTGGGATTGGAGCAGCACTGATGCAAGAATATGCAAATACTCTGCATCCTGTTATGTACATTTCTAGAAAACTAAATGCGGCAGAGAGGAACTACTCGGTTTTAGACCGTGAGTTGTTAGCGATGGTTTGGTCAATTCTAAAGCTACAAAGATTCCTCCTGGGCGCACATTTCATTCTAGAGACTGATCAGAAAGCTCTTACAGCTATTCAGACTAAGAATTTGAAGAGTTCGAGATCCACTCGATATGCTATAGCTCTTCAACCTTTTCACTTCACGGTACGAGCTATCCGTGGTGCGGATAATGTGATGGCTGACATTTTGTCTAGATGCCCACATGACTCCAACTAATACTTCTGTCCTATATTTCCATATATTACAGAGTCATAACACACCTATATTTCTACAATAGATTAGCACATCTGTACTTACTTTATATGTACACACTATCGTGCTTTGTTGTCATCTTCTTCTGTTCGTTTTTTAAGATGATAGAGGAGGACTGAGTAGTTAATATAAGGGCCGTTAGTTTACTAAACAGCCACAATTATTAATAATGTATTGTACCTTATGAAGCATATTAGTTATTAATTAGCATTATTTTGCTTGTACTTTCTCAGAATGTCATTGTTGAGCTGAGGACTTACCTTACTAGTATCAAGCATGACGAGTTCTAGATTGTGTACTTACCCTCGGAATACCAGAGCATATGTCCTGGATCGTCATGTAGTTTAACTTTACTATGTACTTATGTCATTACATGTCAAAGAATGTACTATTTAAATTTTCCTATCAGATTTGTACATCCATTTTTAAAGACAATATTAGAGTATGCTGTTTAATGATGATTATGGTAACTTGCATACGTATATTGTGTTTACATGCTAACGTGATGTGTGTTGGTGACACCTCCCCGATGTGAATATTTTTTGAGACATATTTATTTTTCTGTTGAGGTATATCCTCACCAGACACTCTATATTTAGCCTCATGTTAGGCAATTTAATTAATTATCAGCGCATAATTCGTGCGTTTTGAGCCGCTTATCGCATGCTCTTTGATATTTAAAAAAAAAAAAAAAATATGTTCCACATTTTTTTTTTATCGGGAGGAGGTGGTGATATGTTGCGTGATAAATTCTCGCAACATCTTTTTATTACAATATCTATTTTATAACGCAAGGGCAACAACTGCTTGAAATTTATAGTCACTTTTCTCGGTAAGCATTTGTCTTCCCGCGTTGGTATTGAATGCAGTTAAGTTTTGAGCTGTGGTCTTTTTGCGCTGGACTGCGCATGACTGGTCTTGTTTTTTTGGTCGATCGGTTTCCGCCCACCACTAGTGGAGTGAGCAATTTGAATGGCGAAAGAGATGCCTCGTTGAAGAGGGGATCTCCGCTATTTTTTGTTCTGTCAGGGATGTGTAGTCCTCTTAATGGATATTTCGTTTATTCGAGATAATACCTCTAGTGTTTCCCACATGTCGGGAGGCGTGATATTTCTGTGTATTTCCTGAAGGCAAGGTAAATTGACTTTTCATTAACTCTATCGATTTTGGGTCGTGAGCGATTTCGATTCATAGCCTGTCTTCGAAAGTCGTCGTCACGAGATGTTTTCCCAGCTCACATGTCGCTGTATTGTACTGCATCGGTTGATGCATGTCCCAAGGACCATTACTTGCTACTTTGTTAAATGAACTAGGTTTGGAAAACCTTTATTATCTAGAGGATATTTTTGAGGACATTATTTATACTTCGGCAGACGTGTCTGTCTTGCTGAAGTCAGACTAAGGAGAGTGAACTGATCTCATACATCTGGTTATCTCCTGGCTGTTATAGAAAAGGATGGAGTTTTTCACCTGACTACATTTACAGCACTATGAAATATAACATGCATCTGACTCATCATTGTAATGCTGTCTACCGTCTATTGCTGTATTGAATGTTGCTGTGATAATGACTGTTTGATGTGCCTACATATTCGCGTAACCATTTTGTCACTGTGGCGTCCACAATAAATAATGAAGAAAAACGTCAACGGCTGTTACAAGAATCATTGACTTTATACGTCGTGAGTTTACTGACGTCCTATGTGGATTGCCCTGTTATTTTTGTATGAACATTGTTTGACTGAACACATCTGCACACTACACAAAACCAGACATGCGGATACCATCCATCATCATATGGCATCACGCATCACATACTTATATTAATCTCTGTCTCCTTAGATGGTCATTGACATACTTATATTAATCTCTGTCTCCTTAGATGGTCATTGACATACTTATATTAATCTCTGTCTCCTTAGATGGTCATTGACATACTTATATTAATCTCTGTCTCCTTAGATGGCCATTGACATACTTATATTAATCTCTGTCTCCTTAGATGGTCATTGACATACTTATATTAATCTCTGTCTCCTTAGATGGTCATTGACATACTTATATTAATTTCTGTCTCCTTAGAAATCCCCAGAACTTTCACGGGGTATCGCACATGTACTTCATGCACAGCTGTTGCTTCGCTGTGGCTACTTACCATGATGGCCATAATACTCTTGTTAAACGAAATACAGAAGCAAGCACAAACAAATGACGCAGTACCAGCTCTCGGTGAGACTGAGTCACGTGGTTCCTTGATTTAGTTACCTAAGACAACATTATCAAATACGTATATCTCATATATCTGAGTTTTTCCAAGACACCTCCCCCCTCCCCCCCACCCCCCCCCCCCCCCCCCCCCCCCCTCCCCTTTGTATGTGTGTTATTCTGGGTCACTGCTACTAATTTCTAGCTTAAGAAAGTGGTCCATATTGCCAGAAATAGTTGATCTGAATATCCCGAACTTTGATTTCTTCAGAATAATGCAGCGAGACAGGTCATACCATATGGGGACACAACTGTTGGCAGATTAAAAGGTAAAGGTTGTCCCGTGGCAGAAACTGCCGTAGGGAAGTGGAGTGTTTGAGCTGGGGTCACCAGTTCCCTTCCTCGCTGCCTTTACCTTCCCTAATTAAAGATCAGAGTTAGGTGTCCATTTACATAGGGGTTGACTGGAGCGTGTCGCTACCAGTGTTCCATTCCGGGCCTGGTAACTGCCGTCAGAGGAAGGCACTCCAACCGCTTAGCCAGTGTTGTTAGCAAATGAGGTCTTCAAGTTAAATGTATATTATAATTTGTGTCGCAGACAAAGTTGACGATCGAGACAAATGACTTCATCTTGCCATTATTGGAACGTTCTTTCTAACGTATCCTTTCACATCTGTTCGCAAAGAGTCGTGAGAACTTTCAGCGCTACACTTCGGAGTTTCGTGTGTCCTATACAATAATGCGTCATAACTTTATGAAATCATCGGACAAACCTTCGATCCATCGTTTATTGATCGTCCGTGTGCTGTACGTTTCAGTGAACTACGTTGTATGTGGCGTGATGCTGGGTGGCCAGTTTTCATTCTGACTAGATATCCTAGCCATTTGATCTGTTGCTCATTATGATCTATAAGCATATGGGGTTATCAAGAGTTTGTTCAAACTGTGTTTTTAGTATCTGTTTTTATGCTTTTAAAGAGGTATGTATTTTGAGGGATTGTTTTCCTTTGTTAACTTAATACACCAAGGTTATTTCACTGTGTATCATACATACTATTAATCTATTAAATTATTCTGCCACATTTCTGCATGTCCGTACTACTTTGTATGTACTTCACAGTATGTGTGTGTGTGTGTATATATATATATATATATATATATATATATATATATCTATCTATATATATATATATATATATATATATATATATATATATATATATATATATATATATATATAACACAAAGGTACATACAATGCATTTGTGTCAACTGCCACCACCAGTAACCTCAATCCAGGCGTACTAAATACAAAAACAGGTCTTTGACCTATTTACAGCGAACTTTTTATCTTTAAGACCGAGATGCCTCATGCACTCTTACATTATTTTGTTATCTACCTGTCCCATTTACTTGTTCACGCCTATTATCCAGGAAGCTACGCAGTAATTATGGCTAAGTTAATCAGGAAAAGTCCACTGTGATTCTCAGGCGTGATTTCGTGGGGCAAGGTGAAAGAATATGCGCACTGCTTCCAATATCATCCGGCCGGCGTGATGCTAACCACATCAGCCCTAATGTGCTCGATGGTCAAGAAAATATGGGCCTAGCACCATATTCCCAATATGCCTCAATGGGCGTGTTACGGGATCCTTTACCTTCCAATCATCATTGCCATTTAGCTTATCAAGAAGCATAGACCTACAACAGACTCATGCTAGGGCCCCTACCCCCCCTACCCCCCCCCCGCCCCACGCCATGAGTTCCAGGCCTGTCCTTGTCCTCCTCAACCCTTTAGTTTCTGTCTCCAGTTCTCTTCTCTGTGTGTTTGTCCGTCTGCCACTTTCTTCTCTTACACTGGGGATTCTAGAATAAAGAACTGCGTTGTAACGCTATTAGCAGGCTTTCTAAATGTGTGGTCCTGTCTATCGCCAGCGTCTTCTTATCTCGTACGTCCACCAGACGTGTTGTAAAAGGGGGCCGACTAAGATGAGGTTGTGCATGTTGCTAGAAAATTCACGCAAAAGAAATTATTTCAGAAACCACAACTTCAGTGGCCCATACAATGGTTTGGGTCAGACTTCTTGCAGGGTTGGATGGATATATGGCAGACAGGCAGGCCACGGCTGTTTGCCAGCGATCTTTTAGTTTTCCCTGACCGCGCTGTTTATAGCTATCGTGACAGAGGTCACGTGGTCAACTTCCAAACGGGAAAAAATGTGGCGGTGGTTACTTTTGATAGGGCTTAATTAATGCTTTTAGGCTACTTTATTATTATAAATACCGGCTTTAATTTTGCGTAAAGCTAGACTAGAAATATTATGAGTAAATTTTAGAACAAGAACAAACATTTTATCACAATTAGAACAGAAGATATAATAGTCTGAAATAGTGTAAAATTTACGTTTTTTTAATATTTTGTTATGGTTTGTTTCTAATGCAATTTACACTAACGGTCACAATCAACATGCATAACAAATTACAGAAATCAAAAGTAGAAAACCTGCAGAAAATGGATATCAAATTTTTGTTTTGGTTTCATGCGTCAAACATTAATTATTGAAACATTAAATTGCAAGTCCACATTTATTACCTTAAAATAACTCACCCATTTGTCCCCAAAACATGAGAGCTAACAATTATCTCAATCATACATCACGATGGTCATGTAAAAATGAGTATGGTCATGAGTAAAACGAAATGTTCAATTTAATAAATAAAACATGCACCTATTAAATGATTTCCACACTCTGTTAATTCTGTCACTCTCACGCAACAACTGCCATAATTTGCTCTAGCCCCAAAATTTCGCTCAATTATCATTCACACTTTTTTTTTTTTTATATAGGAGGAATCTGTACATTCACAGATGGAGAAATTTGTAACAAATGAGTTTCCATTATAAATTGTAATTGTGAAGTTATATTTTTAATACCCGCTGGCGCGTCTTTCAATTTTGGAAATAGTGGAATGTACAAATTCTTCTCCTTGCACTCCATGCATGCCCATTCCAAAGCCATGAGTTCTGATCCAGTCTGCTCAATGTTTTTCTAATATGTGCTGTTTAGGAATTGTCTTACTGGGGAATAGCTTTTTGAACAAAGACATATATGTCTCTATTGATGCTGTTATTGGTTCTTTACTAATTGGTTTACTGTGTGATATTTTGTTGTGTACCGGTACTTTCTCAAATGCTTCGTTCCGCGAGTTGAATTGTTCTTGGGCAATAAAAGCTATGTCAGTTATATCTTGTTTGTCTTTAATTTTCAGTGTTTGTGTAATGATTGCTCTTGTAAGATCTTTATAAACTTTTTGTGTGAGATATCTGTGGCAGTGATTTCCTATGAATGCTCTGCTATGATAAGCATGTGGTATGATTTTGTGTTTGGCTAGTACCTTGTCCAAGTGTGAGCAAACTGGACCAGACCTCCTAGCACACAGATCTTGAAACTGAAGTTTGGCCAGCGCATCTTGTGCATTTTCAAGTTTAACTTTAAAACTATCTGTCTCCTCCTTATCCTCACAAAGTTCAATACCTGCCTGACAAAATTCAATTCTAGCTTCTAATTCTTCTGCCTGTTTCCAGTTCCAACCAAATCACTTCAAGTTCTTAATAGTACTAACGTTTGAATGTATCTCTTGCGGATTCTCAAATATCTTTGCGTCTATTGTATCGGCTACCCATTCTAGAAGGCTGTGGTGTTTCAAAACAATGCCTAAATACAAGGGGATTGACATAAGTCTTGGGCCTGACCATGAAGGACATGTCACAGAGCGCTGAAATTTTGTATAGTGTTTATTCCTTTTCAATATAGCCACCGTCTGAATTGACACACTTCTGCCATCTCTGCTTGACCTTGAAAAGATCTTGGGAGTAGAACACCCTATTTTTCAAACTAAACCAGTCATCACATGCCAGTATAACCTCTTCATCGCTGTCAAAATGATTTCCTTTTAGCTGTTTTTTAAGATTTGGGAATAGAAACAAGTCTGATGGAGCCAAATCTGGAGAATATGGTGGGTGTGGAAGAATTTCAATATTCAAATCGTTGGCTGCTAGTTGCACAAGCCGTGCTTTGTGAGAGGGAGCGTTGTCTTGAAGCAAAGGAAGATTTTGAGTGCACGTTATCCCTCGTTTCCTGGTCACAACCTTTCTTAATTTTGTGAGAAGATCTGCATAGTACTGTCCATTAACTGTGTTGCCACGAGGCAGATAATTTTTCAAAAGGACACCTTTGCCGTCCCAAAAAACAGTCAGCATCACTTTTCCTGCAGATTTCTGCGCCCTCGGCTTGACAGGTGTTGGGGAGCCCGGGGTTGTCCATAGCATGCTGGCAATTTTGGATTCGGGGTCATAATGGTGTACCCAAGTCTCATCTACTGTCACCATGGTCTCCAAAAAATTTTGTGACTGACACTTTTTGAGCAACTGTTGACAGCAATTTACCCTCGTTTGCTTCTGTTCACGTGTCAACAGTCGCGGAACCCAGCGTGCACACACTTTTCTCATGTTCAGTCTGTTGTGTAAAATTCTATAAACTGTTCTTTCATTTAGTTTTACTCTACTAGCTATCTCCACAATTGTCATTTTTCGATCCTGGTCAATGATTTTCTTCACTCTTGTTGCATTTTCATCGTTGCACTCTGAGGCTGGTCTACCAGATCTTGGCAGATCAGCAACATTTGAGCGGCCGCACTTAAACTGTTGACACCAGTTATTTACCGAAGTATATGAAGGACAAGAATCACGAAACACTGGTTCCATTTCCCTGTAAATTTCTGTAGGTGTTTCCCCCTGAAACATCAGAAATTTTATCACAGCTCTGGCCTCCTTCTTTTCCATTGTTTTGTCAAATCTTTGGAGCAGCAGATCCGGTCAATAGGGTACATTGCGCCGTGCACCGTAGCGGAAAAACCCATTGAAGAAACAAACGCGTACTTTACACATTCAGTGCAAATGTGATGAACTTTAAATGTGCCAAGTTTCATCTTCCTCTTGTGACTCCTTCATGGTCAGGCCCAAGACTTATGTCAATCCCCTTGTATATGAAGGTAAGGAGGAGCTACATTTTCAATTTCAATCTCTAACATTGGTTTGTGTAAACAATTATGGTAACGTGCCACTTGCCTTTTATTCCCTTTCCCATATTTCATATATCTATTGTAATCTCTTATCAACATGGCCAAAATTCTTGGTTTGCAAGTTGTATGCTCTCTGAATGTCTTTATTTCCTTGTTTTGCTGGAGACACCACAGACATGGGTATGTTCCTTGAGCTCCAGACAAACCAAACATTTTCATTAAAAAGTCATAATCCCCGAATAAGAAAACAACAACTTTTTTACCATCCCACTCTAAATCTTTTAGTGACTCTATCTGAGCTTTCATGCCATTTATAAATATTTCTAAATTATCATATGTATCTCTCACTCTAGCCATTGATAAAAGGATGGTATTAGATTTAGAATTTGGTTTCTCTAAATTTACTACCTGCATTGTAACTTTGAACTGTGAATGAAAGAAGATATACAAACAGTTACTTAGAATTCTTTGGCATCCGTCGTGTGCACAGGATTGTCTACCAAAGAACACTAATGGAACCGTCCTTATCTCACACACAATTAAAAAAAAGACATTCATATTATAAATACAAGATTAACAAGACTTGAAAGATAGATCAAAGTATGTGGAAGAATCTATCTATAGCTTTACATGTTTTCTAACGCTTATATACGTAGCTAAATATCATTATAAATGAATGAAAATGCAAAAACAGATGGTGCTTTACAAAAAGTTATTTTTTACAACCTTATTTACGATTTGCGAGTATCAGGAATGCGTTTACAGTGATTTAAATGTTATAAAATCTGGTGACAATATGCTTGTTCTTGTAATGCCAAACTCACAAAACTGACTACCACACATTCTCAAGATATGAAACCAAAAAAACAGTATGTGGAAATAATCTTTAGCTTCCCTTCGAGAAATCTTTATAATTATAAACTCATTCGAATGGGCCGATTTTTAGATATTACATTAATAAATAGATTGCTTTTGTTATGAATTTCCTCAAATGATGACGCTGTTTTCAAAAGTCTGTAACTCCGTCAAATATAATTTCAAACAAATAAAAATGCAATCTAAAATAGAACACAGAACAAAGTTATAGTACACAAAATAATTTTAGCGCTATGTTTATCCAGAACGAGTGTGTAATGATTTATATATTAAAGATTTTACACACACATCAGCTGATTTTCCCCGCCAAAACCCTCAGTAATCTTTTACGGTGCAAGGAAGATTTATTACCCGGTGTCAGAAGTCCGGTCACTGAAACTAAAAAGAGCGCTCTGGTATAGGGCACAAACAGCCGTTTATCTACATAACTGATCTCTTCAAGCATGCATGCCTAGATAAGGACAAGAAGAAGAGAATGCGAATGCTTTCCACTGAACAGTATTTTCTAGTGAACTATGGAACTTGATATTTGAATAAGTAATCAACTATATATATTTATAAAAATATGTATTGAACGTGTGTGCACGTGGTATACGGTGATGAAAAATGCTGCGTCCTTTTCTTAATCATGGGCGAGAAATATTCCTTTTTATTTGAGGAATGAAGGATGTCCTTTGGCGAATTCTGCTAGCCAATTAGAAGGTCCGGCTTTATGAGGTGGGTTAACCAGGACTTAACCTTAGAAGGTCCGGCTTTATGAGGTGGGGTAACCAGGACTTAACCTTAGAAGGTCCGGCTTTATGAGGTGGGGTAACCAGGACTTAACCTTAGAAGGTCCGGCTTTATGAGGTGGTGTAACCAGTTCCCTTTCTCACTGGCTTTGTTTTCCATAACTTAAGAGCAGAGTCAGGTACCCATCTACAGCTGGGTAGACTGAAGCGTGACACTACTAGGTTTTGAGCCTGGAACCCGGTAATTGTGTCACGAGAGGAAAGTATACCGATTTACTCAAATTGATCTCAGAAATCGTTACAAACTTGCTACTGGTTTGAAAACGAGTCGGATATTGTACATGTGTGTAATGTTGGAACGATCCTATGACTTCGCACTTCCGTAACAACCTCAGTAGCATTCAACCAAAACAGCCATTACATTCACCCAAGCATGCACACATCCCGTGACTTGGAGCGTAAAAGGACATTGATGATACTAATCTAGATCAAACGAACACAGTCAAAGCATACATATAACTGGAGGTCACGGGTACACAGGGGTAAGACGGACATGGAGCACGTTCTTTGGAGCAGAACCTCAAAGTGAAAGACAGTCGAGGTTAGACAAAGGGGGATAACCGAGTTGGTTTGAGGGATTGTTGTCTGTCCATTGAAGAGATCAGGTCGAATCATGTACCATTTCCGCATCGAAGGTTGACTGAATCTTATGTCACTTGCGCTGATGGTGTGTTTCCTTGTCAGTCTCTGATCCTATCTTCTCACTTATATCGCTATAGCCTACTTGCCCATTTGTCCAACAACGTTTCATCTATTATTGTTGTGACGAGAGCTGACGATAACGGTAACGATGATCAAGAGCTCTATTCATTTTGACACTGCGTGTCTGATAGTCTAAAGTTACACATACGCCACACATGATCTTTGTGTTCAAGCGGTATTTTTGTTTGTAAAGCAGCCGTTTCGCTTGTGACTTCTACTTCTTCTCCCTCGTTCGCGTTCAGACTTCCACATTAATAATTCTAATAAAGTCAGTAGTCAGCTCAAGGTTCCTGACATCTCCAAACAGTTTTTCGTGGAGTGAAATAGGTTGTTGCCATATGCTACTCTGCTCATTGATATATATTCGGCAGGACTGCAACAGATGTTTGACTGTCATCGGGCTGGTGCCACAGGTGCACAGATCTGTTGCACCAATTCTGTACTTGTTTCAATATGTTGTGTCCAGTGCGTGACTGAAAAATGGTGACCTGGTCACGCCTAGATAGCGACAAAGACAGACAGTAGTTGTGTAAAAGGCTAGTTTGTTCAAGCGGCATTTTTCCATATAAAGTGGCCGTTTCACGTATGACTAAGGTGGACCACAGTTCCTTAGTTTCAGCGTAAAAAAGTACTTGCTGTGACGTTCAGGATTACGCCATGTCTGTGGAGGCAGACACTTGGTTACGTACTCTGAGCGTGTAAGGTGTCATTAGGGCAAGGGCGCTACACTTGGCGCCACAACAAAGTGCTAAATGAGCTTGCTGCGACAATAGACCTGGCAAGGATGAAGGCGAATAGCAAAGCCAGGCAGAGTACCGCAAATACATACTTTCTGAGGGCAGGAAAGTCAGCATTCCCCAAACTGAGTAAACCAGGTAGCAGTTTACCTTCTCTTCTTGCCTGTGCAAACGACTGGGAGATGGCGGTAGACCTACCTGGACGAGGGGCATATCCAGAGAGTATCAGAAAATCGCGGAGACGGCCGGATATAGTGCTTCATTCTTCAGCATCGCTTCATGTTATACTGATTGAACTGACCGTTCCATTTGAATCCAGATTGGACGAGCAACATTCGTTCAAAGCGGCCAAGTATAATGATCTGGCCGCGGATCTGAGACACGATGGGTTCACTGCAAGGGTCATGGCTGTTGAGGTGGGCGCAAGAAGGCTCGTGGCTGCATCAGTGTATGATTTATTGAAACTGTTGGGGCTGAGGGGACAGTCGAGAACAAGGGCACTGAAGAGGCTTAGTGAAACTGCAGAAATGGCATCATGCTGGCAGTGGAACAACCGCAATGGGCTATGGAAATCGGGACAGTAAGCTCTGCGGTACGGAAAACACCACGAATTTTTCTAAGTCCACAGTACGTTGAGTTTTTCATTGTACTGATGAAAGGGTTGTGACTGACAAGCAACAGGCGGTGTATATTATAAGAGGTGTTAAGCACAGAGTTTCAGTTGCTAGCGCGCAGTGGCTAGCCTCGTCGGCTTCGCGTAGGTGTGTCCCTAGTTGTGTGCGACGGAACGAACGGAGTAATTTGTCTTCTCTTTGTTACTTTCACAATTGCCTCCACGGCTGGCGGAGTTGTGGATTTTAAAGTTGCTACCAAAGTGAAATGGGTTCATTTTCGATACAAGACAACAGGAGGCTGAGACACTTGGGAGTCATGACCCAAGTGGGCCCGCCCCCTTAGAGTGTAAAGGAGTATACTGGGCCGAAACACTTGTCGGATGGGGGAACTTCTTCTGATGACCAGATTGCCTCCTGTTGTATTGCTGTGTAAAGAGTTTCCTATCATCAGTTGTGAAGGCAGACAGAACGCTTTCCTTACACATTATGCATGGCAGGGCCGAATTAAGAACTCCGGAGGCCCTAGGCTATTAAGATATTGTGGGGGGCCCTCTCCAGTCTTCTAAAAGGGAAAACAGGAGAAAAAAACTAGTGGATTTAAAATAAATGTTTTTATTAATATATAAAATTTATTAATATTTAATAATATGTTTAAAAACGTGTTAGTTACAGCCCCTAGATTTTGTTGAAGATAATGGGGCCCCTACAAAGAAAATATAGTTAAAACAAAAGGAAAAAAGGGGGGGGTGGAAGTAACTAATAAACCAACTACTGCACAGATACTATTACCCTGCACGCACAAGCGTACTATCGTGTACTTGCCGCTGCTGTAGAGCTATATGCGTTATGACTCCGTTGCTTTGGGCCCGTGTATAGTGAGCCTAATGAATAATCCGACTCTGACACATGGACGTGTACATACAACCAGCCAGTCAGTCACTCAATCATTCCATGGTTGGGTCTGCAGTCCTTCCATATTATGTGTATGCAGTTATTTGAAATGTTTCTCTGCAGTTATTCCGTTCTATGTTTTGGATATGCAGTCATTCCATATTTTGTGTCTGCAGTCATTTGATATTGTTTTGTCTGCTGTCATTCAAAATGTGTATGTTGCATCCATTCCACGTTTTGTAAAAGTTATTCAACATTTTTGTATCCGCAGTCATTCAAAACTTTTGTATTTGTTGTCATTCCATGTTGTGTATCTGCAATTATTCAACATTTTTGTACCCACTTTCATTCAAAACTTTTGTTTTTGCAGTCATTCCATGTTTTGTGTCTGCAGTCATTCAATCTTTAGTTTGAGGGGCCTGTGATGTCCTACTTGGGTGCCAAGGTTAATTATCACATTTAATTTCATCTTCTTTCTCTACCATTTTCTTATCTATGGTCATGTTCTTCTTCCTTATATCACGTTTATAATACACCTCTTCTCCACATGTCTAGTGGTTTTCTCATCATACTCCTCTTTGTCACTATCCAACAATGTATACCCAGGATTGGTTTCCTCAGCATATCATCCTTGTGGAGCATAAAGGCACTTCAACAGATGATCCCTTTGCAGTAACTGTGCACCAAAGTATTGATGTGTTCTTGAAACAGTGGTTTCTGTAGCAGTTTGTGTTACATGATGAGGTTACCAGGAGCATGCGTATCCTCATGTAAGTCGCCTATTACAGCACGCCTGAGGGAACAGGAATTCTGTTTTTTCTTTGTCTCCCAAAAGACCCTCAGGAACTATGTCCAATTATTTCCATTTCCATTTCCTTTAATCAAAAACAGCTATTGCTATGTTTCAGTTCAGTACCATTTAGCTCCCCAAGGGAGAATAGGCTTTCAACAAACACATGCCAAGTCCTCATGTCATGTGTCATCAGCTCAAGTTCTCCTGTCATTTGTCATCAGCTCAAGTCCTCATGTCATGTGCCATCAGCTCAAGTTCTCTTGTCACGTGCCATCAGCTCAAGTCCTCATGTCACGTGCCATCAGCTCAAGTCCTCCTGTCACATGCCATCAGCTCAAGTTCTCCTGTCATGTGCCATCAGCTCAAGTCCTCCTGTCACGTGCCATCAGCTCAAGTTCTCCTGTCACGTGCCATCAGCTCAAGACCTCCTGTCACGTGCCATCAGCTCAAGTCCTCCTGTCACGTGCCATCAGCTCAAGTTCTCCTGTCACGTGCCATCAGCTCAACAAACACATGCCAAGTTCTGTCGCGTGCCATCAGCTCAAGTTCTCCTGTCACATGCCATCAGCTCAAGTCCTTTTGTCACGTGCCATCAGCTCAAGTTCTCCTGTCACGTGCCATCAGCTCAACAAACACATGCCAAGTTCTCCTGTCGCGTGCCATCAGCTCAAGTTCTTTCCACGTTTTCCTCATCATTTTCACTTCTATCTGCAGCTCCCTTCTCCGTGTGTTTTGTGGTCTATCTCAGCCTCTCCTTCCCTGGGTATTTCAGAACAAGAACTGCCTAGTAATACTATCAGCCGGTTTCCTCAGTGTGAGTCATATCCATCGCCAGCGCCTTCTTCTCATATCTTGTTCCACTAGCACTTGTCGTTGTTGTGTGTTGGTTATACATTATTTTGTTTAATTATTTTCCTCCTCAGCGAGTGGACCAAACAACTGAAACGTCAGGTAGACGGAGGAAATCCTAGTTTGCTAAGAGCTCTGTTCAACACCTTTGGCCTACAGTACATGCTTGTGGGCTTTGTAGTGCTCCTAGAGGTACGTGCTGAGAATGATCATTCATAGAGTTCATTACAACTATAGGAAACATTCTGTGTTTTAGAAGTTCATCTTTAGCGGAGCATATGTCAGTCTTTCTTAGCCAGATCTGTGACTCTCATATGTGACTAACTTGAAGAAGTTGGAAGCAGGAAGATGGAATGGATCAGTGAAGGACAGACATTCCTTGTCACGTCTGTAATGGCATCATCATCATGTGACTAACTTGAAGAAGTTGGAATCAGGAAGATGGAATGGATCAGTGAAGGACAGACATTCCTTGTCACGTCTGTAATGGCATCATCATCATCATCAACCTTCAGCTCACCAAGGAGCATAGGCCTTAAACAAACTTATGCCAAATGTTCCTGTCCTGTGCCATCAGCTCAAGGCTTTATATCTGTCTCCAGTTCTTTTCTCCATGTGTTCTTTGGTCTCCCTATATGTCTCTTACCCTGAGGATTCCAAATACAAGGGCTGTCTTGTAATGCTGTTATTAGGTTTCCTCAGTGTGTGTTCTATCCATTACCACAGTTTTCTTCTCATCTCTTGTTCCACTGGCACTTGTCTGGTTTTTGTCTGGTCCTTGTCTAGAGTGGCATTAGGCGTAAATAAAAAAAACTTATCAGTCCAGCCTGGTCATGTCTCCTCTTCTATGTCTGTGTCTCCAGTTTAGTCTTGCTAATGTTATTTTCAGATTTATAACCAAGTGATGAGGACTTTTCCTGCTTACAGATTTATGACTTAGTGATGAGGACTTTTCCTGCTTACAGATTTATGACTTAGTGATGAGGGCTTTTCCTCTTACAGATTTATAACTTAGTGATGAGGACTTTTCCTGCTTACAGATTTATGACTTGGTGATGAGGGCTTTTCCTGCTTACAGATTTATAACTTGGTGATGAGGGCTTTTCCTGCTTACAGATTTATAACTTAGTGATGAGGACTTTTCCTGCTTACAGATTTATGACTTGTTGATGAGGGCTTTTCCTTCTTACAGATTTATAACTTGGTGATGAGGGCTTTTCCTACTTACAGATTTATGACTTGGTGATGAGGGCTTTTCCTGCTTACAGATTTATGACTTAGTGATGAGGACTTTTCCTGCTTACAGATTTATAACTTAGTGATGAGGACTTTTCCTGCTTACAGATTTATGACTTAGTAATGAGGACTTTTCCTGCTTACAGATTTATAACTTAGTGATGAGGACTTTTCCTGCTTACAGATTTATGACTTGGTGATGAGGGCTTTTCCTGCTTACAGATTTATAACTTGGTGATGAGGGCTTTTCCTGCTTACAGATTTATGACTTGGTGATGAGGGCTTTTCCTGCTTACAGATTTATGACTTGGTTATGAGGGCTTTTCCTGCTTACAGAACTTGGTGATGAGGACTTTTCCTGCTTACAGTTTTATAACTTAATGATGAGGACTTTTCCTGCTTACAGTTTTATAACTTAGTGATGAGGACTTTTCCTGCTTACAGATTTATGACTTAGTGATGAGGGCTTTTCCTGCTTACAGATTTATGACTTAGTGATGAGGGCTTTTCCTGCTTACAGATTTATGACTTAGTGAAGAGGGCTTTTCTTGCTTACAGATTTATGACTTAGTGATGAGGGCTTTTCCTGCTTACAGATTTATGACTTAGTGATGAGGGCTTTTCCTGCTTACAGTTTTATAACTTGATGATGGGGACTTTTCCTGCTTACAGTTTTATGACTTAGTGATGAGGACTTTTCCTGCTTACAGTTTTATGACTTAGTGATGAGGACTTTTTCTGCTTGCAGATTTATGACTAATATTTTTATATACCTTTCCACATTGGTGTCATTCAGCTTGTTTGCACCGGTTCACTTAATCTGGTTATTAAATTTTGCAGAGTTTGCAGGACCGTTTCTTGAACTTATTTAGGATATAAAATTAGGCTAATATAATGATTCAGAACAGGAATTTATAATATAAATAGGTCACTTCACCCAATTCAGTATGTGTCCCTGTAAGAATAGTGTGATAATGGAAACAGAGAATTATGTTACTAACGACGTTGTCGTCGTCATGCCATGCGGACCACCAGACAGCCCTACTGTGATTGACTGGATGAAAGACATCTGACTAAAACATGATTTTCTCAAGCCATAAAAGTAGCAATAAAAATAATGAAAGTTTTGGCTGTGAGTTCTGAAGAAGCAGAAAGAGTATTTTATTTAATGAGCAATACTGGTGCAGATAAAAAACTGAAAACATTTCACATCTCATGAGATGGAAGTTGTTAAGTAAGCCTCATGCTGAATGGGATGCAGCCCATTGGTGAAGTCTTGGTTTATGTCCTGGACATCATACAGCTGAGAACAACCAATTCAAGAAAACAGAAGACACTGAATACTCACAGCATCAACTAGCCTTGTGATCTGTTCTTTAATTTGTCAACAATCTGTGTGTTTTTAAAATAGGTTCATTCTGAATAAACATGTTGAAGGCGCATAGTTATTTGTTTTAGTTTTCATTCATTACATCTTTCTTTCTTATTTTAATGATATAAATTTTCTATTACTTTATTTTATAGTATAGCATAGAAATCATTTTGATCCCTTTTTTTCTCCTCTCATATCTATTGTCAGATTGTTAAGCTAATTAAAAATAAGGCCAATATTTGACAGAACATTGTTATGAAATTAGCATGACACCACTGCCCATGCCTAAATTTGTGTCTTATATGTCTTGAAACATTCTTATAAATTTAAACAACAACCCTAACCCAATTTTTCTGTCATTTAATAGGAAACCACCAAAGTCATCCAACCTCTCCTGCTGGGAGGTCTCATAAGCTACTTCATTCCCAACTCTCCAGTCAGCAAGTTGGAGGCATGGATGTATGCCCTAGGTGTGTCATTATGTGCTATAGTCCTGGCCGTGGCTCACCATCCGTACTTTTTCAGTGTCCAGAGGATAGGCATGCGTATGAGAGTTGCCTGTTGCTCACTCATGTACAAAAAGGTAGGTGGGCAAGTCTCAACAATTTTATGTATTATGGTTCAAGTGCATTAATGAGGTTGTTTTATGTCTCAGGTACTTGATTAAACATCAAAAACATTAAGACCTTAAGTCAACAAAATCTTGATAACTGTAGTACTTAGGAGTCTCTGTAGCACAGTGGTTAGTGCACTGGCTTCCTAGTTTGGTGGTCCATGGTTCAATCCCCAGTTGAAGTGGGATTTTTGAGACTGCAAACGGCTCCGGGGTCGACTCAGCCTCATGAATTGGGTACCAGAGTAACTCTGGGAAGGTTAAGGCGGCCGGCATGATGCTAACCACATCACCCCTAGTGTGCCGATGGTCAAGAAAATATGGGCCTAACATCATATTCCCAATATGCCTCAATGGGCGTGTAACGGGATCCTTTACCTTTGGTCTATCCATCTTTTATATTTACGATAACTGCAAAATATCAAAGATGACATCCAACATACACACATATACATTTCAGGCTATCGAATAAAAGTGCGGACTACATTGTGAAGATTCTCAATTCCTAACATTTATAACAATTCAACATCAGTGCCTTTGTAGAATTCAAAACATCTTGCAAAATACACAGCTGTCCTATATTTCCACAATAGTATACGATAAGGAGCAATCAGATATTAAATCCTTATTCTTCAATATATCCTTTGTTTTTCAGCTGAGATGCATACAAGCATCATCGACATCCAGGACCTCATAATATCAGTACGTCTGCTCTCAAACACATACTAAAAACAAACTCTCCTAGTAACTACTCAAAACAAACACATGTTATCTCGCAACCAACATGTCACTTAGTCTTGCTGCATTTCAGTGCACAAAATTAAAAGGTCCAAAAAGTATTCTGTTTTGTCCACCAGAATGCATTTCTCAGCAGATAGTTTAAACTGATCAACAGTTTCCAGCTCACATATGAGACATGAAATAGAGTCCCTTGATATTGAGAACTGCTTACATGGTGCAGTCAAAAAGGCATGCACACCACCATTGCAGGCAGACGCTGGAACTGGGTTGCTCATGTCCTCAGAAAGCACCCTGACACCATCACCAGAACTGCTATGCTATGGACCCCAGGAGGATCGCGAAAGAGAGGCAGACCAAAGACAGCCTGGCGGAGAACAGTGGAGGCTGAAATGCAAAGCATGAACCAGATTTAGGGCACGGGACGAAGGATGGCCACTGGCCGAGCAAAATGGGGACAGTTTGTTGCTGCCCTACAAGACGCCATCAGGCGTGATGGCCACTGACTGCTTTGTCAGTCAGGGGCTAAGGATCCAAGAAGAAGAAGATGATATTAGAAATGGTTGTAGTTGAAGATAAAATAACATTGACAGAAGCAGAGAATGAAGCTATTCAGCCGAGTAATTGGAAGGGAGTCAGAACAGCCAGCTGCACAAGCTTCTATTTCAGGACACTGATATCCAAGGATTTTTTTTTTTTCTTAACCAGCGGCACTTGGGCTTTCAGCCCTTTGGCCCAATGACATTTCATTGCGAGATTGCGAGGCTGGGGAGTCTGTGGATTTTCCTTACAACCTGGTCAGGAGCTTGGCTCCTTCCCATCCACAAAGCGTTTATCTCAGGAGCCGTTCAGGTTATTCAGTCAATAATCCCGGTCGCTGACACTTCTTCAAATGCCCATGCCCGGGCTTGAACCTTGAACACCTGATCGCCAGTGCAATGTGGTAACCGTTACACCAGGGCGGCTCCAATATCCAAGGATAAAAAGGTAGTCCTATAGCAGATACTGCTGTAGGAAAGTGAAGTGTTAAAGAATTCACTATACTAAGTCCAGCATCGAGAGGTGAGATGACTGGTTCCCTTCCTCACTGCCTTTTCCTTCCCAAACTCAAATGCGAAGTCAACTACCCATTTACAGCTGGGCAGACTGAAGCATGTTGATACCATGAATCAAACCTAGCACCTGTGCCGCGAAAGACCAGCACACCAAGGATAGGATGATTTAACAGAGATATTGAAATATTCATTAGGCTGGTAGTCTTTGTCATATCTGTTGTATGGTTTCTGTAATTCTTACTGTGCCTTCCCTCTGACCCCTGTTAAAATTATGTTTAGTGTAATATTTATTAAATTATTTTGGCTAGAAACATGATAACCATATTAATTTGTTTACATTTTTTCCATTCTTTTATTCTGTTCATAATTCCTTACATCAGAGGTTTTCAAACTGTGCGTCGCAGCTCCCAGGGGCGTCGCGGCCCTCGGCTAAGAGCATCGCGGTGGCTTGGAAAAAGTGTTGGGCTCGATATTATGAGCCAAGGTCCATCAATAAATATAGATCTTCGTAGTATAGAGAGGAGCCGCGGTGATTTATGCACAGGTCAAGGGAGCCGCGGACCAAAAAAGTTTGAAAACCTCTGCCTTACATGCATAAATTCTTCAGTTATTTTCATATCGCTTGCCTCTCACTGCAAAGTTACCTGGTTCCAGGATCAAAACCTGGTAGTGTCACGCTCTAGTCTACCTGGCTGTAAATGGGTACTTGATTCTGCTCATAAGTTAGGGAAGGCAGCAAGGAAGGGAACTGGTCACCCCACCTCATAAAGCAGGACCATGTATAGTGAAGTCTCTAACACTTTACTCCCCTACGGCAGCATCTGCCATGGGACTACTTTTTGGTTTGGTTTTAAGGATTATCTTCATTGTACACAGACAACTCCATCAGTGCTCTGATCTCCTCACTTAGATCACACAAGGAGGATCTCAGCACAGTGCACGACTACTATATGGAACTACCTTTTACTCTTATAATTATCACCAGACCTAAAGGTCTTTTATATTTGGATATGTGCCCTAATATAACTGACTAGGTTGAACGGGGACGTGCCTCGCCAAAACAAGGCACAATTTCTTTTCTTTTTTTTTTAAAACTCCCATATAACCACATCTTTTGTTTCTTTAATGTGGGCGGTTTTTCAGTTTCTGTCACTGCCAAACAGTTTCTCCCTTAGCTTAGCGTGCGGATGTGTTTTTGTGGAGTCCTACATTTGGATTTTTAAACTGCATATCTAGCAATATTTCTGAAGGATTTTTATATCACTGATCGTGAAATACATATTATTGTGTTCATATGAATAGGAAATGTGATTTTTAGGAAAAATGAAGACAAGCATATCTTCCATTATAGGTATAGTAAGTCGCTTTTGTGTTGGAATTACTAAACGTTCCACATGGTCAGCACTGATAATTGGGGTAGCCGACAGAAATGGAAGTTTTATTACACCCTACGGAATGTCAGAGAACCGTGGCTTTAGAAATTGGTCAGCGGTAAACATGTGTGTGGACCCAGTCAAGCTGTCAACTAGAGGGGAGTGAACGACTATAATTGACCACTTTCCACGCCCATTAAATACGCCTGGTCATTTACCGTTCCCACTCACAATGCTACATGTAAATTCGGTCGGTACAACCCGACCGAACACAAAAGGTGCCAAACAGAAGGATTACGTTTTGAACGTTACTAAAGCGGTTAAAAAGAAAACTCGAAGTTTGAAGACCAGCACGCTATACACGCCATGCATAACATTATCTTATAAGAACAATAACCAGTGTGCGATTCTGACGTTTTCTACCTTAATCGAATATGAAGCTTTACGTAGCCTGTCTAAGGCATACTATGAATCTAGTGCAACTGTTGAAGCAAGGACTGACGCTAATGGTTCATATGTAGAAGATGTTATTTCCACAGGAGAGGTTGTCCTACATTTCTATAACACAGCAAATAAAGTAATGATACAGGGCGCAGAGTGCGCTATTAAAGATTGGGTTAGTACGGACCTGAACAATTTATGGAAATCAGCAAATACTGCTGGAGTCAGTCGAGAGGCCATCATATCAAATGTGCCAGTTCAAAGTATTCCTGCAAAAACTTCTAAATCTAAGAAGTTAGCAATCACACATTCCACTGTTTCCGCAGATATCACAACAAACATAACTCCCAATAAAGAGTGCAAAAAGATGTCACAGACAAAACCAAAGTCACCAGCGTTAGCTGATACAAGTGACATCACAGAGACAGAACACCTATCAAGCACCTTTGACAGTAGTCCAACAACATCCCCTCTTACATTACCTATGCACTCGTCACAAGATCAATTTTTAATAATATTGTCTGAGATGGAGATACTAAAAGCAGAGCTGAGCAGCCTCAAAAAAGCTTACGAGCAGCTCCATGCTGACCACATGTCCCTCAAAAATAGCTGTGAGAGAAACGAGTCTGAACAACAGAAAGAAAGCACACAGCAGAAGAATAAACACAGACAGTGTAACACAAACACAAGCTCAGAGGGAAATTCCGACGGTAGTGAAGTACAGCATACGACACAAGCTGAACCGAGCCATAAAGAAGACCATGACCTGTGCATTCTGGAATTCCCTGCAGACATGAGCAGAATCCCTGTCCAGATTTCTACTCGGCAGCCCCCACTGTCGACAGCCAGTTCACATCACAGCAAGAAACCTACACACAATCCCAGCATAGTTCAAACACAAGAAACAGCACGCACTGCCACCGGCACACACACACATCTTTCAAATAGAAGGAAACACTTCATATTTGGTGACCAAAATGTGAAGGACCTTCAAAAATGTCAATTAGTAACAGCAGATATAGACAGGGTCACTGTTCGCTACAAAAACTGGGCATCTGCGCAGGACCTACTGACTCTCCTTAAAAGATATGAAACTGATCTTGATGTAGCCAGGGTCACTGTGCACATTGGTCTGTCGGACGCGCTAAAGCATAACGAAATTGCACAAACAGAGCTAAATCAAATCACAAGTAACTTCCAGTTCCTGTTCCCAAATGCAAAGGTATATTTTTCAGCTATTATACCTCCAGTTCGTTCACATTATAGGAAATCTGTTGAGATGAACAACACAAAATTGAAAAAGCATTGCGTCACCCACCACCACACATTTATAGAACACTCCTCGTTCCTTGCCACATCCGGAGCTCCTAGGAAGCATCTTTATAGTGGCGACATTTCCTTATCCGATCAAGGAACCAGTATGTTGGCGAGAAACATCAAATTTCCAGAAAAACACCCTCAGAGGCACAGCCAGCACATCAGCATCCAAGTATCCTTCAAAACGACACACGAATGTAACCAGCTACTCCTCTAATGCAATTTACGACCTTGAGTTTCCGCCAATACCCACAACTTCAAGCACCAGCCAGACAACGTCACACAATCAGGAGTATCAAGACAGACCCTTTATTAGAACTACAGATGTGCAAGAAACAGCCAATAATATCGGCCTTCAGCAACATTCTACGACCGACGACCCACCTCAACAACAACTTGAGACACTCCATTCTCAAAGATCTGTAAAAGATTCAATTCAACCAACTCAGGGTCCACCTACTGAAATCTCACCACGTCCGCTGTCGCACCAGACACCAATGAGAGATCACCCATCATCGTTGTCATCACAGGTTTTCCCATATCAACCCGCACACCCAACCTTTCATAACTTTCTACATCAGCAAAGCCTCTTGAACTACGCACCTTACACTTGGAGGTCCTACTGGCCGGAATATCCCATTCATCCAACAACAGTACCTCAACATCCCGCGAACACCTACTACCAAATGAATCATCTTTTACGGCCAAATCCATCTCGCTTTTATTGTCCACAACCCTCTCCTCAACATTATCAGTGACTGTTCACTTCACAAGTCGACGTCTCTGTAGGACCAGTAACTGTCGGATAATGCTTTATTTATTTATTCTCAGTATCTATTTGTTTGTCTACCCGTCTATTCTCTTGGTGCAGCTTAACTTTGTTGTTAACCTTCACAGTGTGGATGGGTGTGCTTGTTGTGTGACAGTTTCTTACAATTTTTAAACTAGTACAGTTATCTGAATTGTTTGTAATTTGTTGTATTAAGGTGTGCATTTATGTACTATTACTTTTAATCTCACATATATAGCAACCTCGTGATGTTTATTTAGTTATTTATTTTCTATTTGAGCGTAAAACTTCTTTCACATAAAAATGTCAGGTAATTATGAACAATTACTAAATACAATTGGCTTACGGCTTGGCCACTTGAACGTAAACCATCTTTTAGGTAAAATTCCAGAACTCACACAAATTCTTAACCAAAATTTCCAGGTTTTTGGTTTTTCCGAAAGTCGTCTGAATGAGAAAATAACCGACGATGACATTGCGCTCAGAGGTTTTAAAACTATTCGGCGAGATTCTAGTAGACAATTAGAGACGGGTCTAGCAGTTTATATTTCTACTTCTCTCAGTTATCGCCGCAGAAACGATCTTGAGACTATAGATATAGAATGCATATGGTTAGAGATAAAGCCCCAAAAGCAAAGATCTATTTTAATCGGATATCTTTATCGTAATCCCAGTGTAGGAACAACATGGTTTGAAGATTTTACCAACATGATGGATAAAGTTATTACTACAGTTAACGAAATTATTCTTCTTGGTGATTTTAATATCGACATGCACAAGCCAAACAATATATGGACCAACATCATAGCATCGTATAACATGAAACAAATAGTCAACAAACCTACCAGAGTAACAACAACGTCATCCACACTGATCGATCATATCTATGTAACCTGTCCAGAAAATATTATAGAATGCTCCATCCCTACTATTGCTATGAGTGACCATTATCCCATATGTTGCACTTGGGCAAAAAATGGGTACAAATCTCCAAAAAATAAACACATTAGTTTTCAATATAGAAGTCTTAAAAATTTCAACCGTGAATTATTTTTGAATGATTTGCGAACTGCGCCTCTCGCCAACGTTTTTCAAATTCCTGATCCTGATGACGCCATCGCATATTGGACAATGATATTTTATAGTATTTTTAATAAGCATGCGCCTACTAAAGAAATTCGCGTGAAAAGGCAAATTAAATCTCCATGGATCACACAAGAAGTTCTTGACGCTATGAGGCAAAGAGATAGAGCGCATAAAAATAAGGATATCACTACATATCGGACAATAAGAAATAAAGTACAATACTTAATTCGCAGAGAAAAGAAAAACTACTTTAGAAATTTAGTTCAGAGTAAAACAAACAGTAAAGAGATATGGAAGGCAATCAACACTTTAGTGAACAAACGAAAATTTCCAGACCCACATACTCCCAATACGCCACTTACTTGTACTGACTTCAGCAATCATTTTCAGGCAGACATCAACAATATAAAATCCACCATTCCGTCTCCCCCTTGTGACTTAAGCAAATTATCAACGTTCTGCGAGAACAAATGTACTAACACAATTCCACCCGACATCCCTTTTATAACAGTTAACGAAGTTTACAACTATATTACTGGCCTTAAAGATAATAACTCATCGGGACTTGATGGAATCAGTAATCGAATACTGCGTTTTGCCGCACCTGCTATTAGTGATTCACTGACATACATATATAATCAATGTATCGCAAGGAGTTACTTTCCATCCGCTTTTAAAAGCGCTAAAGTATACCCACTTCTCAAACCAGGTTCATCTGATAGTAGTAATCTTAGTAACTATAGGCCCATTTCTCTTATATCGTCGCTGTCCAAACCACTGGAAAAACACATCCACAAAACAACACTACAACACCTAGTAGATAACGACCTGCTAATCGACAGTCAGTCGGGGTTTAGACCAAAGCATTCATGCCACACAGCCTTAACAAAGATGATAGACAATTGGCACCTAAACATCAATAACGATAATATATGTGGAGCAATATTTGTAGACTTCAAAAAAGCATTTGATATGATAGATCACTTTATTTTAATCAGAAAATTAGAAACAATGAAAGTAAATATTAAGCTGGTAAAGTTAATTAAATCGTTCCTGTCAGACAGACAACAAATAGTCTCTTACAATAATTCCTTGTCGAACCCAACCGTTGTCCATACAGGTGTTCCTCAGGGCTCTATTCTCGGCCCTCTTCTATTTACCGTATACATTAATGATCTTCCTCTATATTTCAAACACTCATCATGTGACCTTTTTGCCGATGACTGTACTGTCTATACTAGTGATAAATGTTGCACCACACTAGAACAATAACATAATCTTATTACGTGGAGCAACGAGAATCGCATGCAAATAAATATTCATCATCATCATCAGTTGCCATCTCCACAACGAAGGTTGGCTGTAATGGATCTCCAACGTCTTCTGTCTCTTGTCTTGGTGGTGCACTCTGATAGACTCATTCCTGTCCATCTCTTGATGTTATCTTCCCACTTATAGCGCTGTCTTCCCCTTGCACGTTTGCCTTCACCTTTCCCTTCTGTTATGGTCTTCTGAAAGGTGTTATGCCTTTTTATGTGGCCAAAGTATTTTAGCTGCCGAACTTTGACCTCCCTCATTAGTTCTCTTTTCATACCTAGATTTTCTAGGACCTCCTTATTTGTTTTCATCTCTTTCCATGCGATACGCCCCATTCTTCTATATATCCACATTTCAAGAGCCTCAATTCTTTCTTCCAAATGCTTATTCATCGTCCATGTTTCTGCACCATACAGAAATGCAGAATATATATAGCACTTTATGATTTTCAGTTTTAATTTGTGAGATAACTGTTTGGATGTCAGTATATGTTTCATGTTGTTGAATGTAGCTTTGGCCATTCCTATTCTCTTCTTGATTTCTGTTTCACATCTGCCATCTTCTGTTATTATATGACCAAGATATACGTAGCTCTTGACTTGTTCCAGGATTTTCCCATTTACGCTTATCTTTAATGTGGGTTTATCATCTGTTTTGCTAATTATCATAGTTTTAGTTTTCTCAATATTAATGTCGAGTCCATATTCATGACTTATACTGTTCACTTGCTTCACTAGTTCTTGTAACTCCTGTAAGCTGCAACATCAGCTAACAACACGGTCCATCTGCAATCCATTTAAGGTTTTTATGACCTTCCATGATGTTCAGTCCTAGTTTATTAACCCTCAATCTATTCCAAAAAAATTTTTTCGGTGTATAATACAAATAGGTTTAACCCCTGTTTCACTGTAAACCTTTCTGACCCTTTATTTGTTTATGTCTTGTATGTGAATAATTCCTTTGATTATATTCACTATTTTGGAAAACCATAGATTTGCTCCCAATAAAGGTTAGACTATAAATCTTTTTCCATCAATACCTATGAATATTTGAGGCATTCAATTATTTTCTCATGATGGATCTTTTCTGTCAAAAAAGCCTTCTTATAGTCAATGAAGCACATATACATACTTTTTTGGACCTCTGTATATTTTTCAGGCTAATGTTTCTGATAAAAATATACCACGCCAGTTCTTTGTCTGATAGATCACCTTTCCGTCTAACTTTACAATAAAACTGTCTTTCCATTGATTTGCTGTGGTTGTTCTTCTTCCATACTTTTATAATATCTAAAATTCTGCATGACTCATCAGTCATTAACTGATTTAAATTTCATTTCCCCTGAAATTCTGTTCAACTCCAGCAGCTTTTTTTTTTAATCTTTTAACGGCTTGTTTGATCTCGTCCAGCGTGAATTCATCGCAAGTTATTGGCTGTAGGTGTATATGAGTGTTTACATTTATTAAAATCAGGTGATTTATCTTGGTCTCCAGTGGTCTGTCTAGCACCTCCATGAAGTGCTCAGCCCATCTCTTCATTTGTTCTTTTTCTGTTGGTATTGAATTCCCTAATTTACCTTTAACAGGTGTTTCCATAGCAGTAGGCTGGTGACATAGTTGTTTTGTAATTTGATAAAGGCACCTACTATTACCAGTTCTTGCAGCATTTTCAGCTTCTACGGCCAGTTCATTGATGAAATGTCTTTTATCTCTTCGAGTTTTTGTCTTCACTTCTTTATTTAACAAGTTATAAGATAGTTTGCAAGATTCAACTGCATTATGTGTACTTGCCGCTAGTAGTTTAAGTTTTGCTGTTTTCCTTTCTTGTATTTTTTCCCAAGTATCTTCTCTCATCCATTTTTTCTTTTTATGTACTAGGTATCCGGTGGTCGCTACTGCTGCTTCTGTCATTGCTGTTCTCAGTTGTTCCCATTTAGTATCGATTGTCTTGGTGGTGATATCGTTGTCAATTTTGCCTAAAGCATCGAAATAGTTGTTCATTTTGACATTATATTCCTCCTTTATATCATTTGATTGCAGTCTGTGTACATCTATTCTTCATGTTTTTATTCTGTTGGTATAACTTCTTCAGTTTAATTCTCAGTTTAGCTATGCAGAGGTTATGATCGCTTCCGATCTCTGCACCTCTGTATGCTCTGACGTCTTGAACTGATGAGCGAAAATTAGCGCTTATGCAGAAGTGATCTATCTGGTTCTTAGTTCTGCCATCAGGTGAATTCCATGTTATCTTGTGGATATTCTTTTGTGGAAAGATGGTGTCTGCCACAACGAGGTTTGATATTTCACAAAGTTCTAGAAGTCTTTCGCCATTTTGATTCATACAGCCTATGCCATGAGTACCGAGATATCTTTGTACTCCATCGTTGTTGTCACCTACTTTGGCGTTAAAATCACCCATGACTGCTATTATGTCATGCTTGGGTATTGTGTTGATGGTACTTAGAAGTGCTTCATAGAAGTCATCTTTTGTGGTATCAAGAGCGTCGTTAGTTGGTGCATAACATTGTACAATTGAGAGCTTGAAAAATCGTGTCTGAAATCTAGCTAATATTAGCCTCTCTTCTCAGGTACCCAGCTGATAAGCGATGCTGCTGCTTTCTGTGTCATTAGGATGGCTACTCCCTCTGTGTGACGATTATCATTACTACCAGAGTATATAATTTGCTTTTTTTCTTCTGAAATATATTTTATGCCCTTCCCCGTCCATCTACACTCGCTGACACCCAATAAGTCCAACTGTCTATACTAGTGATAAATGTTGCACCACACTAGAACAATCTTTACAAAACGATACACATAATCTTATTACGTGGAGCAACGAGAATCGCATGCAAATAAATATTAGTAAAACAAAATGTATGTTAATATCAACCAGACAAAAACTACAAAACTTGCAGAAAACAACACTTCAGCTCTTCATTGGAACATCACTAATTGAAAACGTAAATGAACACAGAACTCTAGGTATCACTGTTGACCAACACCTAAGTTGGAACTCACATGTACATGCACTCACAAACAAACAGCACAAAAAGTTTACCAATTAGCCAAAATTAAACATTTCCTGGATGAAGAGGCAAGGAAAATGTTCTACATATCTCATATACAAACGCATCTAGACTATTGTTCCACAATCTGGGATGGTTGTTCTGTCTCCAACACAAGAAGGCTCCACTCGCTTCAAAAATGCGCAATGCGCCTTGTTGCTGATAAACATCAATCACATTGTATAGATTTATATAATTATCTTCAAATATTACCACTCAGGAAGCGCTTCCTCTTTAACAAAGGGAAATTTATTCACAAAATCCTGTCACAGAATGCTCCAAAGTATCTTTGGCCGCTTTTAAAATACAATGACAGACGTAGTCAGCGCTTAAATAAATTACAGGTACCCAAGCCCAGGCTTGACCTATTTAAAACTAGTTTGGCTTACTCAGCTGCTCATCTTTGGAACAATCTTCCCAATGACCTGAAAAACACGCACAGTCCTTACTCATACAATCGTATACTGTTCAAATACTTTATGAGTGCTGATTATATGCCACCCTAACTGATTGTGTTGTACTTTTATCTAATATACTGTATGGAGGCTCTGATGATCTAGTTTTCATAACAATATACTTATTCTTAATATTATATTCTTAATAACTTATATTCTTAATTTTGTGATCAGGTACTGTTAATGTATGCTGTTATACTTCCTTGTAATGTTGCACTGTCCTCAAATTAATACTTTCAGTACGCTGAAGAATGTTGAGTAACAGTAATAAAAGATGAGCAAGAGGATGGAAGAATGCAAGAGGGGACTGTGTCCGATTTTCAACCCTTGGCAAATTAATTGCTTTCGTATATGTCTATCTAACTATCTACCTAGTCTGATTCTGGTCTTGAGTTTGGGACGCAAAGGAAATGGAAAGGAAAATGGAAAGTAACTGTCTACCCACCTCATCTTGATGAACCTAATAAAAAAAAAAAAAATCCCTGAGTCATTCAGTTGAACACCGTATGAACATTTTACAAGTTCTCATAACATACCTCTAAATATGTCTCAAATCACTAATTTACAGTACGAAGAATTTGATTCTCTTTTTTTTTTTTATTTATTTATTTATTAATTTTTTTAAATTTATTTATTTTTTATTTATTTATTTATTTTTCAAATTCATTATTACTATTATTTTTTTTTATTATTATTTTATTTTATTTTAAAAACACTTTAATTATGATGATTATTGCAAATGTAATATTACTTTTATAATGATAAATGCCTTAATAATGCTTAAAGTAAATGTGAGGATGAAAGGATATTAGTATACATGATGAGAGAGAGAGGAAGGGCAGAATGTCAGACGGGCCTGCGTGCCCAATTCTTAACCCTTTGAAAATAAAGTTCGTTCGTTCATTTGTTCCCTCCGGGGGGGGGGGGGCCCTCATGAAACACATGATATATGTGTATGGGTAAATGATGGAGTGGTTGTTGAGTACAATGAGCCAATGCTCTATAACCCATTCGCGGATCCAAGGGGGTGGTGACGGGGCTATCGCCCCTCCCTTGGGACTTTGAAAACCTTTATTTCATATCAACCTCTCCAGTATTTTTCCAATGGTAAGTACCCTAAAGGTTTGGAACGTAGTTTGCAAGTAATTCTATGTGGAGGGACAATAAATGGGGGGGGGGGGGGGGGAATCCTTATCATTCTGATGAATCGCTCCTCCCTTGGACAATTCCTAGATCCGCCAGTGCTGTAACCCTGGGATCAATGTCACAATAGAACCCCGTGACAGTGGATTTGGGGAAGGCCATGATGTCAGTTTGCTGCCCTCTTGGAGCTGACATTCCTGGAGGAATTGTTCCACAGTTGGCTTGTCTTCCCTAAATCAATCAATCAATACCCTTTAGCTCCCCAAGGAGCATAGGCCTTCAACAAACACATGCCAAGTCCTCCTATATGGACATGCCTGTTTGTCTGATTGTTAATATGTTGGATAGATGGCATTTGAATCTGCAATGGATAGTTCATCATCATCATCACCATTTTCCCTTTCGTCCTATATGGAGCATGGAAACATGACTGCAGCTGGTCTCCATGCAGGAATCCTGTCCCAAGCAGTCATATGATTTTGTAATGGTGGTTTCTGTGCCAGTTTGGTTTACATGATGAGATTGCCAGCCCTATCTCATATTGCTCATCTTGTACGACACGGACAGTTCTTGGTTTAAAAAAGTATCACTTGGTCTCTTCTTAGTCTGCTTCTGTTATATCTGGTTCTGTGTGTTCTCTACACCATTATGTTCTCTACACCATTATGTTCTCTACACAATTATTTCTTTAAAGTTTTTATTTTTACTGATATCTCTGCAAAAATGCAGTTTTATCTTCAGTTTGAATTTTTACTTTCTCTGTCCCTGGCATGTCTATCTGCTGTCTAATTTCCATATATCTTGCACTAAGCAGGAAATTGTTCTACTTTCATTTTACTGAATTTATAGCTGGTTTTTGTTAGTGCTTATGAGAGGCTGTTAATTTGTTGTTTCTATGGCTTCTTTGGGAAGTAATAATAGATATGGAGGTTTGTGAAGGTTATCTTTGTTTTCCACAGTAGTTATTGCCAAAGGTTTTAGTGCTATAAAATTGTTTGAAGTGGTTACTTTGATACAGACGATGTTTACACTTTATTAGGTTATAATGTCCATTAAGATGTTCACACTACATTAGGTAATAATGCCCATTAAGATGTTCACACTACATTATATAGTAATACCCATTAAGATGTTCACACTACACTAAATAATAATGCCCATTAAGATGTTCACATTGCACTACATAATAATGCCCATTAAGATGTTCACACTACATTAAGTAAAAATGCACATTAAGATGTTCACACTACGTTGTGTAATAATGCCCATTAAGATGTTTACACTACATAATAATGCCCATTAAGATGTTCATGCTACATTATTTAATAATGCCCATTAAGATGTTCCTTAGGATGCATAGTAACATCAGACGGTGGAGCAAGCAAATACATCAATAACAGAATGAACAAAGCAAGAACAGCCTTTGTTAGTCTAAACATCTGGAAGTCCTCTCAGTACAGCACAAACACCAAATTAAGATTATATGAGAGCTGTGTACTTTCTGTGCTTCTCTATGGTGCGGAATGCTGGAGAGTAACAGAGAAGGAAATGTTGAAATAGTCCTCTTTTCACACAATCTATCTAAGAAAAATTCTCCGAATCTTTTGGCCAAATACCATCACCAACCAAGAACTGCTTATTCGGAGCAATCAAGAGGACATGCACACCATCATAGCTGGCAGATGCTGGAGTTGGGTTGGCCATGTCCTCAGAAGAGATCCCGATGCCATCACAAGAACGAACGAACGAACGAACTTTATTTTCGAAGGGTAAAGAATTGGGCGCGCAGGCCCGTCTAACATTCTGCCCTTCCACTCTCATTAATCTTGCATACTATATCCTTTCATTCCCACATGATGCTTTAAGCATTAATTTAAAGGCATGCAACATTATAAAGTTAACATAACAGCATTCATTTACAGTATGCAATCATAATAAAAAAAAATGAGTAGGGTTTTTTTTTTTGAAACAAACAAGGTAGTAAATGGGGGAAAAAAAGTAATAATAAAATAAAATAAATAAAACAATAAATAAAAATAAATAAATTATGTATACCGACACTCACTCATGCGGTCAATCCGTCTACAATTAATCTGTATTTTTGGTATGCGGGTACATTCTCACGACTCACATTTCTAAAGTACAGTATTATGTGGGTACATTCACACATACATTACATTATATAATAATATTTTAAAGTGAATATAATAATGATATTACATGGATATAAAACAAATTATTCACACACAAAAATGAGCGGAAGAGGAAAAGAAATGTTGACCTATGGATGAGATGTTGACAGGCAAATACTGTTTCTATGGGGGTAGATAATCAGTGTTGAGGAAAAGTTTGAAAAGTGCTTTGTTAAACGAATATTGTGTAGGTAGGCTTTTTAGGTGATGTGGAAGGCTGTTCCATAAGTAGGCACCAGAGTAGGCTAGACTCTTTTTGAACAGGTCGATCCTAGGTTTGGGCAGACGTAACTGATGTAATCGTTGTCCCTCCCTTCTACTGGTTTGAAACAATGATCTTAGGTATGACGGGGTATTGTTAGATAGAACAGCTATGCTATGGACCCCGGAAGGAAAATGAAAGAGAGGCCGACCAAAAATAACTTGGCGGAGAACTGTGGAGGCTGAGATGCAAAGAGTGAATCAGAGCTGGGGCACTGCAAGAAGGATGGCCGCTGACCGGGCAAAGTGGAAGCAGCTTGTTGCCGCCCTACAAGACGCCATCAGGCATGATGGCCACTGACTGCTTTGATGGTCGGATGCTAAGGATCAAAGAAGAATTAAGATGTTCACACTATATTAAGTAATAAGGCCCATTCATATGTTCATACTACATTAGATAACAATGCCCATTAAGATGTTCATACTACATTGGGTAACAATGTCAATTAAGATGTTCACAATACATTAGGTGATATTGCCCATTAAAGTGTTCACACTACATTTAGGTAATAATACCCATTAAGATGTTCACGCTACGTTAGGTAATGAAATTGAGCATGTTTTATTTAAATATTTTACCAGTGCCTTAAACTGAGCAACAAAGCCATGGGTGAGACCACAACGGGCCAAATTGTCAACTTAATGTCCAACGATGTCAACAGATTTGACCAGGTAATGATATGCATGACTGCTGCTTAGTGCATTTTTCTCTTTCAGATCCTGCTGTTTACTAGGCATTTCTATTTCTAGAAGTTAAAGAAATATTGAATTTCTAATAATAACAGCGAGGAAATACCTGTTGATAGCATTACCAAATCACCCGTCCTTGTTCTGGAATGCTCAAAGCAAGAGAAGTTGAGGCAGACTGAAGAACACACGGAGAAGAGAACTGGGGGACAACTGAAAGTGATGAGAAAACCTTGTGACAGGAGGACTTGCCATGTGTTTGTTGGAGGTATATGCTCCCTTGGAGTATCGACTGATTGATGGATTGAGTTCTATAATGTACAATACTTATTACTATTATTATAATTTTGGAATCCATCATACATATCCACGGTATGTATCACTGGGTATCATTTGTTTTTAATGGTAACAACATATCCTGTTTAACTGTATCAGATGTTTTAGGTTTGGCATTATGGTGATTATAGTTTGGTTATGCTGGCAGATGGCAAAAGAACAGTTGCGCGACCGCAGCTGAGGTTCAGAGATGTGTACAAGAGAGAAATGAGAGCACTGGACATAAAGCCAGCAACCTGGGAGGATGAAGCTGCCGATCACACCAAGTGGCGATGTTCTCTACGGCACCACCTCAGATTGGGCAAAAAGAAGCTCTCACGGCAAGCAGAAGAGAGGAGAAAATGTCAAAAGGAACACCAGGAAAATAAGCAGCTGAGGGTTGTCGCCTCAGAGGCGCATTCTCATAGTCAGTTATGACTGAATGGGCTATTATTATTATTATTAGTTTTTGTGAGCCCAAGGGGTAATGAATGAATGGACAATGTTGATCTTTGATGATTTTGCCTTTGTCGTTATATACAACCTAACGCTTCTATAGAAGTAAATAGCAAAATGAATGAAAATAGCTGGTTGTCAGTCCTCCTATGATACAGGACAAAGAAACATCCAATTTACAACCACAAAGCCTTCATCATGGACAAGACTGCAAAAGCAGTCGAGAAAAGCAAGTGAGAAAAAATTTAAATGCCTCCACTAGATTCCCAAAATATCCAGACAGCAGAAACAGAGTTGCCATGTAATTGTAAAAGACCAAAAAAGGAAATCCTTTAAGCTTTTAAGAGATGGAAAAGCTGCTGGCACAACTGGCATTCCAGTGTAGAGCATAAAAGCAGATATTGACACCTCTGCAGAGGTAAAATACAAATTGGGACAGACAAACAGAATGAAAGGAAAAGTATCTGATCATGATGCCAAAGAACAGAAATTTGCAAGAGTCAACAAATTAAAGAGACATAACATTACTGTCATCATCATCATCTTTATTTTCCTTTGCCTTCCATACGGAGCATGGAGCCACCACTGTAGATGATCCCCTCGCAGGAAGCCTGCATCAAGCATTTATATGCTCTTGTAGCAGCGGTTTCTGTGACAGTTAGTTTTACTTGATGATCATCATGGACAATTAATTGCTACAGAAACCACCACTATAAAAGCAGGCTTCCTGCAAGAGGACCAGAGGCAGTCATGGCTCCATATGATGTACAAAGGAAGATGATGATGGGGTACTTTTATTAATTCATACTTTGATATAGCTCATGGAAACTCAGATGAGTTTTTCTACATGTTATTAATCTGATCTTTTTTTAAAATCACAGGCCGTTATCTTCCTTCATTTCTTGTGGGTGGGTCCCCTGCAAGCCATAGCTGTGCTGGTCATCCTTTGGCATGAGCTGGGACCATCTGTCCTGGCTGGTTTCTTTGTGCTGTTGCTTCTGATACCAGTGCAGGGTTTGATGGGAAAAATGTTCTCTAAACTCAGGTGAGTTTTTTTCTTGTTGAATACTTCCATGTTTTTGCTGAACGTATGTAGGTTTAACATCTGTGGCCATTTTTTATGGATGTCTGTGACTTATCATTATTTTTCTCTTTGCTCCGGGGCATCCTAGAAATCTGAGCTGGAGTGTGGTCTCCTACACTTCAGGGTGCGTCACCAGATGACATGAAAGCCAGAATAGGAAATTTACTATTTCTGTTCACTGGTATTTAGTATGTTTGCAATTGAAAATTGCAAAAAGTGCTACAAATTTCAGTTTTTATTGTCTTGCAAGAAACAACTCATTGATGGATTGCTTTTGATAAATTGTTATATTTTCTTTGGATTTTGGCAAAAATTTGACAAGTACTTTTAACTTTGATCAAATCAAAGAAAAATTAAAGCTATGTTAAAGTGATTGGGCTTCAATTTTGAGGTTATATTTTATCAAAGTTAACCCACTAGCATACCTGTCAACTTGTACGAATTTTTCGTACAATGTACGGATTTTTGATACTTTTAGCAGTGTACGGCCGTACAGACTCGTTGTACGGATTTTTCTCCCCGCCAAAAAAAAAAAAATTTTTTTTTTTTTTTTTTAATTTTTTTTTTTTTTTTTTTTTAAATTCTAAAAATATTTTCCAACCCAAGTTTTTTTAAATTTTAAATCAGAAAATATTTTCTAGCCCATGTTTTTATTTAACCATTTTTTTTTTATTTTTTTAATTCCGGGAATCTCGGGGTCCGTCGTGTTTTAAACTGAGGTCTCTCCCAGCAACCAATCAAATCCTTTCATTCCCAACAATGCGGCAAAAACTTTGAATTCGGCCTCAAACGCTTTTGGTTTTCAGCGTGACATGGCGTGTTTTTTAAAGTTATGAAACTGTTTATCAACGACCACGTTTGCTTGCCACACACACTTCGACGCCATTTCGTTTAAAAAAAGCTAAGTACTTATAACTTGGTTAAATATTGCTGTTGTTTTGCTTTGTTGCAATTTAATCGCTGTCTTTAATCTTTCCAGTTATATCTTGCCCTTCAATATATTTCCGTTAAATTGATAATAGCTGTGTCTACATAACTAGAAAAAAAAAAAAGTTTGTTTGCGTTGAGTAGGCCTAGTTTCAGCACTCAAGATTAGCTGCTTTATTTTTTAATAAAGTGGCAATCTGTTATCACTTTAAGCTACCAACTTGTAAATAATAATTTTGTAAATTTTTGGTGGTAGGCCTACGTTTTTTCTTCCTAGATTTGATATTCTGTTCATAATTTTGTTTATAATTTTTTTTTTTTTTTTTTTCTGTTAGCCGTTTTGCTTTGTTCGTAGTTAATCATTCTCTTCGTCTACAAAGATTATTAGTTGAAATATTTCATCACTGAATGATGGCTGAGCTAATTCAAAGAAACAAAAGCTTGCAGGTCATGGTAAGTTTCAGGTCGAATGGGTTAAACTCTTCCCTGGCATTGTAGATGCATCCAAGTTAGGATCAACCCATGCTTTTTGTAGATTATGCAGCAAAGATATTAAAGTAGTAGCTTCAGGATTATATGATCTGAAAGTACATTTTAAATCGAAATTGCATGAACAAATGTTTGCAATGAAGAAGGGAGCATCTATTAAGACCTTTTTTGCTCAGCCCAGGAAGATCATTATTGAAGTTTTATTTGCCAATTTCCTTGCCCAGGATAACTGAACTGCATCTGTTGCTGATCACTTTTGTGACTTGTCTCGTGTTATGTTTCCTGACAGTGATATTGCCAGAAAGTTCCAACCAGTCCTAAGAGGACAAAGACAACACTTATCATTAAAAACGCCTGGCTCCATCTGCAACAGAACCAGTGATAAAGCTGTGCAGGGAAACACCCTTCTCATTAATGGTTGATGAATCAAATGACAAGAAAACAAGAAGCGGTTAGCTATTATGGTGAGAGTTTTTGAAGAAGGATTGGGACCAAGAACTTGTTGGACATGCCTGTATGCAGTGGTGGCAGTGAGGCGACCATTTCAGTGATGTTGATAATCTGTTCACAAAATTTCATATTCCATGGAAAAATTGCATGCTAGTGACAACTGCAATGTCATGGTGGGGTTCAAACTCAGTACTTTTCAAGCAGAGGAACCTTATGTTTTTAGTATTGGGAGAATTTTGCCACCTTGCAAATTTATGTGCACAAGATGGAATCAAAACAGTTGACTGTGCCAGTTTTAGAAGACCTTTTGTTAGACTTGTACTATCATTTTGAGCACAGCTCAAAACGACAAAGGCTTATAAGGAGTTCCAACGTTGACCTGAATATTCTTAAAACATTGTCAGACTCGCTGGCTGTCGAATTATGCAGAAGGTAGTGGATAGAATTATTATATTTTCATCTTATTTTTTGAAAGCCACAATTGTTGAAAAGCTGGCAGGTCCAATCCATAAACTTTTTGCACACCACTAACCAGCTGGACGTTTTTTTTCTGAGTTTCATTCTGCCACTGTTAATGAGTTTAATAAACTCTTTCAAACAGATGAGTCGCAGATTGGTGGCATGATGGAGGGATGGCAGATTGCTTAGAAAATTTTTAGTTAAATTTGTGGAGATGAAGTATGTTAAACAGGTTGTTGACTTGAGGCATATCAAATTTAGTATCGTGGGGTTGATGACAGCATACTGGCAATTGGCCTCTCGAACAGAGCATTTATCGAAGAAATGGAGCTTTGATTAGTGGAGTAAAGAGTTCATTTTTTGAGGATTCAGAAATTTTTACACATCAGTGGTTAAAAAAATTTGATAAATTTCCCTTTGACAAAGGTTCTAAAGGACTTAAAAGATGCAATCCAAGCACTAAAGATAATCTCAGGTATCCAAACATTCATTGGCAGATGCTTTTGCCCAAGATCTTGATCAGGAAGCACTGAAAGATGAGTTTCGATGACTACTGTATGTCTGATGTGTGTGTGCCTCTACTAACAGATAGTGGTCAGAAAAAGAGCTTCTGGAGCTATTGGCTGGAAGTTGTTGACCAGAAAAAACTAGTACTGGTTTTGAAAGTCATTATTCAGCGACTGCTGATTGCATTTGCGAAAGATCATTTTCAGTGATGAAAAAAATCCACACAGACTGCAGGAGGTCCATGAATGCGGACACACTCACTTCTATTTTACAGTGTAAGATTAACATTGATACATGCTGTGCAGACTTTAAGCCCACAAATGCAATTCTGCAAAGTGCTAAAAGTGCATGTGTTGATTATAATACAAAACACTGTACATCATAGAACAGTGTACATCATGATCACTTAGTTTTTTATATGTAAAGAACAGTTTGAGGCTATTAGCATGTTTTATATTACAATAATTCAAATGCTAATAGATTTGTATATGTCATTTCTCATTTTAAAACTGTATTGCGTATAATTTATTAATATATTTTTTGCGTAAGGATTTTTGGGTGTTTGTAAGGATTTTTTTTGGTCCGGCGTACAGATTTTTGTCTCAGAAGGTTGACAGGTATGCACTAGTGTCATTTGTTTTTGTTTTAAATACCAGTTTTTTCAAGCAATTTTAAGAAGTCACACGATTTCATGCAGCATGGAGACTACACTGTGTGATGACCTCTGTTTTACTCTTACTTCATTGTTTGCTGTATGCCAACGACCAGTCCTCTTTTTCCATTGACAGTCTAAATTAAGCAATGTGTTTTACAACAGTAAGAGATTTGAACAATTCAAGAGATGGACAGGAAAAAGTCTATCAGAGTGCACCACCAAGACAAGAGACAGAAGACGTTGGAGATCCTTTACAGCCAACCTTCGTTGTGGAGATGGCACCTGATGATGATGATGATGATCTGTTATATGTTAAATATTGCCATCATCATTATTTTCTTTTTTGCCCCCTATGGTCTGCTGACCCTCTTGCCCATGCCCCTTGATTTCTGTACCAATTTGTTGTACGTGATGAGGTTGCTCTCTCTTCGAAACCTCTACACCTCACGGTAGAAGAGGAACGACTAAGAAAGTAATATGAGGTTGCCAGCCTCATGCACTACTTCTTATTAGTTGCCTGACACGATGTGTGTGAGGTAGTAGTAGTCCTTTTCTGTCTTTGCCTAAATTAACTCTTTAAGCCCCAAGAGCCAGTGTACTGTACTTCCCGCTAGACCCATTTGGCCCAAGAGCCAGTATACTGGCTTTCGTATCTCTTGATTCTTTCTATGGCTGTTTTCTAATTTTGACAACTCACAAACGCTATCTTCTTAAAGTATAGCCATCTATTATGGACTTTTGTTATTTATGAATATGAACATTAAAAAAAAATTATTTCCAAACAAAAACAATAAAAACATACTGGTATGGCCATTTTTGTTTGGGCCAAACCCACCTTTTTGCTTGGGACTGAAAGAGTTAAATTAAAATCTTTTGAAAATATAGAAAGAGAGGACAATAATAAAGATAAGAAGGCTTTATAAGACAGGAAGTAAAGGTAGTTTCACAGCACATACTGCCGGAGTGGTGTGAAGTGTTAGAGACATCACTATACTAGGTCTCAGCTTTATGAGGTGGGATGACCTGTTCCCTTCTTCATTGCCTTTGCCTTTTCTAACTCAATAGCAGAGTGAGGTACCCATTTACAACAGACTATATAATTTTTTAAACAAAAACTTAAGGTACCAGACTAATAGTAACAATTGTAAAGATGGTCTAATGGCATAAAGCTATTCCAGCAACATTGATTTCAAGATACAAATACTGACACAAAACTCTGTTATCGACATGGATTTAGAAAGCACAAGACAGAAAAACAGACTCGTTAGACGCTAGGGAACCACACACGATTAATACGTGCACTGAGAAGGGATACATGATCAGTTCACTATCCCTTTTATTAACTGACATCACATAGCTGAAATACAGCATGAGTAGACATCATACAACAACTACTGTGAAAAATAGGATGCGCCTTACATCAGGCGATATACAAGTCATGCTCCATGGCACAAATCACCTCATCTTGCAAACTCAAGCATGGAACAATCTTTGTACATACGAGATATCAAATCTGTGCAAGATTATCATGAAAATAGGAACAACAAACCTTGTAATAAGTCGCTGCTTAGCACCTGGTGTATGACACACACTCTGCTGAAAACCAAAAACTAACCAAATGGCAAAATTCTGTCCCACAGGACATGTGATAAAATCCTCAGGCCAGCTGGAAATTAACGACCTGCCTAGATGGCAGTCACGCTGGAGAATAATCAAGCTTCTCCCACTTCAATGCTAACATACCCCGTGATCATGTGATCCCATGTGACTTGATTTCATGAGGCCTAACCACATTTCACCATTGTAATCAGTGTCTTGCCCCTAGCGGAGCATCTTTGTCACGGCAGTCGTCGTAAAAACATACCTTGACAAATACCAAAGCAAGAGGAGCTTTCATTGCATTGGAAAGTATATGGAAATAAAAGAAATCAAGTCAAACACAAAAACTCAGAGAATTTTCAACTCAAATGTTAAGTCAGTCCTACTGTATGGCTATGAAACATGGAGAACAGCAGTCAAGAAATGGTTGCTTGCTTAGAATGGACGGACTTAAATAGTGACAAGATCACCAATGTAGAACTGATGACAAGAACTAGAAAGGTGCCTAGGGAACAAGAGATGAGAAGAGGATGCTGACAAGGGATAGGACACACTGAAGAAATCTGATGATGGCATTACAAGGTAGTCCCATGTTCTGTAATACTCAAGGTGAGAGTGGTAGAAGTAGACAAAGAACACATGGAGAAGATAACTGGAAACAGAAATGAAAGGGATGAGGAAGACATAAAGACCTTGAGCTGATGACACGAGATAGGAAGACTTAGCATGAGTTTGTTCAAGGCCTGTGCTCTTTGGACCCAGTGACCTGATTTCAACAGGAATTTATGTCTGGTTGCCTTCCTTAGCCGTTTACTATCCCCAGCCTGCCTGCAAGGTAGCAGGGTCGTGTCTCTGTTTGTTTGGTCCCTAACCTTCAACTTATCTGACTTGAGAGACCCTTCTGCTGGCAGCTGTGCTACTGCTGGCATAGCTTATGGGGACATGTAAGCTCCTTCATCACGGTCGGGACAGCAAGCTCCTCCACCATGTTGGGGACATGCAAGCTCCTGCACCATGTTGGGGACAGGCAAGCTCCTCCACCATGGTGGAGACAAGAGAAAGAAGCTTTGGCAAGCAGAAGGGTAGTGAGTGAAAGAACAATAATTGTGAAGATAGTCAGCCGTAAAAAAAAGAGGACACAGGAAAAGTGTATGTTGACAGGTGTCACGAAATGGATTTAAGACTAAAGGCTGTCTACATATAGTGACAAGACCTTAGTGAGAAGAAAGACTGAAATGATAGATTCAGATGAAAAATGACAGTGCAAATGTGAAAGTGAGACCATTGGCTCCGAGGTTGAGAACCAAGGTTGATTCTTTCCTCACCACTTTGGACGTCTTAATTGCTATGGCCTCGACTACCTTTAACTACCCTAAGGGGATAAGGTTCAATTATGATTTCACATACACCACGATACAGACAACAGATAGCTACTGTACGTAATTGAAATGACTGATGCCAGCTCTAATTTCCAAGTTTTATTTACACCTATAAACAAAACTCATATACATGTCAAATACATAAAAATTGCAGTGTAAGCACTCCTGAAACAAACAAATTCAGGAAAAATTACAAATTTGTATCATCAAAACCCAACCCTTCACCCACAAGTTTCACCTGTATGGAGAGAGAAGGTAAGATTAAATGAAATAAACTACACCGCACTGGGTGGGGTCTCAGATGCCGAGCCTCCACTACAAACTAGCTATTCTAAACTCTAATATAAACTCTGAGTACACAATCCGCTGGATCTACTACGAAGTGTCCACACCAACTCTGCACAGACTTCGTTTCTACACAACCTATCCTGAAAATCTCCTGAACTGCTACACAGCTAACTGCACCTCTACACTTCAACAGCTGTTCTCTGCTATGATCTTCACAAAACTATGTCTCAGTTCTGTTTTTCTGGTCTACTACCTGTAGACTACACTTCAGCAGCTGTTCTCTGCTCTAACATCTGTAGAGAGTATTTTTACCCTTTTTCTCTCCACACCTTCAGGAATAGATGACTCGGTTTAAACGCTGGGTTCTGGGTGAGTTAGCTGGTTTTTGCTGCTACCACTGGTTTTACCTGCCCGCTCCCTACTCTGGGGTCAGGCCTTCGGCGTTATTATGGCCGGGACGAATAAATTTACAACCACGCTGGCAACTTGACAATTTGCGGGTGTAAGAAGATTGAGTATCAGAGCTCCGGATTTTCCACCAAAATCCCTTTCAACTGGAGAATGTCTTCCCTGCCTTGGGAAAACGTATTTTCTTTCGCTCCGTCCGCCACTGGCAATTAACGCACGACTTTGCGTGTCGGCAAATGCCACAACTTTGCCGTGGGAGAAATTTTGTGGTATTAAAAATTCTGCTCTTCCCCACAAAAAAGCCGGTACCTGCTGTTTAGACAAAAAAACAAAACAACAGCTAAACACACAGTAATAATATATTTCTAATAACAAACAACTCCCTGACTCTCCAACACGTAACTCCCCTCTCTTCACTCTCCCCGAGTCAAAATAAACATTGGCTGACCCAGATCTTTCGTTCTGCATGACTGGTTACAATCACAACAGTTTTTCACTGAGGACCGAACTGTCTAAAATACTTTGGCCCACTTCTCGCTGACACTGAAGGCAGCAAAAGGCTTAACACAAATAACTAGACCTCTCTAGGAATTCCTAAAATTCCCGTCAATAATCTTAAATCACATCAAAATGATAATACAAATATTATTCTCTTTTAAAAGAAATTATTACATCTCCGTCTTTTTACTCAGAACCACCATACATAATTAATAACGTATAACCCTGTTAGATGCTAGCATACTGCCTAGAAGTTATACATTTGAAAACCCCGTAGTTCCACCACGTGCTCCTGCATACATATTCATAATGATAGCATCCACGTGCTTCTCTCCCCCTCACCCCTCTGAACATCGTCTCGAATAACTATTCCGTAACCCACGCACGTGCTTACAAATTACACCTCTCTCACTCCCGTCCACAGATAGATGTGTAACTATATAAATAACTAGCAGCATTACACTCTCAATAAAATCACAAATACACACGCGCTCGTCATTCTGCAATTAATTATAATTCGCAGATGCGGGTTTCTCCACAGACCTGCTTTGCAATAATACAAAGCACGCCCGCGGCAACTCAACTTTTAAACCCAGCTTAAATACCGCTATTCCTTCAATAAGGAATTATTATGAACCTCTTAAGTTTCTCACGTCTATCACTCAGATCGTATTTGATGGCTCTGGCGTTAAGAATTAACATTAAACTTAAACTGCCCAAAGAAACTTAAATGATCTGCCTAGGACTAGGAAAATTAAATAGAGTATCACGCAAAAATTTATGCTTACCAAATCTCGAATTTTCCCACTTAAAGGCAATCGACAATTTGACTCAGGCACGCGGCTGGCAATTACATTAAGAGGACGAGAATTAAATTACGGCCCTATTTATAATCACTAACAGCACGCTGACCTCGTGACGTCATATACGCGGCTTCGATTCCTAGCCCAATGATTTCAAATGCCGTTAGCTCTCAGCCAATCAGAATTGTAAACAATACTGATGCAACTGGTACTGCTAGACAAAGAAACGGGATTAAGCTCTGCCCTCTACTGGCAATGAAGAAAAATGGCCGAATATATATATATATATATATATATATATATATATATATATATAAAATCCCCGAAAAATGCGTCTAGCCACCTGTCATATCTTTAAAAGAAAAACAAACTGGTGCAAATCTGATCAAGGCTCTATAGTCTTAATCTAGAATACTACTGCAACAATTCCCTACACACACACTCTAAACACATAAAGAAGAACCATAAAGCAGATGAGATCAAACTCCCTCGTGATCTCACTCTGAAAAAACGTAAATAATAGAATTAGAAGAAACACGGAGAAGGATTACCTGTAATCCCTCCTAGAAATAGTGACCAAATTGCAAGGAGAAAAAGACATGGGCCATTTGAAAGACAGAATCTCAGTACTTTCGTCACAACAGGATGTAGCACTTACAGTCCACCACACTGACAAAGAATAAACCTGATTTTGACCATGTTATAAAAAATAACTGATGGCCATGGGTCTGTCTCTCTCATCAGGCACAAGACAGCCATCCACACCGATGAGAGAGTCAAGGTCATGAATGAGATCATTTCAGGTATGCGGGTCATCAAGATGTATTGTTGGGAGAAACCATTTGGGGAGCTGGTTGAGAAGATCAGAAGGTAAGTGGTCATTTTGTTTTCTTCTTACTTAATGTTGACATGCACATTTCCTGGAATGGGATCAGTGTTCCCCTGTGTGTAGATCCCTGGGGTCTCGGAGGAGACGGAGACATAATAGAACTGCTGCTCCTTCAGGCATGTCTTATCAGGGAACTATTATGACGTCGTGCAGTGAGACTGGCAACTTCGTCATGTAAAAATGTTGCTTCACAACCTGCTGCTGCAAGAGTGCATGAATACTTTGCTGCAGGCATCCTGCAAGGGGGCCAGCTGCAAAGGTGACTCCTTTACTCCAAGGGAGCTAAAAGGGAGATGATAATGATGCTCGATGTTACAGTTACCTTATCATCATCAAAGATGCAGCAATAGAGAATGCAGTCAACGACTCATAGCTTGACTGCTTGCGTCAGGGTCAGCGAACCAGAGCTGACCAAGACCCTACTCCACCTCCACGTGGTGGTCCTGGAAACAGGCTGCATCACTGCAGTCTGACTGAGAGAGTAGGGATCGAAGAGGGAAGGCAAACCCGGTCCCAAAAAATGCCGAGCTGAAGTCGGATGTGCCGGCCGAAAGGCACAGATATCGCAGCTCCGCTGTAAACAGACACAACGCAACCAACGTCCTTTTCAGGACGAACGAGGAAGAAGAAGAATCATCATCATCATCTTTTCACTTCTTACGGAGCATAGAATCATCACTACAGCTGGTCCCCTTACAGGAAACTTATACCCCAGCCGTCATGGGCTCTTGCATTAGTGGGCGCTGCAGCTATTTGTTTGACATGATAAAGTTGCCAGCCTCGTGTAAAACCTCATTATTTGTCTCTCACACACGACATGCGTGAGGGACCAGTGGCCCTATTCCTTTCTTGCCTCCTCAGAGACCACCAACCCCCAATGAACGACACAACGTCCCCGTCATGTTAAACTTTGAGAAATATGATTAGAACTTCAGTATGCAGTACATTAATTTTAAAACTGATGTTCTCGTTACCATTTCATATGTTTCTAATGATGCCTGGCTTTTACAGATCTCATATAATTATTTTGAAATGTTTTGATAATATGACTTATTGTTATTATTATAATGCTGACAGTTAAAATATTTTATATTGGATGTTTTTCTGACAATTTCTGCACATTAACTTAAAACAAAGTTGTTATTTAGAAGCAGTTTATCTGCGATCTTTGTGTGTTGGAAAAAAAAAAAAAAACATACACATGCTAATGTTTGATTATAATTTAAATATAATATAACAGTCCTTTATAATTAAAACCAAAGCACAGATGCTAACTCAGCATACTGTCATTTAAACAGTGGGACATGTTCCTTTAATGTGTGGGCAGCTGGTGGCCCATTAAAATGTTGGTATGTTTACTAAAGCGTCAGGTAGTTTCCAGGGGGCGCTATGGGAAGGGAGAGAAAGAGTAGAGCCACCTATTTCGCAGGCATGACATAACAGTCAGCTAATATGAAGTTGTGGATGGTGCTGGCAACCTTATCATGTAAAAGAAATGCTGCTAAAACTACCACTGCAAGACCACATGAATGCTTTGGTACCGGCTTCCCAGGCACTGGCTGCATGCTCCATCTGGAGTGACAAGAGCAGTGGTGATGGTTTTTATTGTTGAAGATAATTGCAATGTAATCACATCTCGGAGACCGTTAAGAAGTACACAGCACTTGAAAGATATTAGCTTAAATATATTATTCTTCTGAATGGGTTGTGGATAAAGAAGCTGGAGGTTATAAACAAAAAAAGACAGAGAGAATACAGTGGACATTATCCAAAATGACTATGAGAAATTAAACATCGAGAATTGATTAAGAACACCAGGGACTGAAAGTTGTGGAGAGATGTGATCACCTATGCCTGTCGGCATAACGCTTGATAATGAATGATGGGAAACGGTGAAAGCAAGCTGCAATGCATATTAATGTGTAGAGGAGAGGGTTTTCATGTAGACTTCCACAGTTACGGTAACATATAAGTTTATATCCTACAGCAATATTCATTTGAACCCAGATAAAGTGTAGCTTAACTGATTTCAATAAGTAGTTTATATTTTATTTTATATGCATGATAGTTCCTGTGTAATTAAGTTTTTCTTTTATTTATTTGCACTTGCAATCAGTAACTCCATAATAACCTCGTTTTATTTTGGTACATTTTGAATTGCATATTGGCTTATTTTTATGTTGCTTTATGTTTTTCTCTTACTTTCTAGATAGACTGTAGTACACTTGGTACACATTCTTGAGATAAACACCATCGTTCACATCAATACCATTAGACTCTTAGTGTTCTTGGTATACACTCTTAAACACCATCTTTCATATTAATACCATTAGACTCTTAGTGTTCTTGGATTACATTCTTAACCATCTTTCATATTAATACCATTAGACTCTTAGTGTTCTTGGTATACACTGTTAAACGCCATCTTTCACATTAATACCATTAGACTCATAGTTTTCTTGGTATACATTCTTGGGATAAACATCATCTTTCATATTAATATCATTAGATTCTTAGTGTTCTTGGTATACACTCTTAGAGTAAACACCATCTTTCAGATTAATACCACTAAACTGTAGCGATTGTCATATACATTCTTGGTATACACACCATCTTTCACACTAACACCATTGGACTGTAATGTCTCTAAAATAAATTCTTGGAATAAGCACCGTCTTTCATATTAACACCATTAGACTGTAGTGTCTCCTAAATACATTCTTGGAATAAGCACCATCTTTCACATTAACACCATTAGACTGTAGTGTCTCTAAAATACATTCTTGAAATAAGCACCATTTTTCACATTAACGAGCCACGATAGTGCAGTAATTAGCGCACTGGCTTCCTAGCTCGGTGGTCTATGGTTCAATCCCCAGTTGAGGTGGGATTTTTAGACCGCAAACGGCTCCGGGTTCGACCCAGCCTCATGAATTGGGTACCAGAGCAACTCTGGGAAGTTTAAGGCGGCCGGCGTGATGTTGACCACATCACCCCTAGTGTGCCGATGGTCAAGAAAATATGGGCCTAACACCATATTCCCAAAATGCCTCAATAGGGAATGTAACGGGATCCTTTCACATTAACACGATTAGACTGTAGTGTCTCTAAAATACATTCTTGGAATAAGCACCATCTTTCAAATTAACACCATTAGACTGTAGTGTCTCTAAAGTATGTCCTTGGAATATACACCGTCTGTCACAATAATACTATTAGACAGTAGTGTACTTAAAATACATTCTTGGGTACACAATCTTTCACATTAATTCCATCATTAAGATAATTTGCTTCAGAGTTATACAACCCTTCATATTTTTACCACATAATTTATATTTGTATCAACTTTCATATTTATACAGCCATTTAGCTATGCAGCATGTTTTCTCATTTTTCACATTTATAAAGTCATTTAGACAGTACATAACTGTATAGTTATTTCATCTCTCACATTCATGCAACCCATCTTGTTCATATCATCAGTTCAATCATATTGATTTGTCTGTCAAGTTTATTGATTGTAAATGTATATGTTCCCTTCTATACTGCTGTCTTCACTTATTTATACCAGAGAATGTTCATATCGTTTCAAAATTTTTGAACAGTATGCTTTATATTGTGGTAGACCAAACAAAGTTAACTTAATTAACTCTTAGTATACGAGCTAATTTCATGATTACCGTTACAGATTTTGCAATAAATAATTTATTTATAAAGATACATAAAGTGTTATATATCAAAATGTGAAGAAATGATACCCCTATATCATGCACGTAACTAAATTGTTCAGTGGTTTTAAACATGCATTCACCTATACATTTTCGCTATTGATGGGGATCGATCATCGGCCTTTCTAAAAGGCCGCTCGTATACTAAGAGTTAATTAGTATATAAGGAGTTTTAGCAAATATTTCACCTCAGTTTTTCTTTCAACAAACATACAGCGCTGCAGACATTCAGAAGTTAAAGCGTGGATGAGCATTTTTATATTAAAAATTAATTGAGCACTTGTTATTTACAGTAAAGCATGAGAATTTATCCATAATTAGAATTTTGTAGACTGCAAACAATTTTAGGAAAATGAATCATGAAAAGCCATTATTAAATGCCATTGTCCTTTATTGATTAGAATAACAAAAAGTGGATTAAAAAATGGGATTACTATTGTTAATGCTAAAGTGGTATATCATGTTATTTACATCGGTTTTGTTGCTGTAAAAGTTGATCATAGTTCCTAACTATATTGTTGGTATCTTATTTCTTTGATGTTTGCTTTTATGTATGCAACTTATTTCTATTTCAGTAGTGTATGATGGATATTAAACTGCATTGTTTTTCTCAGCTTCTCCGCACTAGCTGTATATTATAATCACTATATGCTTGCATGCTTTGCTAAGTGGATGGATTGATGAACACCCCTAGAACATCAATGAACTGATGCTTCATTTGTACTGCAGCTTTTTATTATATTTGTCTGTAAGTTTTTCTGTCTTGTAACATTAGAGTATTTTACACAATGAAATTGTTAGTTGATCATGTAATGTCAGATAACTTTTTACAGCAGTTTACACTATAAAGTTTTCAGCTGTTGTATACCATCAGAGAACCATTCACAGCATTTTACACTATAAAGTTATCAGTTGTGATTTAACATTAGATAATGTTTCACAGTATTTTACACTATAAAGTGATCAGTTATATAACATCAGAGAACATTTCCCTTCGTTTTACACCTTATAGTTGTCAGGTATCTTATAACATCAAATAACTATTTAGAGTATTTTACACTATACAATTGTTACTTGTCACATAACATCCAACAGCTGTTTACAGTATATTACACTATAAAGTTGTCAGTTGTCATATAACATTAGAGAACCTTTACCTGCATTTTACACCTTAAAGTTGTCAGCTCGTATGACATCAGATAACTATTTAGAGTACTTTACACTGTACAGTTGTTATTTGTCACATAACATCAGACAACTGTTTACAGTATTTTACACTGTAAAGTTGTCAATTGTCATATAACAGCATCAGAGAACTTTAAGAAATTTCTTTAACTTTTTTGTGGTTGATGACGTGGACAGTAGGCAAGGTCAGCCTTGTTGCCCCATATTTCCAGACTGGCTATCCATAGTTATATTACAGCTAGCCTTAACCTAACACCAACGCTGTTTCGAGCTCTGTCGAAATTAATAATGACTGACACACACTGTCGACGTATACAAAAAAAATTTAGATCGAAGCAAAACCCACATTTTTTGCCAACATGGCAGCCTCTAGTCTGCTGTCCCGTACAAGGGCCCCTTCCCCCCCCCCCTTTTTTTTTTTATAATTGCGGTAGTTCATATAGAACAAAACCCAATTGTGTAGTCCGAGGTCATGAACGGATAACAAAATTTGACAATATTGACACAGACACATACCTTGTTTTATGTTGAATAAATTGATGTCATATCATCAGCAGCACCACCGTTCTCTGTCAGACATAACTGGATTCTGTATTGCATGTAATCAGTGGGGCACCTCAGTAATGTACTGTCATTGTTGCCTGATTTCAGCCGTAATGGTCTTTTTCATTGCATCAGTTATTCTGGCTTTGTTTAATAGAACTCGTTACTTAAGTTAAACCCTTTGACAGAAATCAGAAGAGGTTCATCAGGAGATCGTGATGGCCTCAGAGTCTTGGAAATCAGAAGCACTAATGAAAACCAGCTATAAATTTAACAAAGTGAATGTACAGTGCATATACCCCAGATATAACCAAAAGGGCCTTCACATGTTGTTGTTTAACTAGGACTGCTGAGCTCCTCACTCTTTTGCAGCCAATACCAAGTTGAAGACTCCTTGATATTATCTACACTGTAGATCTAGGCTTTTCCTGTGGCTTTTCTTACTTACTTACTTACTTAGTCGTTCCCCTTCTACCGTGAGGTGTAGAGGTTTGGAAGAGAGAGCGCCAGACCATTCTATCAGCTGTCTTCTTCCTGGCCTGGTTCCATTCTAGTCCTCGGTCCTTCAAAGATTGTCTAATGTTGTCCTCCCAGCGGACTCTGGGTCGTCCTGGAGGTCTGGATCCCTGGCTCTTTGTTTCCCATGCTTGTCGTGGTAGCCGATCTTCTCCCATTCTGCAGACATGGCCAAACCATCTTAGTTGGGACTGTTCTATTTGGGTCTGCAGCGGATGGGATTTTAGGCCTTGACGGATCGTCTGGTTCCGGACCATGTCTCTTCTTGTTACTTCAACCACTTTCCTCAGATACCTCATTTCTGAGGTTTGGATCTGGCTTTTGTGGGTTGTAGTCATTGCCCACGACTCGCATCCATATGTCAAGACTGGGACATAGGTGGAGCGGTATACAGCCATCTTCGTTTTCTTACCAACCTCTTTCTTGCTGAGGAATCCACGATTTATGGCCTGAAAAAGTCTCCCAGCCGCTGCTTTTCGAGTGGCCAACTCTTCTTTGATGCCTCCCTTTCGGTCTATAATAGCTCAGAGATATTTAAAGTGGTCGACCTGCTCCAGGACCTGTTCTCCCAACTTAATCTGATGTTTTCTTTCTTCTCGTGATATCACCATGGATTTTGTTTTAGAGCTGCTTATGACCATCCCTCTCTTCTCCAGCTCTTCCTTCCAGACTTGCAGGTTGGATTGGAGATGTGCCTCTGATTTAGCAATCAGGGCAACATCATCAGCAAATGCCAGCTCCGAAATATAGACCACTGTCTCATCTTCCAGTACCCCACTGAATACTTTCTTGTTCTCTCCTTACATGCCTTGATGACATCGTCCATAAGGAGTATGAAGAGGTAAGGTGATAGGATATCACCTTGTCTTACACCAGTGGTGGTCCTGAACTCTTCTGACTTATGGTTTGCTGTCCTCACATAATTTCTGCAAGACTTGTAGAAGCTCTGTATAGCATGAATCAGAGGTGCTGGAATATTCTTCCTTGCCAAACAGTCCCAAAGTTTGCTCCAGGGGACCCTGTCAAACGCCTTTTCCAGATCTATGAAACAAAGATGGATCTCACTCTTATACTCAAGGGCCTTTTCACTCAGCTGTCTGAGTGTGAAGATTAGGTCTTGAGTACTTCGGTTTGCTCGGAATCCGCACTGGACCTCATCCAATTGTGGCTCAGCTAGGCGTCGGAGTCTCTGCTCTAGGATTCTAGAGTAGATTTTACCAGGGACACTGAGAAGGGATATGCCTCTATGGTTTCCACATTGTCGATTGTCACCCTTTTTGAAAATTGGTGTTATGATGGCAATCTCCCAATCCTTTGGTATGGTCTTGTTGCACCATGCTGCCTGTAGGACCTTTAAGAGTAATAGGTTGCCTGATGCTCCCATGTACTTAACCATTTCTGGTGTTATACCATCATGCCCTGCTGCTTTGCCCATCTTGATTTTCTCTAGTGCTGCCCTCAGTTCTTCCATCTTTATGTCATCTTCACCATCATTGGTTTCCTCTTCTGTGTCAGTGGTTATCATTTCTGATGCTTCATCATGCTCACCATCCAGGAGTTCTGAGAAATATTCTTTCCATCTTTCCATTACTTCCTTTGGGGCAGTAAGCAATTTGCCTTGCTTGTCCTTTATAAATTTGAGAGGGCATTGTTTTTCTTTCCTCATGTTCTTTAGGGTCTTATAGAACAATTTCTGGTTTTCTTGTGCATCTTTTTCTAGCTTTTCTCCAAATTCTTCCCAGGACTTCTGTTTTGCTGCTAGCACTTTGTTCTTTGCTTCTGTTCTGAGTGTCACATATTCTCTATATTTTTCCATTTGTCCTGTGTGTTTTTAGCTCCTAAGTATTGTTTCCATGCCATTTTCTTCTCTCTTATTTTCTCTTTGACTTCCTCTGTCCACCAAGGTGTCCTCTTTCTCTGGTTCCCAAGTCGGACTTCACCGCATGCTTCTGCAGCAGCTGTCTTTATGATATCCTTGAATTTATTCCAGAGGGTTTCCAAGTCATCAGGTCGTTCTTCTGTGTTGCTCACTGCTGTAGCAATAAGCCCCTGATATCTGGTCTTAATTTCTGGCTCTCTCAGCTTGTAGGTCCTAATGCTCATTTCTCCTGCTCGTTTACTTGGTTTCTTGCGTGATGTTGGGCAGTTCCTAGGCTGAGCAACTCTTTCAGTTGTTCGTTTGATTGTTAGCAGGTAGTGATCACTTCCAATCTCTGGCCCCCTCCAGTCTCTTGCATCTCGGACATATCTGAATGAGCTTCTCCGAACAATGGCATAGTCGATCACTGACTTCTCATTCTTGGTTGGTTCACATCTAGTGTATGCATGTATGCGCTTATGGGGGAACTTTGTGTTTGTAATGATCAGATTCTGCTCACTGCAGAATCTAAGGAGTCGCTTTCCATTGTCATTGAGAGTATCTTCTCCATATCTTCCGATAACTCCACCCCATCTAGCATGGTCATTTCCAACTCTGGCATTAAAATCTCCGAGCATAATAACTTCATCTAGGCAGTCATCCACTGTCCTTTGAAGCAGCTCGAAGAATTCCTCCTTGACCTCTGCTCTCTCATCCTCATTTGGCCCATACACTATGACCAGGTTGACTATGGTTTCTCCTTCTTTTAGTTTTACAACCATAATGCGCTCCGAGACAAAGTTCCATCCCTTGATACTATCTTTTTGATTTTGGGCCACAATGCAACCCACGCCCCCTTTAGCCCTTTCAGATATGGGTACACCACTGTAGAGCCATTCTGAAACGTTTTGTTGAAGTCATGAGCTCTCCAATTTCTCCAGCTTAGCTTGAATTGATTTTAAATGTATCATCGCATTTGGTCCTTAACTAGGAGGAAGAAGCATGTAGTATACTGTGCTTTCCACGCCATCTAAGGGTGCTCTCCTAATATGCAGAGCTAAAATACTGTGCTGTGGTTCTGGGCTCTCCCAAGGAATTATCGCGTCCTGCCCAGAGCCACTTCTCAGTTCCCCCGCCTATCATTGGGTACTTTGTGAGATCCATCTGCATGCAGCCAAGCAGGTAAGAGCCAGTTATGTCTGGGCCTCAAGTGACTCCTCCAAGCTTAGTGTGCAATGCTAGGGTCTCAGCATGTTTCACCACATGGGGAATCCCTGGAAGTGTGTGGATCATTTCAAGAGTCAATGAGGGTGTAATAAGCCTCACAGACAGAGGTTCACATTCACATCTATATACTATAGCATTGTGCTTATCTGGTGGTCATATAAAGATGGCTAAATATGCATCCCTTCAGACGTAAACAAGAAGACATTTCCAAGTAATGTAATGGTTGATGTTACAGATTACTTTTTTTTTAACGAATAATACAGTATTGTCATGGAATGTTTCAGGACAGGCCACAGTTTTTTTTTTAAAGTCTTTCCTAACAAGTCTCAAGTCGAGTTTCAAGTCGCTTAGTACAAATCTCATGTCGAGTCGAGTTAAGCTACCTTAACTAGCTTTCAAGTCGAGTCCCATGCCGAATCTCATATTTTTATCTAAAACTGTTTATAGCCACAATCGCTTTTATACAAATAATCACACCAGTCATTCAACCCCCTTTAGGGAGCCGCGCTGGTGTAGTGGTTACCAAACTGCGCTGGTGACCGGGTGACCCAGGATCAAACCCGGGCGAGGACATTTGAAGATTTTCGTCGACCAGGATTTGGACTGGATTAACTCGAGCCCTGGCGAGCCCATTTGAAGAAGTGTCGTCGACCAGGGATAATGGGTACCTCCGAAATCGGCGGGTATCTGCCTGAATGGCGAGGGACACCTTTCCCTGTACAAGAAAAAAAGGGATACGTAAAAATCAGTCTCAGGTTAGACATACTAACCTGAGATTTTGCCTTGAGTAAAAGCGGGCATACGCATTGTGCTTATCTGGTGGTCATATAAGGATGACTCTAAATATGCCTCCATGCATCCCTTCAGATGTAAACAAGAAGACATTTCCAAGTAATGTAATGGTTGATGTTACAGATTACGTTTTTTAACGAATAATACAGTATTATCATGGAACGTTTAGTACAAATCCTCGTGTCGAGTTTCATACCGAATCTCATTTTTTATCTAAAACTGTATAGTCACAATCACTTTTATTCAAATAATCACACCAATCAGTCAATCAATCAATACCCTTTAGCTCCCCAAGGAGCATAGGCCTTCAACAAACACATGCCAAGTCCTCCTGTCACATGACAACAGCTCACATAGGCCTTCAACAAACACATGCCAAGCCCTCCTGTCACATGACAACAGCTCACATAGGCCTTCAACAAACACAAGCCAAGTCCTCCTGTCACATGACAACAGCTCACATAGGCCTTCAACAAACACATGCCAAGTCCTCCTGTCACATGACAACAGCTCACATAGGCCTTCAACAAACACATGCCAAGTCCTCCTGTCACATGACAACAGCTCACATAAGCCTTCAACAAACACATGCCAAGTCTTCCTGTCACATGACAACAGCTCACATAGGCCTTCAACAAACACATGCCAAGTCCTCCTGTCACATGACAACAGCTAACATAGGCCTTCAAAAAACACATGCCAAGCCCTCCTGTCACATGACAACAGCTCACATAGGCCTTCACCAAACACATGCCAAGCCCACCTGTCACATGACAACAGCTCACATAGGCCTTCAACAAACACATGCCAAGCCCTCCTGTCACATGACAAAATCTCACATAGGCCTTCATCAAACACATGCCAAGCCCTCCTGTCACATGACAACAGCTCACATAGGCCTTCACTAAACATATGCCAAGCCCTCCTGTCACATGACAACAGCTCACATAGTCCTTCAACAAACACATGCCAAGCCCTCATGTCACATGACAACAGCTCACATAGGCCTTCAACAAACACATGCCAAGTCCTCCTGTCACATGACAACAGCTCACATAGGCCTTCACCAAACACATGCCAAGTCCTCCTGTCACATGACAACAGCTCACATAGGCCTTCACCAAACACATGTCAAGTCTTCCTGTCACATGACATCAGCTCACATAGGCCTTCAACAAACACATGCCAAGTCCTCCTGTCACATGACAACAGCTCACATAGGCCTTCAACAAACACATGCCAAGTCCTCCTGTCACATGACAACAGCTCACATAGGCCTTCAACAAACACATGCCAAGTCCTGTCACATGACAACAGCTCACATAGGCCTTCAACAAACACATGCCAAGTCCTCCTGTCACATGACAACAGCTCACATAGGCTTTCAACAAACACATGCCAAGCCCTCATGTCACATGACAACAGCTCACATAGGTGTTGCGTAGCATAATGTGTGTTGCGTATAAATGTTCCGTGGATGATGTCACATTTGCCACACAATGTTGAGGGTGTTATATTTCATCTGCTTTCCAAAGGTATGATAATACTGGCACTTGCAGAGTGGTGTATCACCCTCAGACACCAGGGATGATGAGGCAGAGTAACATGGTGTCTTTAGTCTGGTTTAAGTGTGTGACGTAAGGATAGAGTCAGATAGCTACAGTATCATACATGGACGTCACATCAGACCATACAACGTAGAAAGTCAATAAAGCTTTTAACAGCAGTGATGTTTTTTGGCAATATATATTGTGTACGCCACAATGACAAGATGCATGGACATCGTTATGCAGAAACATCACAGGTATATTACAACAGTCATTGTATCATCGACGTAGTCAATTCAACAGGAACAGCAGACAGCATCAAAATAATGTAAGTCATATGCCTTTTAGGATATCGTAATCAGCTGTACATGTAGTCAGGTAGTAAACTTCCCCTTTCCATAAGAGCTAGTAGATATCAACTAGGAGATTAAATCTAGTCTCCTATATTCGACCTCAACAAGACAGGCATGTCTTTTGAGCGTCGCATTATCGTCCTCTATGTTCCTTAAACAGCAAAGGTATCAAACCTAGATCCATCAATAAAGTTCAGGAAGCAAATGGTCCTTAGGACAGGCATCAATCGATGCGTGACAATATAAGTGGATCGTGAGCTGAGCAAACTTGTCATATCATAGACTATAACGAGGCAGGCTAGGCAAAAGTCAACATCACAAGATGGCGATAAAGTTACTCAGCAAAAATATTCAGTTACCTGTTCATCAGGAATTAAATCACATAAATCACAAAGGCCTCCAGGCATTTGGAATAACATAGAGATATATCATCTCAAAAAAGGAACAACAATGATGAGGACTCCTTCCTGAATAATATAAGCGAAGACGCTAGCACATCGCTACGTCTCGCCTTACCAGCATTTCTGCTCAGACTGACCTGGGCGGAAATCATTCAAACACTGCCACAAACAAAGACATGCGCAGAACACGCGAATCGAATACAACTCAGCTAACTTACAAACGAAGAATGTTCTACGATGTTCGACTAAAGATTCGAACCTAAAAAGGAAATGAATCTTGAAACATTGCGATTGCCAACTGTTTTCTAAGAACTGGCGATCTGAGCACTCCGTATATGGACATGACTCAAAATCGTTCACACAAACTATCGGCAACTATACTATCAGACTATTGTCACACGATTAGACAACTAGTAGAAATAAGAAGTGACTACAATTCCATGAGTTACTTCCCATGCATTAAAAAATTCGATATAGTCAGAATGCATGGTCAGAATATATAGTCAGAATAAGTTGCGACCAGTTTAGCGCAACATTACCGCCACCTCCCGATAAAAAAAAAAAATGTGCAACATTTTTTTTTTTTTTTAAATATCCAAGAGTAAAACCAAAAGCGGTTTAACAACGCACGAATTATGCGGGGATAACTAATTGCACTGCCTAATATGAGGCTAAATTGACACATAAAGTGTCTGGTGAGTATATTTCTCAACAGATAAAAAATCTTATTCAAAAAATATATATCGGGGAGGTGCCACCAACACACACTACGCTTGCATGATAATACAATATAAATATGCAAGTTCATATCATTATAATCAAATAGAATGGATGTACACATCTGATATAGAATGTTAAATATTACATTATCTAAATGTTTAATAATACCATTACATAATGAAATTAAACATAAATGACGATCCAGGACACATCTCCTGTCGTTCCAAGGAAAGTGTACAATGTGGAAAACTCCATGTTTGACAACAGAAAGGTAGCTTCTCCGATCAACAATAACATGCTGAGAAAAAACAACCAATATAATTCTATTTAATAGCCATTAAGTTTCATACTATACAATACATTATTATTAACAATTGTGACCGAGTAAACTTTCGGCCCTTATATTAACTACTCAGTCTTCTTCTTATATTAAAGATGGGAACAGAAGAAGATGATAACAAAGCACAATAGTATGTGTTCACCTAAAGTGAGGACAGATGTGCTAATGTATTGTAGTAATATAGGTGTGTTATGGCTCTGTCGTATATCTAGAAATAGGACAGAAGTATTAGTTGGAATCATGTGGGCATCTAGACAGAATGTCAGCCATCACATTATCCGACCCACGGATAGCTTGTACCGTGAAGTGAAAAGGTTGAAGAGCAATAGCATATCGAGTGGATCTCGAACTCTTCAAGTTCTTAGTCTGAATAGCTGTAAGAGCTTTCTGATCAGTTTCTAGAATGAAATGT
>JAMPIV010022848.1:0-84950 GCA_024509875.1 Oreohelix idahoensis
AAAGGCATGGATGGAACATTATAAAGTTAACATAACAGCATTCATTTACAGTGTGTAATCATAATCAAAAATGAGTAGGGTTTTTTTTTTTTAAACAAACAAGATAGTAATGAAAAAAAAATTAATTAATAAAAAATTAATTAATTAATTTAAAAAAAAATAAAAACAATAAATAAATAAATAAAATAAACAAAACAATAAATAAATAAAATAAATTCTGTATACCGACACTCACTCATGCGGTCAAACCGTCTACAATTAATCTGCATTTTTTAATGTGTCATCAATCATTAATACAGTAATTACATAAACACATTCTCGCTCATATCCGTACATTCTTGGTGGAAAAGGAAATAATAGTAATAACACTTTCTTACACACTTGTGTAGCAGGAAAAGTCTGAGCAGTTTAAAAGAAAATGTATACCTGCTTATTCTCATATACATCATCCCCTTTAAGCAAACAAAAGCATTCACATTTCAAAAGTACAATGTTGACAGGCAAATTTTCTATGGGGGTAGCTAATCAGTGTGAGCAATTGTTTGAAAAGTGCTTTGTTAAATTAATATTGTGTAGGTAGGCTTTTTAGGTGGTGTGGAAGGCTGTTCCATAAGTAGGCTACAGAGTAGGCTAGACTCTGTTTGAACAGGTCGATCCTAGGTTTGGGCAGACGTAACTGATGTAATTGTTGTCCCTCTCTTCTTCTGGTTTGAAGCAATGATCGTAGGTACGGCGGGACATTGTTAGATAAAATTGCATGTGTCAGCTTGGCTTTGTTGTAGAGAAGACGTTTTTTTAGGGACAGTATTTTGGGTTCTTTTTGTATCCTTGTGTGTGGTATCGTGCGATTATCAGTGATCAGATGTACTGCCCTCTTATGCAGGGAGTGCAGTCTCTTTGAGGTGGAAGCAGGGCAACCATCCCATAGTGTAGAGCAGTAATCTAGATGTGTCTGTATATGTGAGGTGTAGAACAATAGTCTTGTGTCTGCGTCTAAGAAGTGTATTATTTTGGCCAGCTGGTATGTCTTTTGAGCTAAGTGTTTGGTTAAATTCCATACATGGGAGTTCCATGTTAGATATATAGATAGATAGCCTAAGTAGATAGAGATAGATAGACAGATAACCTAAGTAGATAGATATATAGATAACCTAAGTAGTAATAGATAGATATAGATAACCTAAGTAGGTAGTACATAGATAGATAGATAGCCTAAGTAGGTAGTACGTAGAGATAGATCGTAGATAGATATATAGATAACCTAAGTAGTAGGTAGGTAGATAATAGGATAGATAAATAAATAGATAACCTAAGTAGATAGATAGATAGATATGTAGGTAGATAGATAGATAACCTAAGTAGATAGATATATAGATAACACTGACTAACAAAAAAAAACTTTTTTTTTCTTTCTCTAACATTTCTATGTTTTTCTGGTCAATTTTAATGCGCTGTTTTTAAATCTGCAAACTGTTTTTCTCTATCAGGTCGGGATCTCTAGAAATACGCAATTGAAGTTTTTTAACAACGCATACAGTATTACAACATCATTCGTACAAGAAGTATAACAGTTATGTAGGCTTGAATTTCTTTGCAGTCGACTTTTTTTGGTGAATGGCATGTGGTACATCGCGATGAAGCATCCAACAATAATCGGCAAGCATGGTCACACTCCACCGTCCTTGATAACGTGACTCCATTACGGCGATATCTTGATGGAATCGTTCTCCATGTTCATCGCTGACTTCGCCAAGGTTGTCAGGGAAAAAGTCAAGATGCGAATCGAGCAAATGGATTTTGAGGGACATGTTACAGCCCATAATTCTGTATGCATCTATGCACTGCTTAACAATATGCAACATAGTCGACAGATTTGTGATTTCCCAGAAAGTTATCGACGATCGATTTGAATGCCATCCATGCGCGAAGTTCACTACCATGTAACAAGTTCTCGAATTGTTTGTCTGCAATAACTTTCCTAATCTGAGGTCCTACAAAGATACCTTCCTTTATCTTTGCATCACTAACTTGCGGAAACTTTTCTCGAAGATAAGTGAAAGCTTTGCTCGTTTTATCTAACGCTTTTACAAAATTCTTCATGAGCCCCAACTCTATATGTAACAGTGGTAAAATGAAGCTGTCTTCGTTAACTAATGGCTCGTGTATTACATGTTTATGCCCGAGCTGCATACGATCCCGGATAGGCCACACCTTTCTTGCATAATGTTCCTGTCTGTTGCGGCTGTCCCATTCACATCGGAAGCAACAAAATTTAGTATACCCAGTCTGCATGCCCGTGAGAATTGCAATGACCTTTAGGTCTCCACAAATCCGCCATTGGTAGTCATTGTACTTTATTTTTTCCAAACGTATAGCCATATTGTCATAAGTTTCTTTCATGTGAACAGAGTAGGTGACTGGAATTGATGAAAATAAATTTCTGTTATGCAATAACACGGCTTTTAGACTAGTCTTGGAAGAATCGATGAAAATTCGCCATTCGTTGACTATGTGCTCATGACCGTTTACATCTTTGCAATAGCAAATGTCATCATCCATCTCAAAGTATTGAACAAGTTCTCTGTGTCTATGACGAAATTTAGATATCGGAGTATTGGGCGCTAAAAGATTCCATTCTTTGAGTCACGAACCGAGTAATTCCGCTTGTCCTTTGGTAAGAGCGAGATCACGTATTAGATCTGAAAGTTCTGAATGGTTAATTAAGTAAACACCATCATTCACCGGTATGTAATCTGAGTCAGAATTAGTTTCTAAAGCAGGTAAACTATCACTTTCTGATGGTTCATTCACGTCCAACGGATATTGTTCTGGTGGAACTGGGATCGGACATGTGATTGGATCATGAGGCACTGGTTTCGAAACCGATTCAATATTTGGATAAACCACAGACTTTCTAGTTTTAAAAGTGAAACCATGGATATTTGTCAAGCAGAAGTAACAATCAGTAGTGTGATTTGTATGTTCACGCCATATTACTGGCACTCCAAAAGGCATCGACTTATGCTTCGGCGATTTTCGTAACCAACCTGCCAATGTATCGAACAAACTGCATTTGGCTTCCAAGATTTATTTGCATCATCAACTTTCGAATCGAAATAAAGTTCATATGCTTTCTTTAGTAATGGTGTAAAGTTTTTTTGGTGAACACGATCGGTAAAATATCCGCACACGTAACAGAACAGATCAGCCGAATTTCTACAACTTCTAGAAGCCATATTTTGCTCAGAATTATTTCAAAATACAGTAACTATTTGAAAAATCGCGTAACATATGTCATGCATCTTTTAGCAGTATAAAAAGTAGAATTATGTTGCTTTTTATTAATTTTTAATAAGTTATATAGTAAAAATGAAACGGAGCAAATAACGGTTTCCCAAAAATATATTTATTCACAAATATCTTAAGAACCCGATGTGATAGAGATAAACGGATTTCAGATTTGAAATCAGCGCAAGAAACTGACCTAAGAACACTTATTCTTATATAAGAAAGAAAAATGTTGTTTGTCAGTGTAACCTAAGTAGGTAGGTACATAGATAGATAGATAGCTTAAGTAGGTAGGTACGTAGAGATAAATAAATAGATAACCTAAGTAGATAGATAGATAGATATGTAGGTAGATAGATAGATAACCTAAGTAGATAGGTACGCAAATAGAAAGATAGATAGAACGAACGATTGAACAAACTTAATTTTCGAAGGGTTAAGAATTGGGCGCGCAGGCCCGTCTAACATTCTGCCCTTCCACTCTCATTTATCATGCATACTATATCTTTTCATTCCCACATATTAGTAACATATCCTGTGTGTTTTTTTCTGCCATAATGGCGATACGACAAAACACGATTTTAAAGTGTGTGAAAAAATCATAATCAAAAATGAGTATTTGGGTGTTTTTTTTTTTAAAAAACAAACAAGATAGCATGGAACATTATAAAGTTAACATAACAGCATTCATTTACAGTGTGTAATCATAATCAAAAATGAGTAGGGTTTTTTTTTTTAAACAAACAAGATAGTAATGAAAAAAAAATTAATTAATAAAAAATTAATTAATTAATTTAAAAAAAAATAAAAACAATAATTAAATAAATAAATAAAATAAACAAAACAATAAATAAATAAAATAAATTCTGTATACCGACACTCACTCATGCGGTCAAACCGTCTACAATTAATCTGCATTTTTTAATGTGTCATCAATCATTAATACAGTAATTACATAAACACATTCTCGCTCATATCCGTACATTCTTGGTGGAAAAGGAAATAATAGTAATAACACTTTCTTACACACTTGTGTAGCAGGAAAAGTCTGAGCAGTTTAAAAGAAAATGTATACCTGCTTATTCTCATATACATCATCCCCTTTAAGCAAACAAAAGCATTCACATTTCAAAAGTACAGTGGTATGCGGGTACATTCTCACATAGATTACATTATATAATAATATTACATGGATCTAAAACAAATTATTCACATAAAATAAAATTTAAATTTAAAAAAACGAGCGGAAGAGGAAAAGAAATGTTGACCTATGGATGAGATGTTGACAGGCAAATTTTCTATGGGGGTAGCTAATCAGTGTGAGGAATTGTTTGAAAAGTGCTTTGTTAAATTAATATTGTGTAGGTAGGCTTTTTAGGTGGTGTGGAAGGCTGTTCCATAAGTAGGCTACAGAGTAGGCTAGACTCTGTTTGAACAGGTCGATCCTAGGTTTGGGCAGACGTAACTGATGTAATTGTTGTCCCTCTCTTCTTCTGGTTTGAAGCAATGATCGTAGGTACGGCGGGACATTGTTAGATAAAATTGCATGTGTCAGCTTGGCTTTGTTGTAGAGAAGACGTTTTTTTAGGGACAGTATTTTGGGTTCTTTTCGTATCCTTGTGTGTGGTATCGTGCGATTATCAGTGATCAGATGTACTGCCCTCTTATGCAGGGAGTGCAGTCTCTTTGAGGTGGAAGCAGGGCAACCATCCCATAGTGTAGAGCAGTAATCTAGATGTGTCTGTATATGTGAGGTGTAGAACAATAGTCTAGTGTCTGCGTCTAAGAAGTGTATTATTTTGGCCAGCTGGTATGTCTTTTGAGCTAAGTGTTTGGTTAAATTCCATACATGGGAGTTCCATGTTAGATATATAGATAGATAGCCTAAGTAGATAGAGATAGATAGACAGATAACCTAAGTAGATAGATATATAGATAACCTAAGTAGGTAAGTACATAGATAGATAGATAGCCTAAGTAGGTAGGTACGTAGAGATAGATCGATAGATAACCTAAGTAGGTAGGTAGATAAATAGATAGATATATAGATAGATATGTAGGTAGATAGATAGATAACCTAAGTAGATAGATATATAGATAACCTAAGTAGGTAGGTACATAGATAGATAGATAGCCTAAGTAGGTACGTACGTAGAGATAAATAAATAGATAACCTAAGTAGATAGATAGATAGATATGTAGGTAGATAGATAGATAACCTAAGTAGATAGGTACGCAAATAGAAAGATAGATAGAACGAACGATTGAACAAACTTAATTTTCGAAGGGTTAAGAATTGGGCGCGCAGGCCCGTCTAACATTCTGCCCTTCCACTCTCATTTATCATGCATACTATATCTTTTCATTCCCACATGTTACATTTAGCATTAATTTAAAGGCATGGATGGAACATTATAAAGTTAACATAACAGCATTCATTTACAGTGTGCAATCATAATCAAAAATGAGTAGGGTTTTTTTTTTAAACAAACAAGATAGTAATGAAAAAAATTAATTAATTAATTAATTTAAAAAAAAAATAAAAACAATAAATAAATAAATAAAATAAACAAAACAATAAATAAATAAAATAAATTCTGTATACCGACACTCACTCATGCGGTCAAACCGTCTACAATTAATCTGCATTTTTGAATGTATCATCAATACATAATTACATAAACACATTCTCGCTTATATCCGATTTCAAAAGTACAGTGGTATGCTGGTATATTCTCACATACATTACATTATATAATAATATTACCTGGATATAAAACAAATTCACATTTAAAAAAAAAAAAAACCAGCGGAAGAAGAAAAGAAAGGTTGACCTATGGATGAGATGTTGACAGCCAAATGCTGCTTCTATGGGGGTAGATAATCAATGTTGAGGAAGTGTTTGAAAAGTGCTTTGTTAAATGAATATTGTGTAGGTAGTGTGGAAAGCTGTTCCATAAGTAGGCTCCAGAGTAGGCTAGACTCTTTTTGAACAGGTCGATCCTAGGTTTGGGCAGACGTAACTGATGTAATTGTAGTCCCTCTCTTTTACTGGTTTGAAACAATAATTGTAGATACGACGGGGCTTTCTCAGATAGAATTGCATGAGACAGCTTGGCTTTGTTGTAGAGAAGACGTTGTTTTAGGGACAGTATTTTGGGTTCTTTTCGTATCCTTGTGTGTGATATCGTGCGATTATCAGTGATCAGATGTACTGCCCTCTTATGCAGTGAGTGCAGTCTCTTTGAGGTGGAAGCAGGGCAACCATCCCATAGTGTAGAGCAGTAATCTAGATGTGTCTGTATATGTGAGGTGTAGAACAATAGTCTAGTGTCTGCGTCTAAGAAGTGTTTTATTTTGGCCAGCTGGTATGTCTTTTGAGCTAAGTGTTTGGTTAAATTCCATACATGGGAGTTCCACATTAGATAGATAGATAGATAGATAGATAGATAGATAGATAGATAGATAGATAGATAGATAGATAGATAGATAGATAGATAGATAGATAGATAGATAGATAGATTGATAGATAGATAGATAGACAGATAGCCTAAGTAGATAGATATATAGATAACCTAAGTAGGTAGGTACATAGATAGATAGCCTAACTAAGTAGGTACGTATAGATAGATAGATAACCTAAGTAGGTAGGTAGGTAGATAGACAGATATATAGATAGATATGTAGGTAGATAGATAGATAACCTAAGTAGATAGGTACGCAAATAGAAAGATAGATAGAACGAACGATCGAACAAACTTAATTTTTGAAGGGTTAAGAATTGGGCGCACAGGCCCGTCTAACATTCTGCCCTTCCATTCTCATTTATCATGCATACTATATCTTTTCATTCCCACATGTTACATTTAGCATTAATTTAAAGGCATGGATGGAACATTATAAAGTTAACATAACAGCGTTCATTTACAGTGTGCAATCATAATCAAAAATGAGTAGGGTTTTTTTTTTTAAACAAACAAGATGGTAATGAAATCAGAGGCACATCTCCAATCCAACCTGCATGTCAGGAAGGAAGAGCTGGAGAAGAGAGGGATGGTCATAAGCAGCTCTAAAACAAAATCCATGGTGATATCACGAGAAGAAAGAAGACATCAGATTAAGCTGGGAGAACAGGTCCTGGAGCAGGTCGACCACTTTAAATACCTTGGAGCTATTATAGACCGAAAGGGAGGCATCAAAGAAGAGTTGGCCACTCGAAAAGCAGCAGCTGGGAGACTTTTTCAGGCCATAAATCGAGGATTCCTCAGCAAGAGAGAGGTTGCTAAAAAAAACGAAGATGGCTGTATACCGCTCCACCTATGTCCCAGTCTTGACATGTGGATGCGAGTCATGGGCAATGACTACAACCCACAAAAGCAAGATCCAAACCTCAGAAATGAGGTATCTAAGGAAAGTGGTTGAAGTAACAAGAAGAGACATGGTCCGCAACCAGACGATACGTCAAGGCCTTAAATCCCACCCCCTGCAGACCCAAGTAGAACAGTCCCAACTAAGATGGTTTGGCCATGTCTGCAGAATGGGAGAAGATCGGCTACCACGACAAGCATGGGAAACAAAGAGCCAGGGATCCAGACCCCCAGGATGACCCAGAGTCCGCTGGGAGGACAACATTAGACAATCTTTGAAGGACCGAGGACTAGAATGGAACCAGGCCAGGAGGCAGACAGCCGATAGGATAGTCTGGTGCTCTCTCTTCCAAACCTCTACACCACACGGTAGAAGGGGAACGACTAAGTAAGTAAGATAGTAATGAAAATAAATAAATAAAAAATTAATTAATTTTTAAAAAAAATATAAAAACAGTAATTAAATAAATAAACAAAACAATAAATAAAATAAATTATGTATACCGACACTCACTCATGCGGTCAAACCATCTACAATTAATCTGCATTTTTGAATGTGTCATCAATCATCAAAACAATAATTACATAAACACTTCTCGCTTATATCCGTACATTCTTGGTGGAAAAGGAAATAATAGTAATAACACTTTCTTACACACTTCTGTAGCAGGAACAGTCTTTGAGCAGTTTAAAAGAAAATGTATACCTGCTTATTCTCATATACATCATCCCCTTTAAGCAAACAAAAGCATTCACATTTCAAAAGTACAGTGGTATGCTGGTACATTCTCACATACATTACATTATATAGTAATATTACATGGATATAAAACAAATTATTCACATAATAAAAAAATAAAAAAACGAGCAGAAGAGGAAAAGAAAGGTTGACCTATGGATGAGATGTTGACAGGCAAATGCTGCTTCTATGGGGGTAGATAATCAATGTTGAGGAAGTGTTTGAAAAGTGCTTTGTTAAATAAATATTGTGTAGGTAGTGTGGAAGGCTGTTCCATAAGTAGGCTCCAGAGTAGGCTAGACCCTTTTTGAACAGGTCGAGCCTAGGTTTGTAGGTAGTGTGGAAGGCTGTTCCATAAGTAGGCTCCAGAGTAGGCTAGACTCTTTTTGAACAGGTCGATCCTAGGTTTGGGCAGACGTAACTGATGTAATTGTAGTCCCTCTCTTCTACTGTTTTGAGACAATAATTGTAGGTACGACGGGGCATTGTCAGATAGAATTGCATGAGTCAGCTTGGCTTTGTTGTAGAGAAGACGTTTTTTAGGGACAGTATTTTGGGTTCTTTTCATGTCCTTGTATGTGGTATCGTGCGATTATCGGTGATCAGACATACTGCTCTCTTATGCAGGGAGTGCAGTCTCTTTGAGGTGGAAGCAGGGCAACCATCCCATAGTGAAGAGCAGTAATCTAGATGTGACTGTAAATGTGAGGTGTAGAACAATAGTCTAGTGTCTGCGTCTAAGAAATGTTTTATTTTGGCTAGCTGGTACGTCTTTTGAGCTAAGTGTTTGGTTAAATTCTGTACATGGGAGTTCCACGTTAAGTGCTGGTCAATCGTGATCCCTATGTCACGAAAGGTTTGAGATGTTGTAAGAATGTAAGATATCCTGGACAAAAAGATGTATCAGATGATACCAGGATAGTGCCAGGTAAGAGACTGGTCTTACAAGAAATACCCCCTTTTTCTGAAAAAGAAATAGGGTGTATTGACATCAAAGGTTAGAATCCAGCTGTATAGACCTCAGGGTGTTGAAAGGTATGTCCTGAAGATCTATTTGCCCCTTTTATAGATTCTCCTTTGGTAATATGTGTTGTTTATGTTGACAAATTGATCTAGGGGTATTTAATATAGTCTATCTAGCAATCTAAAATAAATATCAACCAAACTTGAAACTTTAATTCAAATAATTCAGCAAGTCTGTTGATATATATGTATTTACAATTTATTTAATCTAAACCGGTTCTCTTTTCGGTTAGGTAACTTAGGAAAACTCAAAGGTATTTACATCATGAAATAAATAAACATAGAAACTTAATATATGAAAACATAATATAGTACTGAAGTTTCTATTGTCTTCTACACTGATAAATATTTTTAATTTATTACAATGTTATTTAGTTTGACTGTGAAGGTAAGGTGGATTCACATTGTCCTTAAATTCATCCTCCACTGAAATGTTAGTAATATATTTATGTTTTCTTTTGTGGTGATATCTTTTGTTGAACACGCTGATCAGTGGCTATATAAGGCCACTTATCTTAAAATCCAGAACATCCCACATCTTCTGCCGTGGACGAACAACTCTGTGACTTGCCAGGCAGTGGAACAATGGTGGCTAGCTACATTGACATCATGAGCCTTTGCACCTTAAAGTCCAAAAGTTATAGGAATCAGATACTTTGGGTCCTTTGCAGTATAAAACGGTTGCAGGACAAAACCTGAAATTCAAATAATCAGAACCTCCATATGGTCCAGCACTACTCTGCCTTTACACACAAAGGACATAACATACAGTGTCAGACATTGTGCTAACATATGCACAGGACAATTTACCTTCACCACCCATCACAGTCAGTTCACTGTGACTAAAATTTCCTTATAATTCCTAAGTTGATTCCTTTGTCCATGATTGGCTTCCATACAATGATTTGGAATAGTATAAATTTACAAGTAATATCTTAATCGATTCATTACAACAAGTCCTGTCAATCCTTCCTTCGTTTCCATGATACATGTCATTCCTTTAAAAATACTCTTTCAAATGTATTTTTAAACTTACAGTTGTATGCTTGACATCATTTTCAATAAACCTACACCTTTTACAACGCTGGCTTTCGCCTTTAAAACCAACACATGCTTTGCGATCCAGCAAGCAACATATTCGTCCTGGAATATTTTTTTAACACAGGCCTTTTTCACTTTCTAACAAACGTGGATTAAATCACAGGAATAATACATAAATATGTACATATACATATATATATAGTCATTCTTACCCTCAGGCAAAACACACAGGCTGTTAATGACTTCTATGGTCTGCGCAACAGATGCGGTTGGCAAAGGTAAAATATGATTACTGTTTACCGCTTCTTTCTATACAGCTTGTGGTTTTAAATTTTTGATAGTGCCGTCAAATAGCCAAGGGCAAGGCCTTTTATAGTCACGCATCAGCCGTCTGAGGTGACAGGGTAAGGAAAGGCATAAAAATTCCCAAAATGAGACAAAATTTCTGCTCTCTGTTCAATGTTTAAAATCTAGTTTTTCAGTTATCTTCCTTATTTATGGGACGATTTTGGTCATATAAAGATGGAATTATACTGTGAATTATTTTGTATCGATCTATCTATAAATTAGTTAGTTTGCTCAATGCATTTAAATGTGTGCATGCTTTAACTAGCTAAGTTTGACTTATCCTGATGTAACACAACTCGTTTATTCGATATTTCTATCTTACTATAATATTATTCGATAAAGTGTTTACACCTACCTCTAAAGTAACATTCCCGTTGATGACTTACATAATCCTTTCCGGTGATACTTCTTTAGTTCTGATGAAATTAAATATTATTGTCCCATCGGTTACACAAAATAGGCCTAGGTTTTAAGCATAGTACGTTTCCTACAACAATGATAATAAAGGTACATTTTGATTGGTTATTGTATTAGAGAGTTCCCTACCTAATGGCTGCGGTATGATCAGATTAGAAAACCGTGTTGTGAGACAGACTTAAATCACGACACCCTAGAACTTTGTGTTCTGTTACATGTTAGTTTTATATTGATTCCGCGTGTAGCTGTAGTGATCTTTTGGTGCAGTTTAGGAGTTTCTGTCTGGTGGTAATCATCCTGGATTGACATGCATTTCAAGAATCCTCACATCTAGTTTTAAGTTAGTGGGGGAAAGAGCTAAGAGCAGCTTGCTATGTGTTTCCCACCATCCAGAGTGGGGGAAGACAGCCGATAGGATAGTATGACGCTCTCTCTTACAAACCTCTACACCTTACGGTAGAAGAGGAATGACTAAGTAAGTAAGCTTGCTTGCCAGGCCCATACACAACCTCATTAGTTGACTCTTATGACTTGCCTGAGGTAGCGGTAATCCTATTCTTTCTTTGCCCATCCGCGGAGAATCCAGGGAATGGCACTTGGAATGTACTACTTTTTGTTGTTGTTATTTAACTAGGGCTGCTGAGTTTGTCACTCTTTTACAGCCAATGCCATGTTGATTTCTTTTTCATGGTCTACAGCACGGGTGGACTATACATGTGGCAAATTGATAGCCAAAGTTGGTGAATTGGATTATTAGTCATGGCATGATGCTAAATGAAAATGTCATTTTAAAAATTAGTGAAAAAATCTTAGCTGATAATGTGTATACAGATATTTCCATCCTGTCATGGAAACTTGGAGGGGTTCTTCCATATGCATATGATTCATTATTAAGCTTGAGTGAGAAGGAAAACTAATCAAGAACAATAGATTCGAGAGTTCAAGGTAAAACTGAATCTTTTCGTGGCTGAAGTGCAAAAGTAAGATTTCACACACTTGCCAAAATGGAATCATTATTTTGACACAGTGAAGAATTCATCATTTTCAGGAATATTTGTGAACTGGTTGGAGAATTTAATTCAGAAATTAGAGACATACTTTTTTTACACTTTATTCACTTCATATTGGCACTTGAGGAAGATATGTTTCACTTCAACATTGAAAATTCAGTACAAAAATATGTCTCTTTGCTGTTCTTGGGAAAAATGTGGATTTGAAGCTACATGCTCATGTTGCAAAGCCTGCATGTGCACTCTGAAATTTATCTAAAAATCCTATTGCCCATCTCTGATCTACTGTTTTCCTGTGGCTTGTCTGCCATGCCACAACTTGTTGGGTTGGAGTTATTTGTTCCGGCTTCTTTCCTGGGTATTTCATCCTGGATTGACATGCATTTCAAGAATCCTCACATCTAGTTTTAAGCTAGTGTGGGAAAGAGCTAAGAGCAGCTTGCTATGTGTTTCCCACCATCCGGGGGGGGGGGGGGGGGGGGGGGGGGGGGGGCGGTGCGGGGGGGGGGGGGGGGGGGGGGGGGGGGGGGCTGTCCAAATATATGGAGCTAAAATACTGGGCTTTCCCAGGGAATCATCATGTCCTGCACAAAACTCACCTGTCACCTATCCATTGTGGGATCCTCGTGCATGCAATCGACCAGGCAAAAGAGTTAAGTCTGGGGCTCGAGTGATTTCCCCCAAGCTTGTGTGCAATGCTGGGTTCTCTGTATGTTGCAACAATAGTAGGAATCATGATGTTGGGCTGCTTTGATGCAGCTCATCAATTCCTGGACATTGACCAGGCAACTTGAGAACTCAGAGGTTGACTATTTCCAGGATGCACCACATTGAGGTGCTTCTGGGTAGTGGTTTGTTATCTAACTATGGAATTCATGCATGAGCAACGTGACTTCCTTTGCATCCAATACTTCTTCCTTGTTCGTCCTGAAAAGGACGTTGGTTGCGTTGTGTCTGTTTACAGCGAACGATATCTACGCCTTTCGGCCGACACATCCGACTTCAGCACAGCATTTTTTGGGACCGGGTTTGCCTTCCCTTTTCGATCCCTACTCTGTCAGCCAGACTGCAGTGATGCAGCCTGTTTCCAGAACCACCACTTGGAGGTGGAGTAGGGTCTTGGTCAGCTCTGGTTCGCTGACCCTGACGCAAGCAGTCAAGCTATGGGTCACTAACTGCATTCTCTGTTGCTGCGTCTTTGGGTCCCGCATCCAATACGAATTCCTTTAAATGCATAGGCATGCTTTTAGGCTATATTATGCTTACATAAAATTAATGAATTTTGAAAAACAGTTTTATAGTGCAAAGCTGTGCATCACCAAGTTTTACTGAAGTACAGTTGCCCATCTTAATGAGTATTTTTACCAGAAGCTAAATTAGCAAGGTGTTATCTCCTCTGCACAGTTTATTACATAAACCGTTTTTACTTACACTGTCATACTCGTCATAACTGCAGAAATCAAGTAGTCAGCCTTCAAAATTTAGGCACAAAATGGACAAACACCAGAGAGTTATTTGAAGATATGCTCTGGTTAAGGAATTTATTTTAAATTCAGGCACTTAAAATGGGGAAGAAAGAAAAAACACTTAATCTAGCTCAGTATTAAGAAATAATGCAGCTGGCTGAAACGACTGATGGTCTGCTAACAACATGCAACATCAGAGTCACTCTTCAATGGATAGCAGGACACACAGACATACCAAATAATGAAAAAAGCAATTAGACTAGCAAAACTAGGTGCAAGCATGGTTCGAACAAACACAGACATTTAACTAATACTTAGAAACAACTTCAAGGGTCTGCTGGATGTCTCATATATAAAACTCTAGGTCTAACTGTTGACCAGCACCTAAGTTGGAACTCACGTGTAAGTGCACTCACAAAGCTAACGGCACAAAAAGTTTACCAATTAGCCAAAATCAAACACTTCCTGGATGAGGGGGCAAGGAAAATGTTCTACACATCTCACATACAAACATACCTAGACTATTGTTCCACAATCTGGGATGGTTGTTCCATATCCAACACAAAAAGGCTTCATTCACTTCAAAAACGTGCAGTGCGCCTAGTTGCTGATAAACACCAAACACATTGTATAGATCTATATAACTATCTTAAAATATTACCCCTTAGAAAGCGCTTCCTATTTAACAAAGCTAAATTCGCTCACAAAATCTTGTCACATAATGCTCCAACGTATCTGTGGCCACTTTTCAAATTCAATGAAAAACGTAGTCAGCGCTTAAACCAGTTAGAGGTACCCAAGCCGAGGCTAGATTTGTACAAGAAGAGCTTGGCTTACTCAGCTGCTCATCTTTGGAACAATCTTCCACATGATCTTAAAAACATGCACAGTCCCTACTCATATAATCGTAGACTGTTCAAATACATTATGAGTGCGGATTATATGCCACCCTAAGGGATTATGTTTCGAATTATTATTATCTAATATACTGTATGGAGGGTCTGATGATCTAGTTTTTCATTTTAATATACCTTACTTCTTAATTGTAATCAGATACTGTAAATGTATGCTTTTATACTACTTATAATGTTGCATCGCCATTGAACTAATACCTTAAGTATGTTGGAGAATGTTTGGATACCTAGCAAAAAAGAGGAAGGGCAAAATGCAAGACGGGCCTATATGTACGATTCTCATCTATCAGTCAATACCCTTTACCTTCCTAAGGAGCATAGGTCATAAAACTGGATCTCGTGTAGTGGAGGCGTCAACAATTCACTCCCTGTGGCAGTATCTGCTTGGGATTTAAAGTTGCTCACCTGTGGAAACATTTTCCGCATGCGCTGACAACACATGAAGTCCCAGCTAATTCAGCAGATTTTCAAAATGTCACGAGTTCTTATTATATGCCACCATTATCTATTTACGTTTCAAATTATGTCTTATTTACTGTATGAATGGTTTAGATTGTGTTTGTTAGTTTTTTTTTTTTTTAAGGTATTAATTTTTGTTAATTTATTTTAATTGATAATTTTTCCACCCCCTTAAATTTGATTATGTCTGGATGTTACAAATGTATGTTATTATTTTACCTCGATAATGTTGTATGCTTAAATAATGCTAAAAATACGTGCTTTTGAAAGCATACGGTATGTAAGATGACAGAGAGAAGAAGGGCAGAATGTAAGACGGGCCTGCGTGTCCAATTCTTAACCCTTTGAAAATAACGTTCGTTCGTTCGAGACGCAAAGACAACGAGGAAAGTAACTGTTTATCCCACCTCATCTTGATGAACCTAAAAAAAGTCCCTGAGTCATTCAGTTGCACACCGTTTGAAAATTTCACGAGTTCTTATAACATACTTCTGAATATGTCTCAAATCACTAATTTACTGTACGAAGAATTCGATTTTTATGTCTTGTTGTTGTTTTTTTTTTTTTTAATGTTTATTTTTATTTACTTTATTTTTAAATTCATTATTATTATTATTAATTTTATTTTTAAATTTTATTTTAAAAACGTACTTTAATTATGATGATTATTGCAAATGTAATATTACTTTTATAATTATAAATGCCTTAATTATGCTTAAAGTAAATGTGAGGATGAAAGGATATAGTATACATGACGAGAGAGAGGGGAAGGGCAGAATGTCAGACTGGCCTCCGTGCCCAATTCTTAACCCTTTGAAAATAAAGTTTGTTCATTATATAAAGAAATAACCCTCCCAAACAAAAATAGCATCAACAATCTATGGAGCAGAATGCATTGTTCCAACTAAGAACACAACCCAAGCAGTTAAATTAAATCCCTTACAAGAACCTAATTGTTGCGACTGTACCCATCCACATCAGCAACTGGTGCAGACAGACGCCTTCACATGCCTGGGATGCATAGTAACACCAAATGGCGGGGCAGGCAAAGACATCAACATCAGAATGAATAAGTCAAGAACAGCCTTTTTTAGCCTAAACAACATTTGGAAGTCCTCTCAATACAGCACAAGCACAAAATTAAGATCATATCAGAGCTGTGTGCTTTCTGTGCTTCTCTATGGTGCGGAATGCTGGAGAGTTACAGAGAAGGAAATGTTGGAATTGTCCTCTTTTCACACAACATGCCTAAGAAAAATTCACAAAATCTTTTGGCCGAATACCATCACCAACCAAGATCTGCTTACTCAGAGCAAGTAAGAGGACATGCACACCATCATAGCTGGCAGATGCTGGAGCTGGATTGGCCATGTCCTCAGAAGAGACCCCGATGCCATCACAAGAACAGCTATGCTTTGGACCTCTGAAGGAAAACGAAAGAGAGGCCGACCAAAAACAATCTGGCAGAGGACTGTGGAGGCTGAGATGCAAAGAATGAACCAGAGTTTGGGCACTGTACGAAGGTTGGCCGCCGACCGAGCAAAGTGGAATCAATTTGTTGTTGCCCTACAAGATGCCACTAGGCGTAATGGCCACTGACTGCTTTGACGGTCGGCGGCTAAGGATCAAAGAAGAAAGAAGTACCCATCCACATGAGACAGTCCAGCGTGTGCTGCTGACATGCCTGGGCCTCTCCACAGACAGAAGAAAACAATTGTTGGGCTTCTCAACAATCAGAAACTTAGCCACAGAACACATGCTAATTCTTCAACTTGCCACTGACTGTGAAAGAGTGATGATCTCAGGAGTCTTAGTTTAAAAAAAACAACACTCTGAATCAGCCTATTAATTTTTTTTGTATTAGTTATTCCTTGGGGAGCCAAAGGGTGTTGATTGATTGATTGATAAATATATATACCAGTTTTGTTATTTTATTATTTCCTTTTGCGTTTCGTTGATTGTTTAATTTCTTGTTTTGGTATTTCTTTCTTTCTGGTTTTGCATTTTCCTTGTGTCATTATTGTTCTTTGTTCGCTCATTACTTGTGTAGTTTACTTTTTCATCTACTTGTATCACACTTTTTTGTCTGTGTTTCTCATCCTCTTACATGTTTGTAGTATTTTTCTTTGACCTGTCTGTAATTCTTGTCCTTGTCACCTGTTTGTAGCTGTGGCTGACGAAGGGTGAAACCCGAAACGTCCCGTGTTTCCTGTGTACTGTTAATTTGTAACATTCCATACCATTTTATTTTTTAATTTATATATTTATTTCCATACCAGTTTTACAGCAGCCTCCTTCTCTATACTTGATTGATTGATCAAGTGCAAGTTGATACATTTCCACTCAGCCTATTAGCTAGAGAATTTGTGATAAATTTGCAGATTAGGTGCACTACAGATCAGATAATAGTAGTCACACTACTTCTGACTTGTAACAGATACAGATAAGGATTTTGATCTGTCTGCCGACATGATGGTCCATGATTATGATGATGAAAGGACACTTGATGAAGAGGAAGCAATGACTGGTAGTGACACAGGAGAACTAGATGACCTTCAGAAGGTAAGAAGACTATTGTCATCAGCAGTTCTTGTTTATGCATGAAAGTAGATAAGGCAGAAGCAAAAAAAAGTCCCATGCACGCCAATCCTGGCCTGTCACTTTCTTGGAGTTTTCTTCAGAAATTCATCTGCATGTGCTGCTGAGTCTGCCTTTCTTTATATACCATGTGGAGCCCTGTCCGCAACTTGTCTTGGTTTACTTGTGCACATCAGTCAAATATGTGTCTTGGTTTACTTATGGAATCCAGTATACTTTTTGTCTTGGCTTATTTGTGGGGTCCAGCCCACTTTTTGTCTTGGTTTGTGGAGTTCAGTCCGCTGTTTTTCTTGGTTTACGTGTGAAGTCCATTCCATTGCTTGTCTTGGCTGATGACATGTAATGTGTAATATGTGAGCATTCTGAAAATTGCAGAGTAAAATTCAATGTTAATTCTGATTGACTACTAAGCTTCAAGCCTTCGAAATGTTCCTTCATGCAAGTCAAACCGTTACAGAGGACAAGAGTGTGAAAATCCTTGACCATTCCATTGTCTTCGTATCCATACCTAGCCCCATGCATTTCATTCCACGGATCTTCTTTTTTGGTTTCTGGTTTCGATTAAGAAAACGTACATGGGCTGGTAGTTTATGAACAGGATTGTAGTAGATTCAGTGGTCCGCAAAATGTGTGCACAGCAATACCTATTAAATTGTTTCGTTGTGCATTTTTTGAGTTGCTGAAGTTTTATAGGATGTTTATTTTGCCAGTGGGGATAACCTGGATGAGAAAACAATAAGATGTTTCCAGTTTTATTGCATGTAACATATTTCCAAAAGTTTATAGTGACATAATAATTACAGATCTGCATCATTTATTGCACTATTAGATGCATTTATTAGGTTGCTTATGTTGTATTGCATGGTACTGGCAAAATTATTGTATAAAACAAAGTGCCACAGAAACCACCAGTACATGTCATTCATCGTGACCCTGGCACTTTGTAAATCTCCCAATGTTTGATCGCCTCTGTTATTAGTTGCGTCATGAACTATCTGTTTTTAATTTTTAACCGGAGTTTTTGTTTTATGTCTCACCTTTGTGGTCAGTTGTAGCAGTTGAGTTTTTTGTGTTGTAGTCCTCACGGCTGTTTGTCAGCACGCTTTTAGTTACCCGCGTTCTTTTCTGCTAACGTTCGGTCACGGTGTCAAATTCTTACCAGCGTTCGGGAATTCCAGTCCTAGCGCACTAAACATTTGATAGGGGGTAATTAAACCTTTGCTGCAAAGTTATCGCTGGAAACTCCAGTTTAAAAGTGGCTTTTGGTGATAGTTAGTATGTTACTCTAAGTTTCTGTTTAAAAACTAACATTGTACAATAATTACAACAGAAGATATGAGAGTCTGAAAACGTGCAAAAAGTAATTTTTTTTCTAGTTTTAATGTCATCATTGTTACGCAATGATTTTAACAGAATTCAGAAACCGTACTCAATGTATACATAAACTGTACTCAGTGTATACATTAATATAAAATGTTGTTCGTCCATCACAAGTGATGAAGACCACTCTGTTCATCCAATTATTAGGATGTTAGGATAGTCTATGAGTACGAAGGTGACTGATGAGCCCGATGCGGGCCTGGAAGGATCTCGGACAGTGTGGGCAGGGAATGTTTGCTTCATGTGAAGGTTTTGTTTCACGATCTTTTCTAGCTTGTCTCCGCTGTTCCGCTGCTGCTCTTCTGGATGATTCGCATGCCGCTGCACCTTTACGAAGAGATGTGCGCCAGGCAGTTCGGTCTTGCGCAGCAGCTTCCCATGTGTCTGTCAAAGGTTTTTAATGAAGCCTTAAGCGTGTCTTTGAAGCGCTTTTTCTGGCCACCATGGGAGCGTCTACCCTTCTGCATCTCACCATAAAAGAGTATCTTTGGCAGTCGATGGTCTGGCATGCGGACTACATGACCTGCCCAGCGAATCTGTGACTGCATCAGAATAGTATCGATGCTAGGGATACCAGCTCTGTCAAGAACGGCGGTATCTGGGATCTTGTCTTGCCATTTGATGTTCATTATCTTCCTGAGACAGACTGTATGGAAGTGGTTGAGCTTTTTTACGTGGCGCCTGTATACAGTCCATGTTTCACATGCATAAAGCAGCACTGGAAGCACCGCAGCTCTGTATACCTTCAGCTTTGTCTGTAGACTAATGCCACTTCGATGCCAAACGTTGGTGTATAGTCTGCCAAATGTGCTGCTGGCATATAAAATAGATATGTTACAGAAAATGGACATCGCTGAAAATTTTTAGCAGCATGCTTCAAATAGGAATTATTAAAAGATGAACTGACAAGTAATTAACCTTGGTTACATTTCTATTACTTGTACTTTACAGAGTGCGTAGGCATAAACTAATACTGATAATTTTTTTTTAAAGTAACACTGTTGATGCTGTACATTGTAAATAAAAATGTGAAAATATTATGTTAAAACAAAATAATGATAAAATTTATTATATGTTTACACACAAAATGTCAGAGATATGACTATTACCATTCACAATATTATATACACAAACACGCTGAATATACATAAATCTGCCCTGGCCCCAAAATTTCTCTCATGTATCATTCACGCTTTTGTTTTTTTCCTGGGGGGAATTTGTAAACTGACAGATGGAGAAATTTGTAGCAAATGTGTTTCCATTATAAATTTCAACTGTGAACTTATGTTTCTATTACAGCATGCTCGACTTTCAATCTTAGATAATGTTGAATATACAAATTCTCCACCTTGTTCTCCATGCATGTCCATTCCATAGCCATGAGTTCTGATCCAATTTGAACATAGTTTTTCTGATATACGCTGTTTAGGCATTGTCCTATTGGGGAAGAGCTTTTTGAACAAAATCATGTATGTCTGTATTGATGTTTGTAATAATGAGGCTGATTCTTGACATATAGATTTGCTGTGAGAAATGTTGTGTAGTTTCTCAAAAGCTTAATTGAGCGAGTTAAACTGTTCTCTATCAATAGGAGCCCACAAACAAAACCACATAAATCGTTAAAACTTACCAATGGTGTCTCTAGCCCTTGTCCATCATCTCCCACAAACTCTTTCATATCCACATGCACCCATTCATGCCTAATCTCTCTTGTCAATATGTTCATGTTTCTGTTTTTGTCATCTCTGACCTATGAAATTGACTACCCTACATTAACGTGGCGTGCTGCAAAGATGAAATTAGGTGGAGAAAATCTTAAATTTCTCAACATTTTTTTATAATTTAAAACTGTCTAGGCTGTTTCGAGTTTAAGATATTTAATTAGAAAGTCCATTACCCTCGGTAATATTTTCCACAAATGATGCTGTTTTGTAACGGCTGCGACAAAGCAAATAATAAGAAAAAAGCAACGAAAATCCACAGAGCGATAGTATTTTGCAGGAAGTTATTTTCTAGCTAATTACTTTAGTCCTGCAATTATTAGGAATGCGATTAAACTGGTTTACATTTCACACCAAAGTCAGCTGATATTTCCCGCCAATGTAAAAGATCCCGTGTTCGCCTGTTAACAAGATTTATTGCCTTCAGGTCAGGAGAAAGGGCGCGAAACTAAAGTAGCGACTTTTTAGAAGGTGCAAACAGCCTTGTCCTGTTTTGTTGTTATGGTATTAGTAGTTAATCTGTGCTTTGCTTCTCTGTAGGAGATGTTTTTGTATACAGACTCATTCAGTACTTTTAGGTTTCCAGGAAAACCTGACAGCAACAGTACCTTGCCCCGTGGTTTCCAAGGCAGTTTGTGCACATTCTTTTTGTATTCAGGACTTTATAGTTGTAATCTTCCTTTGCCCTGAGACAGTCACTATATATCTGACTTACCACACAGTGCCTGCAAACTGTCTCGTTCCTACACATCTTTTTAGTGAGTGAAAATTGCTGGCAGTTTGAACCCTGCATCATCGGAGGGATAATGGCTTCTGTCCTTGTAGATAAAACTATACAGCAAAAAATAAAAGCAGACATTGTGAAGCTAGCAGAGCTGAATTAGGAAAATGAAGAAATCCTCAAAAGAATAGAAAAAAGAAAGAGTAATCCTTGTGAACACTTCAGCTAAAATCACACGAAGCAAAAACAATGAACAACACAAAGAAAAATTAAGTCATCAGATGTAACTGTAGGTCTAGTTCTGACATTTTTTTATGGGCTAGACTAGGGCCACGCCCACGCATCAGCTAAATCTAACATTTCTGCAACGAGCACACCATTTGACAACAAACTGACTATTAAACAATTATCAATGTTTCTAAGTAAGATTGTCCCAATTATTCGCTTTGAGAGCTTAGAATTTGTGTATAAATCCTGACAGGATTCTGTAGTGATAACAAAGAAAAACATGAACGTAGGAACAGTCACACAAAGTGTAACAATAGTATCAGAACATGTACACACACTGCTTAACTACACTCAAATTAGTTGTTTAAATAGTAACGGAAATCAACTTATGCATTTAAAACATAGACTGGATTTAACGGGTGAATGTTGGGATTTATTCTGACCAACGGTCAGACTGTTGCTCCTGAGTTAAAGAGTTACGACTTAAAATTTTGGCCTCTGCTTTAATTCCTGGAAAGGGAGATTGTAATGTATTTCAATTCTTCTTCTTCTTTCGTTCGCTTGAACTATATTGTCTATATCTGCAATGTTGTTTCTTGTATAAACTTCACTGTCTTTTGTAGTTCATACAGAGGTCCATATAGTTTTGCTTCCAGTGTTGTTTCTCTGGGCCAGTGGGTTTGCCTCAATATATCATATTCAGGGCAATCTTGAAGTACGTGCTCCGCAGTCTGGGGTGCCTGTCCACATGTACACATGGCTGAATTGCCAATCTTGAATTTTGTATACATGTGGCTGCGGAGGCGGTTGTGTCCTGTTCTGAGGCGCAGAATGACTATTTGTTCTGATCTGTTCATAGCTTGGTAGTCATCCTGCGTTGGTGTTGGTGGCTTTCTGATAGATTTGATCATCTTTTTCTTCTGATGGTACGTAACTGGTACAACCGGTTGCTCGTCTGCAGCACCTTCTTTAGCCAGGCCGTCTGCTCTCTCGTTTCCTGGTATTCCACAATGAGACGGTATCCACTGCATGGCGACCCTGCGCTGGTTGCACAGTTCAGAAAGTAGGGCTTGTATAACTGGCAATTTTCTGGACTGAAGTGCTTGGAGTGCTGATCTTGCATCTGTCAGGAATACTACAGGCTGTGGACCGAGATTGGTGTTCAGTAGTTTCTCAGTTGCCACCTTGATTGCCTGGACTTCTGCATCATAGTTGTTACAGAATTTCCCCGTTGGTACTCTGACCGTATCCCTAGTGTTGTTTGGGTATTCTATGTACACTCCTGCTCCTCCATTCTTTACTGCATTCTGTGCTGACCCATCCGTGTATACTCGGACCCAGAGGACCTGTGGGTATTCATCATCCAGGAAACTGAGAGTGACTGTCCTACGTTGCACGCTGTTCTGTTCATCCCTGTCGAATATTCCTTTCACTTTTGTGTGGATGTGTACTGGTAGTCCATGCTCCTCTCTCCACGGGGTTTGTTCTGGCACAGACTTTAGGGGGCTGATAACTTCAGGCAGGTCTGAGGTTTGGATGACCCTTAAGCGCCTTTTAATGTGCTGCTTCCATGTCAGCCTATCATCGAATGTAACTCCGAGATAGGTGGGTTGTTTATCTTCTCTCAGGAGCTCTTCGTTTATCTTGATGACACCAGCTTTTTGTTTGGGAGAGATGGGTGAAGAGCGTAGTGCTGCCTTTGTTCTGCCTTGTTGATGTGCTGACACACCATCTATTTGCTTCCATCTTGATGAGGAGAGAGGGTGAAGAGCGTAGTGCTGCACTTGTCTGTGTTGATGCTGACACACCATCTATTTGCCCATGAGGTTAAGGCATCTATAGCTCTTTGTAGCAGTTTGGTGGCCACTGTTGCATGCTCATCTGTGCACCATATTACCAGGTCATCAGCGTACATTGCCACTTTCATTCCATGTGGTAGTTCAGCAACCAGGTCGTTGATGTAGACTAGGAAAAGTGTGGGGACGCCATGACGCAGTAGAATTTTCTTACTCTTGAGGCCATCTAGTTGTACTCGGGCTCTTCTGTTATGCAAGTATGCTTTCACCAATTTGTACATCTTACCATTCACTCTACAATTTCTCAGTTTCTTCAGAAGCCCTTCTTTCCAAACCTTGTCAAATGCTTTCCTTAGATCTATCCATGCTGCTAGTACCAGTTTCTTATCTTGGAACGCATCCTCAATCTCTTGGGAAAGGTAAGTTGCCTGATCTTCGGTGGAATAACACTGCCTAAAGCCCGCCTGCTGTGGTACAAGAAGGTTTTCACTTTCAAGGTACCACTGTAGCCTGAGGTTGATAATATGTTCCATTGTTTTGCAGAGGCAGCTTGTAAGGCTGATTGGTCTGTAGCTGGAGGCAGTGGAACTGTCTTTTCCTGGTTTTAGGAGTGGTATCTCTCCACATGTAAGCCTACCTTGCCGTGGTTGGAGAGCTTGAGCGCCTCAATGATCCCGGGAGCTATGCCGGCGGGAGTTTTACTCCTGGCAGGGTCACCCAAGCCGGACAGGTCCTGGGTGAGGGGCCAGACTAAATGGGCTGAGGAGTGGGTGGAACCCTATAGGTGTAGATGCAGAACCCACCGGCGAGTGGTACATGCTCTGGTCTGCACCAATCCACCCCCACTTCATGGGTTAAATGCTTTCTTGCCTCATTCTTCACTGTTTGTCGTCTATCACGCCCATGGCGACCGTTGCCTCAATTGGCTGTGTGTGGTGTACCCGGAAACGGGGCCTCCCAGTACTGAGGCAAAGTTAAGTCCCCGATGTCACTTATCGGTGCAGAATTGAGAGAGATGGCTGAGCATCACAATCCCTCCTGTGTTGCAGCATGATGAGAACCCAGCATTGCACACTGAGCTTGGGGGGATCACTTGGGCACCAGACTTAATACTGGCTCTTGACTGGATGGCCGCATGCAGGAGATTTCTACAATGGAGGGTTGGCAGGTGGTGGGTATCGGGAAGTGGCTCTGTGCAGGACGTGAGGATTCCTTGGGAGAGCCCCGAACCAGAGCACAGCATTGTGCAAGCTCTGCATAGTTGGAGAGCCCCCTGGATGACGGGGAATGCACAGTGTGCTACCCCACCTATCCCCAACTGCTAACTTAGAACCAGAAGTGGGGTCCTCTGTATGCGTGCCAGGCCAGGATAAAATGCCTGGGAAAGAGACTGGAGCTCAGAACTCCCTAACTCAAAGTTGCAGGATGGCAGAAAAGCCACGGGAAAGACAGGGCTATTTTGAAGATAACGCAACCATATTTTCACCATACGAGCTCGGACGCCGCCTCGGTAAACAAGGTCCGCGCAGAGCAGTGACACCCCCAGGCTGCTTGCGAATAGTCTACTACTGGGAACATAAACAGATTAGGGATGAGCCCACTCTCCCGTTGAACAGGTGCTAAAGTCGTAGATACTGGGCCAGAAGGCGCACCGGAAACCACAGTATCATGCAACTCGCTTTTTTTTTTTTTTCTATGGAGAGTACACCGTCAAATAAATCTCGTTCTGGTGCTCGCCCTGTGGAGCTCCACCAGGCAGGTGCAGTGCCGGGCTCTGAGCCTCGACAGAGCCCACCCTCAGCTACTGGAGGACCCTCTAGACCGTCTTGTGGAGTCAACAGACGGCGGAGGAGAACTACTGACCAAAACAAAACAGAAAAAGAGAAACCCAGAGTGCCACTTGTCATGATGCACTGGAATGCAGAGGGAGTGAACAGCAAGCAGGCTGGATACAGCAAAAAGACAGAGCTGGAAAACATCTTGTATGAGAAGCAAGTCAGTGTTTGCTGTATCCAAGAGACTCACTTGAGGGCAGATCAAGCCTTTAAAATAAGGGGATATCAATGCTTCAGATCCGACAGACAAGATAGACGAGGGGGAGGAGTGCTTACTCTTGTAAGGAATGGCATTCCTGCACACGAAAGGAAAACCTTCATGGATGGAGCAGAATATCAGCTGCTGCAGATAAAGGTGGACAAGATGGAAATAGAACTCCTGAACTATTACTGTCCGAACAACAAACCCCTGAGTCTCAGCTCTATACAGGTACCAGCCACCAACTTTATAGCAGTTGGAGACTTTAATAGCCACTCCCAGAGCTGGGGCTATAACCATCTGGATCACAGAGGTGAAGAGGTTGAAACTTGGCAAGATGATCACTCCCTAATCCTAGTCAATAATGCCACAGATACTCCTACCTTCTACTCCAGAGGATGGCACACAACCTCAACACCAGATCTTGCCTTCTCCACACCAGATATAGCTGGATCTATTAGTAGAGAAGTAGGAGACCAACTAGGGGGAAGCGACCATCGCCCAATCTTTCTTACTGTCCAGAGTGCAACTCTCAGTACAGGCCCAGCCATTACAAGATGGAACTACAAAAAAGCCAACTGGGGTTTATTCAGGCATCAGGTGAACACGCTGCTGTCTACCCTCAAGGTACAGAACAGAGACATTAATGAAGTGGTAAAAGACTTCAACAGATGCATACTACAAGCTGCAAAAGAAACCATTCCCAAAGGATGCCGGCGTAACTACATACCATACTGGTCCAGCACACTCCAAGAACGTCAGGAAGCTATGGACAAGGCTAGAAAGGACGCAGAGTCTCAGCCTTCACTTGAAACTCACAACAAATGGAAAAAGGCTGTAGCAGAGTTTCAGAGAACAAAGCTAGAAGAAAAGCGGAAAAGCTGGAGAACTAAAACGGCATCGCTGAACCTTGAGAAAGACGGCAGGAAACTTTGGAGATTAGTCAAGTCTCTAAATGAAGAGCATTCCTCACCAAGGCAGACTATCACATTGGATGAAGGTGGCAAACTTTTCAGAGGAAAACAAGCTGCAGACTTGTTTGCTAGAAGATACAGTTCAGAAAGCAACTTACCCATTAACATAGACCATCAGAGAGAGATAAGAAAAGAAATACTGGCAACCATGGGACAGACAGATACTCCTGCCCCAATGAGGGAACCCATCACACTAGGAGAACTACAGAAGGCTATTTCCAAGCTTAAGTTTCAAAAGTCACCCGGCCCAGACAAAATCAGCAACGAAATGCTAGTAAATCTGAGCTCAGCAGCAAAGACAAAACTGCTTGAGATATTCAACCACAGCTGGTTGAAAGGAACGGTACCCCAAGTATGGAGAGAAGCCATCACAATACCCATACTAAAGAAAGGGAAATGTAAGACCGAGGCTGCAAGTTACCGGCCAATCAGTCTCACAAGCTGTGTTGGGAAGACTATGGAGCGAATAGTCAACCACAGATTGAAATGGTATTTAGAGTCTGAGCAGATCCTGGTGCCGGAACAAGCTGGATTTAGAGAATGCTACAGTATAGAAGACCAAGTTACTTACTTGTCTCAAGCAATAGAAGATGCCTTCCGGGAGAAGAAAAAGGTCCTAACGATCTGGGTCGACTTCAAGCAGGCCTTTGACAAGGTGTGGAAAGATGGCCTCATTGCAAAACTTAGGAGAAGTGGAATCCAAGGCAACATGATGAAATGGATCCAGTCATACTTGCATAACAGGAGAACTAGAGTCACTCTTGACGGTCTGCAGAGCAGAAAAGTGTTGCTCCATCAGGGGGTACCTCAAGGAGGAGTAATTTCCCCAACACTCTTCCTTGTTTACATCAATGACCTGGTGAAAGATCTCCCTGCAGGAGTTAAAGCTGCCTTATATGCAGATGACCTAGTACTCTGGTGCACTGATGAAAATGTCACCACAGCAAATTATAGAATGCAGCGGGCAGCAGACATGCTAGTGTCATGGGCAGAGAAATGGCTTATCACAATAAACACAGACAAAACCTCCACAACACTGTTCTCCCTCGCCCCCAAGGACAAATCAGCTACATACACCTAGGGACAACCGTGATCAAGGAAGAAAGCTACCCCACCTATCTTGGGGTGACATTTGACCAAAGGCTTACATGGAATAAGCATATTGAAAATGCAGAAGGAAAGGCCCGAAGACGACTAGGCATACTCAGAAAATTAGCAGGTACCAACTGGGGAGCAAATGAACGAAATCTAAAGAAGATTTATAATGGAGTAATAAGACCACACTTAGAGTTTAGCTCAGCAGCATGGTCATCAGCTGCTAACTCACATCTGCAGTCTTTGGACAAGGTGCAAAATCAAGCTCTCAGGCTCATTACAGGAGCCATGAAAACTACACCAATAACAGAGATGCAGAAGGTTGCTGGATTACAGACATTGTCCCATAGAAGAGACACAAAAACCATGATCCAGATGGAAAAGTACAACAGTATGCCAATGCACCCAATGAAGGCAAGACTAGATGATCTGGCATTGGGACGTCTAAAGCGTAGCAGCTTTGTGCATCGGGGGAAAAGACTTATAAGACAGCATCAAGAAGACCTATCCATGAAGACAACACCACTGAAGCCCACCCTATACCCTGTACCATGGGAGCAGGCCAGCAGTGCCCTCCAAATTAATACAACAGTCAGTGGTCTCACAAGTGGATGTGAGTATAATGATCTGCAAAAACGAACTGCTACATTGAGTATGATCCAAGAAAGCTATCCCGATCAATCATGGATACATGCCTATACAGATGGATCAGCAACTAATGCTGTTAGGAATGGAGGTGCCGGTATCTTTATCTCATATCCTGACAACCACTATGAGACTAGGCACATTCCCACTGGTAAATTCTGTTCCAACTATACAGCTGAGGTTCAAGCTCTAGAGCAAGCTGCAAATATGATTTATAACACCAACTCTGACTGCCACCAGGTAGTCATCCTCACAGATGCACTGTCTGTCCTGCAAGCTCTCAAGGGTGGTAAACTCCCGCATCTGAGAAATGAACTAAACAAGGTAGCTGCCAAAAAGAGAACCATACTTCAGTGGGTACCATCTCATTGTGGTGTACCCGGAAATGAAAAGGCAGATAAACTTGCAAAAAAGGGAGGAGAATGTGAACAAGAAGATAATGAAGTCACATACTTTGAGAAAAAGAGAGCTATCCAGACTATCAGAAGAGAACAGAACCAACCCAAAGACGACTATCACACTCTCGACCGGCAGGGACAGACAACTATTTTTCGACTCAGGAGGTAATCATGATTGCTCCCTCCCAGGTCTGTGGAACTCTGCCTGAGTTCCAACAGATATTGAAGATCTGCAGCAGCTTTGTTTTTGCGGCGGTTCCCAAGGTTTTGATCATTTCATTGGACACTCCATCAACTCCTGGCGACTTTCTCGTTTTCAATTTGGATATTGCAAGCTCCAGTTCTCTGAATGTGATTGGTGCCTCCATAACTTCAGGAATGGTTCCATCTCGTCTTGCGTATTGCTGTTTCTCACGAGTCTCCTGTTGCTTCTCTGGGCTAACTTTGATGTTGTTGTCTTTAGCAAAGGAGTCTGCAAAGTGATCAGCTGCCTGTTTTCCCATGAGGATGTTTCTATCTTTGTACAGAGCAATCCTTGAGTTTCTCCCTGTACCTTCATCGTTAAGTTGTTTTACCAGCTTCCACAGTTTCCTCGTATCTCTTTCGAAGTTCAAGGACTCTGTTTTCTCCTTCCAGCTTTTTCGCCTGGCCTGCAACTTGGCCCTTTGAAATTTGGCCTTAGCTTGCTGGTAGTTATTGTGGTGTTCTTGGCATGGACTGGTCTCTGCCTGCTTTCGAGATGTTTCCACGTTGTTGTGCAGCTGCTCTAGTTCACTATTCCAATATGGTTTGTAGTGCTTACGAGCCCCTCTAGGTATTGTTTCACGAGCAGCCTGTAATATGCATCTGCTGAATTCATCGACTAGCTTATTGATGTCTTTGTCTACAGTCAGATCTCTAGCCAGTATACTAGTACGGTGCTGGTACATTGTTCAGTCTGCCTTCTTGTAGTTCCACCTAGAGAGAGTGCTGCTGTCCTTGACAAGTTCATTTTCAACAATTAGGAAGACTGGCCGGTGGTCGCTGCCTCCAAGTTGTTTCCCTACAACGCATGTGGTGTTCCACTCCAGGCCGGGTGAGTGGAATGCCAGGTCTGGTGTAGAGGTGGTGTGCCATGATCTCGAGTAGAAGGTTGGTGGGTCGATTGGCTGGTTAATCAGGATAAGCCCATTGTCATCCTGCCAGTTTTCAAGCTCCTCACCTCTCCTGTCCATGTGATCATAGCCCCAGCTCTGTGAGTGGCTGTTGAAGTCTCCGCATACAATCAGTCTTTCTTTTGCTGGGATTGTATCTAGTGCCAGTGGGCGGTCGCTCGGGCAGTAGTAGTTGAGCAGGTGGAAATCTGAACTTTCTGTCCTGAGATGAAGCATCTGGTATTCCGCCCCCTCCATATGTTTCAAGCTGACATGCACTGATGTTATTCCTCACGAGTGTCAGTATTCCACCATGTTGTTTTCTTTATATAGAAGACAAACTAGTTAAAACTTCAAAATCTAATTCTAATCCTAGCTGGTTTAAGAACTAAATTGGTCTTGTTACTGTTGGTCATTTCTTGAAACTGGTTTGTGTTGAGTCAGTGTGCATTTGGTGTCTCTCTCCAGTTTGAGTCCTTTTTCCTATTTCCATTTTCATCACCACTAGTGCTGAGAAACCCACCTCAAGCTGGTACAACTTGGTGACCTCTGTGTATGCCAACTATATTTGCTCTTTACTCCCAGAAAACTCGAAATTACCACCACCGTAGCAGTTTAATCCTAGTTGCCGACCACTGCCTTATGTCAATGCTACAATTATGTTCTTCACATTTATTTAAATATCTTATTATTTAAAAGGATTAATCTGTAAATATCTAAACTTTTCTACCAGGAAAGTGAAATGCCCATAGAAGACTTACTGGCCCAGTATACTACTGGTCCAGGTGCAGTTGAATTAACAGGAGATATCTCATGTGACTCATCATCGTCTAGCAGTGAAGAAGAAACTTCAGAGAGCCACGACCTTCCATCAAACAAAGTTGTCATACAAGTCAAGTATAATAATGGCACTGCTGCTTCTGAACCTACAAAGATTGTCTCTCGTTCTCAAACAGAGCGACTCCTGAGATGTAAGTTTCCAACATGATTCACTTTATATGTTAATTATATATAGGGTGAGCCATAAGTCCCTTACCGTTTTGCTTAAAACATGGGACTTTAATATGTAATGATATGTGTAAATGAAGTACACCATAAAAATGAATACTAAAATTATTGATTAATAGTTATAACATTATATATCATCTAAAATAGCTAAGCATTCATAAAGTCAGGCATTTTCAAAATTTTCCACAAACTCTTTGGCACACACAAGGTAAGTTTTTATGGCTCATCCTGTATTACTGTAAATAAATTGGATCACTGTTGCCTTTTTTCTTCTGTTTTATTCCAACTTGTAGTTGTTCACATGATAACGTAATTAAATTTATATGCAACTCTAATGATATGGTGGCATAGAATATACTGACTTCTGGCTTAAGAGTATTATAGTTATGCTTTAGGCTGCAATGAGTGCATTGATCATTGGGCACTATTTTGTTTTTTGGTCGACTCGATGTGTGTTTGTTCTTTTTCCACTGTCTTGGTCTCTCAGGGTTTTATGCCTGTTATGTTTTCTGGAGTTAATTTTTATTGTTATATATTTAGTCTGCTGTACTATCCCTAGATTTTTTTTAATGTGTAGATTTTGTTTAGATTTTATCAATAGCTCTGTATTCTTTTATGTGAAGTATTTGTATCTCTACTCCATACATCCATGCAACATTGTTTTACAATCACTTATGACTAGTTGACAAAACTGGTAGCATACCTGTCAACCTCCTGAGACAAAAATCTGTACGCCGGACCAAAAAAATCCTTACAAACACCAAAAAATCCTTACGCAAAAAATATATTAATAAATTATACGCAATACAGTTTTAAAATGAGAAATGACATATACAAATCTATTAGCATTTGAATTATTGTGATATAAAACATGTTAATAGTTTCAAACTGTTCTTTACATATAAAAAACTTAGTGATCATGAGGTACACTATTCTTTCGATGTACAGTGTTTTGTATTATAATCAACACATGCACTTTTAGCACTTTGCAGAATTGCATTTGTGGGCTTAAAGTCTGCACAGCATGTATCAATGTTAATCTTACACTGTAAAATAGAAGTGAGTGTGTCCGCTATCATGGACCTCCTGCAGTCTGTGGATAAATTTGCAAGGTGGCAAATGCACCCAATACTAAAAACATAAGGGTTCCTCTGCTTGATCCTAGTAAGTACTGAGTTTGATTTCCCCACCATGACATTGCAGTTGTCACTAGCAAAGCCGATGCAATTTTTCCATGGAATATGAAATTTTGTGAACAGATTATCAACATCACTGAATATCGCCTCACTGGTTCCACCACTGCATACAGGCATGTCCAACAATCTCATTCTTGGTCCCAATCCTTTTTAAAAAACTCTCACCATAATAGCTAACCGCTTCTCTGTTTTCTTGTCATTTGATTCATCAACCATTAATGAGAAGGGTGTTTCCCTGCACAGCTTTATCACTGGTTCTGTTGCAGATGGAGCCAGGCAGTTTTTAATGATAAGTGTTGTCTTGGTCCTCTTCGACTGGAACTTTCTGGCAATATCACTGTCAAGAAACATTACAGGCGCCAAGTCACAAAAGTGAACAGCAACAGATGCAGTTAAGTTATGCTGGGCAATGAAATTAGCAAATAAAACTTCTTCCCTTATAATGCCACCCTCTTCCTGCTTTGGCTGAGCAAAAAAGGTCTTAATAGATGCTCCCTTCTTCATTGCAAACATTTGTTCATGCAATTTTGATTTAAAATGTACTTTCAGATCATATAATCCTGAAGCTACTTTAATATCTTTGCTGCATAATCTACAAAAAGCATGGGTTGATCCTAACTTGGATGCATCTACAATGCCAGGGAAGAGTTTAACCCATTCGACCTGAAACTTACCATGACCTGCAAGCTTTTGTTTCTTTGAATTAGGCTCAGCCATCATTCAGTGGATGAAATATTTCAACTAATAATCTTTGTAGACGAAGAGAAGGATTAAAAAATACAACGAACAAAGCAAACGGCTAACAGCAAAAAAAAAAATCCAAAAAAAAAAAATTATGAACAGAATATCAAATCCAGGAAGAATAAACGTACCACCAAAAATTTACAGAATTATTATTTACGAGTTGGTAGCTTAAAGTGATAACAGATTGCCACTTATGTTAAAAAATAAAGCAGCTAATCTCGAGCGCTGGAATAAAGTAGGCCTACTCAACGCAAAGAAACTTTTTTTTTCTAGTTATGTAGGGCCTGCACAGAATATTATGACAATTTATCGGAAATATATTGAGGGGCAAGATGTAGGCCTAACTGGAAAGATTAAGGCCGCGATTAAATTGCAACAAAGCAAAACAACAGCAATATTTAACCAAGTTATAAGTACTTAGCTATTTTAAACAAAATGGCGTCATTGATAACAGGTAACTTTAAAAATACGTTATGTCACACCAAAAAATGAAAACGTTTGAGGCCGAATTCAAAGTGTTTGCCGAATTCTTGGGTATAAAAGGATTGGCAATCCTCCGAATACCGGTCCCAAATGACTCAATACGGTTTGTGTTAGAAAATATACCTTACAGGGCCTCATTTGGTAATGGTTCAGGGGCGACATTAAATGGGGAACAAAAATCTAAAATTACATTTTAATACTCAACAACGTTGGTCGACTAAACCATGGCATCTATGATCATACGGTTGTTGTTCATGCTAATAATTTCGTTGACACAGTGAAATTCACACCCAAACTATTGAAGGTGTATGGATGCAAGCGAAGAGGAAACAACGTTACCAAGGCGGCACTAGTCGTGGAAAGTTTCATTCTTAGTTAGCAGAGTTTAAGTGGCGCTATAGTCACAAACAACATGTTTTCGGGCAATATTTACAACTTTTGTGCGAAAATTTCAACATATAACCTTCTAACATTATTAATACGTATTCACTTCACTTCACTTCACTTCACCGGGCGCCAAAAGTTCCTTTTTGGCAATTTCTGTGTTTCAAGAGTAGTTTCCCATTCATTTCTACTCGTATATTTTTTATTATATGTCAAAATGAGGCCCTGTAAGGGATATTTTCTAATACAAACTGTATTGAGTCATCTGGGACCGGTATTCAGAGGAGTGCAAAAGGATTTGATTGGTTGCTGGGAGAGACCTCAGTTTAAAAATGAACGCCGAGATTTCCGGAATGAAAAATAAAAAAAAATTGGTTACAAAAAAAAAAAAAACTGGCCTAGAAAATATTTTCTGATTTAAAATTTTAAAAAAAACTTGCGGGGGGGAATGATCCATACGAGTCTGTACAGCCGTACACTGCTAAAAGTATCAAAAATCCGTACATTGTACGAAAAATTCGTACAGGTTGACAGGTATGCTGGTAGCTACATTATGATCAGTAATTACAACTATAATTTGTAAATTATAACCTAAATTTTAGGTACACTTCTTAAAAGTAAATAAATAATAATTAGGCATTTTTGTGTTTGTTTTACTAACATGCCTAATTGGCAACATGTTCTGTTTCTTTGTCATCGTGTGATACAATACAACTGTTCTGCTTCCTTCTGTGTTTTACCACACCATTATTAAAATAGTGCCTCCACTTTCTGAACATGTGATATGCTTTATTTATCATCATCTTCCATTTTATCTCTCCATGGAGCATAGAGCCACCCACTACTACAGCTGACCCCTGACCCGCTTGCAGCAAGCCTGCAACAAGCATTCATGGGCTATTGTAGCAGTGGTTTCTGTTGCATTTTTGTGTTGTTGTGTATGATGAGGTTACAAACCTCCTGTACAGTCTCTGATGACATGCTTAACAGAGCAGTAGTCATGTTCTTTCTTTCTCCACAGTGTTTCCTGGGAACTACACAGGGTGACTTGATTTATTAATAATTGTAGTATAAGAGAAATGATGTTTGATGACTCAGAATCATCCTCGGAAGACGAAAACTATGAGCCAATTGAAGAACATAAAAAGGTAATATTTTTATTCACGGTATACGTATGAATACAGTTGTTAATGATATATGACAGGAGCACGTAGAATATGTTTGTTGAAGGCTTATGCTCCTTGAGGAGCTAAAAGTTATTGATTGATTGATTGTGATTACAGTTCACAATAAATTATGTAATATCACAATGTCCAGACTCCGTGATCATAATAATAGTAACCATAGTATTTATTTTGGATTAATGATCTGGTTGAAGATGATGACGATGATCAATTCATATTTTTAAGCTTCCTTCCTGGTAAAGATGTACAGTAGTCAAGACACTTCTCTAATCTGTAGACTGCTTGTGCTTCACAACCATAATATCATTCATTCCCCATTAGCTCCCCAAGGAGCATAGGCCTTCAACAGATGCATGCCAAGCCCTACTGTCCCGTGCCATCAGCTCCAGATCTTTCCTTGTCTTCCTCATACCTTTCCTTGTCTTCCTCATACCTTTCATTGTCTTCCTCATACCTTTCATTGTCTTCCTCATACCTTTCATTGTCTTCCTCATACCTTTCATTGTCTTCCTCATACCTTTCATTTCTGTCTCCAGACATTCAAATCTTTTTAACATGTTTTTGTTGTATTTTGCTAATTTCTGTAAACAATATATTCTACAGACTATTCAAGTTGGTTCCGACTTCCAGGCTGTCATCCCAGTGGGTCTGTCTGTCTATGGTGATGCTCCAGCTTACGAGAATGAAGACAGACTTTTATGGGATCCATCAAAAATTAAGGATGAAAATGGTATGTTGTTTTGATGTATGTTTTGTCAAGAGACAGTATTCACGCTCCTGGGATGAATATAGCAACAAAGATGGAAACGTGAAGCCTGTGAACAGTAAATAATAAACATCATTGGGTGTGAAAAGCCTATCACTTCTGTTACTTTTCTGTTGTCTGGTTTTCTACTTCTTTATTTCTTACAAGTGTCGGCAGCATACCCATTTATATTTATTACAGGTCCATATCATTTTATCCAAAATCCTAGGGGACGGCTGTGTTTCGGAAACCAAAGTTTCCAGATGTTGCCCGAATTGCGTTCAAAAAGTCACCCAAAATAGCCCAAGGCCTCCCTAAATGTGTTTTAAAATCTCGAAAAGTAGCCCAAAGTCACCCAGCGAAACTTTCAATTTTCAGAATATTTTGATTTTCAGGTGTTTGGATAATAGGACCCAAGTCTGTGTTTCCATTCCTGACATGTTTTTTTTTTTTTTTTTTTTTGAACAAGTTAAAAAGTCTTGTTCGGTTCACACTCTGTTATAGATTTGTGCTAAAGTAAATTTGAATTTCTCAGTATAATGGCAGAGCAAAAAAAATAACATGTTTTAGTCACATGTACAACATCTGCCATCCATACAAGCAAACTTCTCCTTATAAAATAATTATAACATTCTTTAGACCAGTGGTTCTCAACATTGGTCATATGGTGCCACCCCCCCTTCCCCAGGGGGACCATGCCATATTTCTAGGGGCCACACACAGTATGATGGTAAAGTACCTTTTTTCCAGCTAACAGCAGCAAAGAAGGGGGCCAAGAGTAAAATATGGTTGAGTACCCCTGCTTTAGACCATAGATTCGTGGTACAGATGAAAGTGTTGTATTTTTGTTTCAGACTGTCACACGTCATGTTTCATCATCACTAACTTCAGAAACATTCATCCTTGTATAGCAAGTTGATTTGAAGCAGAAGTGTTCATTAATGTTTCTCCATTTTTTGTTCATGTCCCAAGTCCATGTATTTCCATGATATCTTCAAGGCCACTATTGTTCTGTTCCTATCTCTGCATTGCTTTCTATGCGTACTTATTAATTGTATTACGAACCTTTTTTTTTTTTTAATGCAGTCAAGTCCAGTTTTTTTTCTTCTAAATTTGGTGATTTAACTCTTTGACTCCATAACAACGCTCAGAGCGTTGGTCAAATTTGACACCCGTGCCAAAACAACGCTCAGAGCGTTGTTTTTAGTTTATCACAAATAAACCCCAAAAATCATCCGTTTAATGCAGTTTATATTGTTAAACGCGTAAAATGACTTTCACTACTATTTAAACAACCAATTTGAGTGTAGTTACGCATCACGGGTGCATGTTTTGTTATTATTACAATTTATGTGATAATTAGCGCGTTTACATTTTTTGTTGTTATTGCTACAGAAATATGTCAAGCTTTTTATATTTACAATTTCTAAGCCTCCTAAGCAAATAATTATGCCAAACTACTTAGAAACATTGCTGGCATTTGCGATGATTGTTTGTTGTCAAATAACGAAATCGTTGCAGAAAGGCAAGACACATCAGATTTAGCCGATACGTGGGCATATTCCTATTCTGGCCAATCAGAAAGCAACAGAACTAGACCTACAGTAACATCTAATTATTAGTCCTAGGTAGAGTATGAAGAAAGGGATGCTATTAAAACCTTAAACAAGTGTAAAATGTTTTTTTTATGATGTTATTCTTCTTTATTTGTTTGAAAATTACGTAATGCAATATTAAATAAATTTTTTTTAAATTCTTATAAGGGACCACAGTAAAAATTGATGTGAATAACAGTAAATGTACTAACTATGGCCATAATCAGTGTTTTATTGCTTCGTAAATAGATTATCTTGATGTTTGAAGACTAAAAAGAAAGTTTTATTGCCTGCAACAGTAAGTTGTCTTTGGTACACTTGTATTCTAATGTGAACTTTTTAGCGGTTTTTTTTTCAGTTTACATGCAACATGTTTTAAGTATATCAAACGTACGTGTATCAATTATAATTCTCTATCTATTTCCCTACAGTTTGATATATAATATGTACATGTTCACAGAAAAGATTTACATAAAATTTACACTAAAAGATAGTACACTTCACCATTTAGAATTCTTCAAAAAATAATTACGGCAGAGGGTGGAAAATAATTACAGAAGCAAAGAGTTAAATAACCAGTTCAACCCAATTTTAATCTAGTTATAATTTGGATATTATTCATTGCATATTCTATCCATTGATGTTCTATATTGATTTCTCTGACAGTTGGCATCTTTTTTCCTTCCACATTGTGACCTACATTGCTACTAATTCTGCGTTTTTTCGGGACTTTTACTTTCAGCAATCTTCCTGCTGTCTTCACAAAGTTGTCTGTGAAAGCATAATCTAGGCCTAGAGAACAAAGGCTTTTACTCGTTTATTCGTGAAACAGTGTCCAAAATAACATTATTTGTGATAACTACTTACTTACTTATTCATTCCTCTTCTACCATAAGGTGTAGAGGTTTGGAAGAGAGAGCGCCATACTATCCTATCACCCTTCTTCCTCCTGGCCTGGTTCCATTCTAGTCCTCGGTTCTTCAAAGATTGTCTAATGTTGTCCTCCCAGCGGACTCTGGGTCATCCTGGAGGTCTGGATCCCTGGCTCTTAGTTTCCCATGCTTGTCGTGGCAGCCGATCTTCTCCCATTCTGCAGACAAGGCCAGACCATCTTAGTTGGGACTCTTCTACTTGGGTCTGCAGAGGTTGGATTCTTAGGCTTTGAGGTATTGTCTGGTTGCGGACCATGTCTCTTCTTGTTATTTCTACCACCTTTCTCAGATAACTCATTTCTGCGGTTTGAATCTGACTTTTATTGGTTGTAGTCATTGCCAATGACTCGCATCCATACATCAAGATTGGGACATAGGTAGAGCGATATACAGCCATCTTCATTTTCTTGCCAACTTCTCTTTTGCTGAGGAATCCTCGATTTATGGCCCTGAAAAAGTCTCCCAGCTGTTACTCTTCAGGTAGCCAAATCTTCTTTGATGCCTCCTTGTCTGTGACAGCTCCGAGGTATTTAAAGTGGTTGACCTGCTCCAGGACCTGTTCTCCCAGCTTAATCTGATGCCTTCTTTCCTGTCGTGATATCACTATGGTTTTTGTTTTGGAGCTGCTGATGACTGTCCCTCTCTTCTCCAACTCTTCCTTCCAGACTTGCAGGTTGGATTGAAGCTGTGCCTCTGATTTAGCAATCAGGACAACATCATCGGCAAATGCCAGCTCTGAAATACAAACCTGTCTCATCTTCCAGTACCCCACTGAATATTTTCTTGTCCTCTCCTTACATGTTTTGATGACATCATCCATGAGGAGTATGAACAGATATGGTGACAGGATATCACCTTGTCTTACACCAGTGGTGGTCCTGAACTCTTCTGACTTATGGTTTGCCGTCCCCACATAATTTCTGCAAGACTTGTAGAAGCTCTGTATAATACGTATTAGAGATGCTGGAACGTTCTTCCTTGCCAAGCAGTCCCAAAGTTTGCTCCAGGGGACCTTGTCAAATGCCTTTTCCAGATCCAAGAAACAAAGGTGCATCTCACCTTTATATTCAAGGGCCTTTTCACTCAGCTGTCTGAGTGTGAAGATCAAGTCTTGTGTACTTCGGTTCGCTCGGAAGCCACATTGAACCTCATCCATTTGTGGCTCAGCTAGGCGTCTGAGTCTTTGCTCCAGGATTCTAGTGTAGATTTTACCGGGGACACTGAGAAGGGATATGCCTGTATGATATCTACATTTATTTGTGATAAAACATGTTATATTCTTGTTCTGGTTGTATTACTTATTTTTGAATATTTTTTTCAGCCTTGAATGAGTACTTGTGCAATATTCAGCGAGAGGTAGATAAAAAACTGCATACTGTCTCCAGCATTCCGAGGGGAAAGCACATTCGGGATGACGAACAGGTATAACACACTTTGTCACTGTGTAGAGTCAGTTCAGCACATTAAGTATGTGTGTGAGTGCGCGCACTTTCAGAGCACTTGAGGTACTAACGCCTTAATGATGAAACTTTGCAGATTGCATGAACAAATGTTGGAATGTAGGTCAGAAACACTTTAGAGCAGGGGGAATCCTCCTCGCATAGTTCTTGAAGCTAATATGTAACACTTTTTGGGGAATCTTGGTACACACTTCAAGAAATAGTATATGCCAGCATTTGGTGAAACCCTTTAGAGCCAGTCTGGCCTCACTTAACTGACCAACCATAAATATATAACGATTTTTACTTACGTTAGAAGAATAGATCAAAGCTGACACTACTTAAATTTTGAGGGGCTGGTTTCTGTCTTCATCATAAGATTAATCATAAATTTTAATAATTCTCCATTTCCCTCTGAAAAGTTGCTGCTATTAACTCTTACTTCCAGGCACTTTACTGAGTCTGATCCTATGACTTCATGTTTTACTGCTTTCCTAGTCTGGTCTCAGAATGGGTGGTTAGCCGTAAATGTGGAGATTTTACTGATTTACTGCTGTCCTAGTCTGATTCCACGTGTAGCTGTAGCAATCTTTTGGTGCAGTTTAGGAGTTTCTGTCTGGTGGTAATCATCCTGGATTGACATGCATTTCAAGAATCCTCACATCTAGTTTTAGAATGGGTGGTTAGCCGTAAATGTGGAGATTTTACTATTTTACTGCTGTCCTAGTCTGGTCTCAGAATGGGTGGTTAGCCGTAATCTTGGAGATTTTACTGGTTTCCTAGCCTGGTCTCAGAATGGGTGGTTAGCCATAATCTTGGAGATTTTACTGGTTTCCTAGCCTGGTCTCAGAAAGGGTGGTTAGCCGTAATCTTGGAGACTTTATTGTTTTACTGCTGTTCTATTCTGGTCTCAGAATGTGTGGTTAGCCGTAATCTTGGAGATTTTACTGGTCACAGAATGGGCGGTTAGCCATATCAGTCTTAATAGAAACTAATGTTGATGACATTAATTACAGCTTTTTTTTTTTTTTTAACTTAAACAGAGACCAACATGGTTATTTAATTTTAATAAAGCTGAAATCTTAAATAAAGAATGCTTGAAGCACCATTTGCACATTTAAATTGTCACCTTGCGTTGGATTCACCCTGTAGAGAACATGAAACTATAAAAATAAGAGAAAAAAACTCAATAATAGATCACAAATAGTAGATGAGAATGTGTAGTTCAGTAAAACAATGTGATTTGTCTGTAAGGAGTAAGAAAGGTGTACAGAGTACATGTGTGAATAATTGTGCAGTGTGTGTTAATGGTGACCAGATGTTTATGTATCATATGACCATAAGGTTGAAAGGCGAAAAGGTGAGGGAGTTAGATTCAATCAAATCAATACCCTTTAGCTCCCCGAGGAGCATAGGCCTTCAACAAACACATGCCAAGTCTTCCTGTCCTGTGCCATCCGCTCAAGCTCTTTCCATGTTTTCCTCATCATTTTCACCTCTGTTTCCAGTTCTCTTCTCCGTGTGTTTTTTTGGTCTACCTCTGCCTCTTTTTCCCTGTGGATTCCAGAACAAGGACTGCCTTGTAATGCTATCAACAGGTTTCCTCAATGTGTGTCCTATCCATCGCCAGCGTCTTCTTCTCAACTCTTGTTCCACTGGCACTTGTCTAGTTCTTGTCATCAATTCCACATTTGTGACTTTGTCATACCATTTCAGTCCTTCTATTCTACACAAGCACCCATTTATAAAAGTCTGTAGCGTTTTGGTTGTTGTTTTTGTTGTTCTCCATGTCTCAGAGCCATACAATGGGACTGACTTCACATTTGAGTTGAAGATTCTTATTTTCGTGTTGGACTTGATTTCTCTTGTTCTCCATATGTTTCCCAATGCAATGAAAGTGCCTCTTGCTTTTTGTATTCTTATTTTGATATCACTGTCTGTCCCTCCAACTTTGTCTATATTACTTCCAAGATATGTGTACGATTCTACATCTTTTAGTGGTGTTTCTTCAAGTTCAACCTTGTTATCATTTCTTGCATTTATTCTCATAATCTTTGTCTTTTCCCTGTGTATTTTCAGGCCCACTTGTTGTGACCTTTCATTGAGAATTTTCATTTTCTCTTGCATCTAATTATGGTTATGGGACAGAAGAGCCAAGTCATCTGCAAAATCCAGATCATCAAGCTGTTTAGTCAGATTCCACTGGATTCCATTTCTGTTGTGTGATGTCGATGTTTTCATAACCCAATCTATTGCTAGTAAGAAAAGAAATGGAGACAAGAGGCATCCCTGTCTCACTCCCGTTCTAATCCTAAACAGTTCTGTAAGTTGTCCTTCATGAAAAACTCTGCATGTCATGTCTTCATAGGTCTTCTTTATTAAGTTAATGATCTTCATGGGAACTCCATAATGCCTCATCAATTTCCAAAGCGATTCTCTGTCTACACTGTCAAATGCCTTTTCATAGTCCACGAATCTAATGTATAGCGGTGAATTCCATTCCAGACTTTGTTCAACTATTATTCTCAATGTGGCTGCCTGGTCTGTACAGGATCTATGTTGTCGAAAACCTGCTTGTTCGTCTCTCAGTTGCTTGTCAATGGACTCTTTTAATCTCTCCAGGATGATTCTGTTTAATACTTTTGCTGGCACTGATAGTAACATTATTCCTCTATAATTTGTGCACTCTTGTAAATTTCCCTTCTTAGGCAACTTGACCAGATAACCTTCCTTCCATTCTGCTGGTATTTCCTCTCTCTCCCAGACTTTGCCAAGTATTTTGTATAATATCTCTGTAGAGGTTTAAATTTCTGTTTTGATGGCCTCTGCTGGAATGCAATCTGGACCAGCTGCTTTTCCATCTTTCAGAAGCTTTATGGCTTTCTTTATTTCTTGTCTACTTGGTCGTTCACAGCAGATTTGTAGCTCCTCTTCTGCTGGCTGGATGTCTGGGGGATTAGTTAGAGATGGTCTATTGAGAAGTTCCTCAAAATGTTCTGTCCATTTCTTCATTTGTTCTTGTATATTACTAAGCAATTTTTCATTCTTATCTTTAATGAGGCCATTTGCTTGCTTATATTTCCCTGTTAGCTTCTTTGTGTTGTTGTACATATCCGTCATATTTCCTTTGGCTGCAGCTTCCTCTGCTTCCCTTGCCAAATCATCAATATATTTCATCTTGTCTCTTTTGATGTTTCTTCTTACGTCTTTGTTTGCTTCTATGTACACTTCATGAGCCTTGGCTTTGGAGCTTCTGGTTTTGCTTCTGTTTAAATCTGCTTTCTTGCTTTTCCTATCTTCTATCTTACTAATGGTTTCTGTTGTTATCCATACTTAGTGCTGATGTTCTCTTTTTCTCAGTACTTCTTCACATGTTTCGTTCCATATATTTTTTACTTGTTGCCAGTGGTCTTCCGTATCTGTTTCATCTTCCAGCTGTTGGAGTACTTGGTATTTGTTGGATTCTGTGATTGAAAATTTTTCTCTTATTTCCTGATTTCTTAGATATCCCACATTTATTTCCTATTTGATGGGCTTTCTGTTTGCCAAGTCACTTCGATTATCCCACACTTGGGTCCCCTTACACCTCGTTTCACTGTTGTCTATGAGCTATAGCTATCTCCTTTTGTAAATTACTTGAGTTTTAATTTTGTTTTAGCCAGCAGAAGATCGTTCATCATACCTAATCCATGCTTTCCCATGATTTCTTCAAAGCCAGTGTTGTCTGTTCCTATTTTCGCATTTAGGTCCCCCATCAAAATTGTGATGTCCTTTCTTTTCTTATTGTCCAAGACACTTTGTAGTCTGGTGTAAAAGCCTTCTTTCACAGATTCTTCTTTATCGTTTGTTGGTGCATAACACTGAATGACATTTATATTTACTTTCTTTTTGGCTGATTTAAACCTTGCTGTTATAATTCGGGGTCCCATTGCTTCCCATTCTATAAGTGCCTTCTGTGCTTCCTTGGACAGCATTAGAGCCACCCCTTCACTGTGGTGGTCTCTATTTTCTCCTCATGTCCTGAGGACAACACCATTTCTCCTGTGATCAATCTCCTCTTCTCTATGCCTTTCCACCATGTCTTGCGGAGACCCAGGATATCAATCCTGTAATTTGTCATTTCTGCTGCTACCTGTGCAGTTTTCCCTTGTTCTCACAGAGTGCGAACATTCCAGGTGCCAATCCTGGAGATTTTCCTAGACGAAAAAACGTTAGTCGGCAACCCAGACTGCTTTCGGCTTTCTCTAGGATGCTTCATGCGCCTCCTTTTGAGAGGACCTTCTTCTGTCTTGGGCGGCTGAGTTGATTTATATTCTTTATTTGACTTGTCTATGTTTGTTGAAGTTTTTGTGGTAAAAAGTTTTTTTACGGGATGGGGTAACCAGCCCCATGCCCAACCCTCCTTAGTCGCTTTTTACGACATGCCTGGTAGGGTACAGTGTTACTATTCTTTGCTCCCCTTTCGGGCCCCGGTAACACACTGGTGTTTTAGCCTGAGTGTAAAGTTAATTATTACGTAATGGCAGAGTAGAAGATTCCTCAATCACTTTCAAGTGTGAGTGTGCTAGATTTCTTCATTGTTGTGTTGCTGTAATGGAAGAACTGTTAGTTTTTTGTGATTTATTAGTTTTGATGTTTGAGAACACTGACATCATCTGGCCTTCTTTGAGCTACATAGAACTGAAGTAGCACTATTCTTCTTCTTCCTCATTCGTTCTGAAAAGGACGTTGGTTGCGTTGTGTCCGTTTACAGCGAAGCTGCGATATTTGCGCCTTTCGGCCGACACATCCGACTTCAGCACAGCATTTTGGGACTGGGTTAGCCTTCCCTCTTCGATCCCTACTCACTCAGCCAGACTGCAGTGATGCAGCCTGTTTCCAGGACCACCACTTGGAGGTGGAGTAGGGTCTTGGCCAGCTCTGGTTCGCTGACGCAAGCAGTCTAGCTAAGGGTCGCTAACTGCATTTCTCACTGTTGACGTGTCTTAGGTCCCAAGTAGCACTATTCATTATGTCTTAGCTCCCAGTGGGGCATAGGCCTTCAACCAAACTCAAGCCAAACCATTCTTTTCTGTACCAATCTGTTGAAAGTTCAGTCCGCGTCATGTTTTGTTTTTTAAAGGTCTGTCTTCAGTTTGCTTCTCCATGTGGTTTTGGGCCAACCTTTTTCTTTTAATATGGAAATTTATGAAGGACTGCCTTGTAATGCTATCAGCTGATGTCCTCAGCATGAATCCTATCCACAGGCAACATATTTTCCTCTTTTTTTTTTTTTTTAACACTCATTCTTGCAGTATTTTATTGTTTCCATCAATTCCACATGGGTGATTCTTCTTCCCTTTCCTTGAAATCATGCTGTTATAATTCTGGTTCATACTGGTTTTCATTCTGTCACTGCCTTTGTGGCTTATCATCATTTCCCTATTTTGTTCCTTACAGAGCATGGAGCCACTACCCCAGTCCATCCACTTGCAGGAAGCCTGCATCAAAGCATTCATGTGCTCTGGCAGCGTTGTTTCTGCAGCAGTGTTTTTAGATGATGAGGTTGCCATACCCATGTAAAACCTCATTAGTCACCTCTTAAGACATGTCTGAGGGAGTGGTGGTCCTATTCTAACTTTGTCTCCTCAGAGACCCCCCGGAACTACATGGGGTCCTTCCTTGCTTCTGGTGACATCACAGAGGTGATGCTTGGTCTTCATTTGTAGATTTTCAGTTCACTTGTATTCAGTACAGTACGTCTTGCACTCTCTCATCTTGTGTCCACTAGTCCCAGGTCTTGTATATTCCCTTTTTCTGAAGAAGATTTGTCGGCTGCCTTACTCCAATACCTGGCTTTCACCGGGTCATGCCATAAGCCACTCTTTTTGGGGATCTTCTAGCCGTGAGCTGGTTGTTTTATGTGCTGTGGTTGCAGTTTCTGGACAGGTTTGTATTTTTCAGGCTAGGTTGTTAGTCCTAACCTGTAAAAAAGTTGTACCCTCATTGTCTGACCTTTCCCCATGTGTCTTGGCTGCACCTGTCTGGATCACAGGGCACACACCAGCATAACCCATGGGATAAACATGGCATACAAGCCATACCACCACCTCATTGTAGGTTACACAGGGCAGAGAAATTTTCTTCTGTGGTTACTTTTAGTTAGAATTATAACAGTTAGTGCTCTGTTACTTTAGTTTTGACTTCACCAAAGATGTGTAGGCTTTCTTCATTTTCCTGTTTTTTTCCAGGCACTGTTCTTGTTGTTGCAGTGTGACAACAATATAGAAGAAGCAGAGAGAAGAAGAAAAATGCAAGCAGTGCCACCAACAGGTTAGGGAATATGCAGCAGACTGTGTGAATAGATAGCAGTGTGTAAAGTGAAGGGCACTGTTCAAAGAGATTAAAGATTAACTTTAGCTTCCCTTAATTTCTGCTAGGTCAGACAGAAGCGTGCTTAAGCAAAGAAACTAGTACTATAACACAGTATTTGTACCAACACTGCTACAAGTGCTATATCTAAACACCAGCTAGACAACAGCCTAAAGTAGTTCCCAGGGGTCTCTGGGAAACCTAAAAAGAATAGAACTGCTATTGTAAGAGGTGATTAAAACATGGGGGCTAGCAACCTCATCATGCAAAATAAATTGCTACTGGCATCATCACAGCAAGAACACATGAAGTCTTTGGTGCCAGCTTTCAGACCAGCTGTCCAGTGGTGGCTTCCTCATTCTTGGCCCATAAGGAGCTACAAGAAAAAAGGATGATCTAGACACAAATGCAAAATAACAGAAAACAATAAAAGCAAATATGGCTCAAAAAAAGCATACAAGTTAAGCAAAAACCAACAGTGGAAGAATATTTAAAGGCTTGAGCATTTGTGAGAACAGCACTCAATCTGGACACATTTCAAGTATAGCCTATAATCAGCCAGAATTTGCTGGTATGTTGTTTGGCTAGAGCTACTGAGCTTGTTGCTCTTTCACAGCAAATGTCAAGTTGAAGAATCCTTACTTTGTATATCTAGGCTTTTCCACTGGCTTGTCTGCCATTCCGAAACTTGTTGAGCTGGAGTCATGGTGTTCAAATTTTTTTTTTTCTGGGTATTCTATCCTGGCTTGGCAGGCATTTGAAAGATCCTCACATCTGGTTTCAGTCTAGAAGGGGAGATAGGGGTGGCACACTATGCATTCCCTGCCATCCAGGGGATTCTCTAAATATGCAGGACTAGAATGCTGTGCTCTGGTTCTGGGCACTCCTAAGGCATTGTTGTAAGTCCTGCACAGAGCCACTTCCCAGCTGCCCATACCTGTCATCTATTCATCTTCCTGCACGCAGCCAAGCAGGTAAAAGCCAGAGTTAAATCTGGCACTCAAGTGATTCCCCCAAGCTTAGTGTGCATTGCTGGGTTCTCAGTGGGAATTATGATGTTGGGCCAATCTGATGTGGCTACTTGATCCCTCAAGCTTAGTGTGCATTGCTGGGTTCTCAGTGGGAATTATGATGTTGGGCCAATCTGATGTGGCTACTTGATCCCTCAAGCTTAGTGTGCATTGCTGGGTTCTCAGTGGGAATTATGGTGTTGGGCCAATCTGAAGTGGCTACTTGATCCCCCAAGCTTAGTGTGCATTGCTGGGTTCTCAGTGGGAATTATGATGTTGGGCCAATCTGAAGTGGCTACTTGATCCCTCAAGCTTAGTGTGCATTGCTGGGTTCTCAGTGGGAATTATGATGTTGGGCCAATCTGATGTGGCTACTTGATCCCCCAAGCTTAGTGTGCATTGCTGGGTTCTCAGTGGGAATTATGATGTTGGGCCAATCTGAAGTGGCTACTTGATCCCCCAAGCTTAGTGTGCATTGCTGGGTTCTCAGTGGGAATTATGATGTTGGGCCAATCTGAAGTGGCTACTTGATCCCCCAAGCTTAGTGTGCATTGCTGGGTTCTCAGTGGGAATTATGATGTTGGGCCAATCTGAAGTGGCTACTTGATCCCCCAAGCTTAGTGTGCATTGCTGGGTTCTCAGTGGGAATTATGATGTTGGGCCAATCTGATGTGGCTACTTGATCCCCCAAGCTTAGTGTGCATTGCTGGGTTCTCAGTGGGAATTATGATGTTGGGCCAATCTGAAGTGGCTACTTGATCCCCCAAGCTTAGTGTGCATTGCTGGGTTCTCAGTGGGAATTATGATGTTGGGCCAATCTGATGTGGCTACTTGATCCCCCAAGCTTAGTGTGCATTGCTGGGTTCTCAGTGGGAATTATGATGTTGGGCCAATCTGATGTGGCTACTTGACCCCTCAAGCATTGGTCGGGCAACTAGAGTTGCCTTTTCCCATGATGTACCAAACGGAGGTGTTCCAGGCCTTAGTGGTCTAACCCTGGAATTCACTTATTGTTTTGTCAGCCAGCGGCCATGTATCCAAGAAGATATCTTAAGAAATATAAACATGACACGTGTCAGTGATTGCACTGGATGGGAAATGGATAATATACTCAGCATTCCCTGAAGTATTACTGAGCACAAACAGATTAAGTTATTTGTGTTTTCTTTTAACAATTTGCTGACCAACAGTCCGGAGCATTACTGTCTCCCATTCCCAAGGGTGTTTGCAGATTTCTTTAAAAATAACTTTTTTGTTTTAAATTCATAAAAAATTAAAAAACAGACATAGGGCTTTGAAATTTTCAGAGCACCATTATGAATGGCTGCTACATCCAAAAAAACATATTTTATGCAAATTGGTCACATGATCATGGCAGCCATCTTGAATTTGTGTGGCTATTTATAGAAATTTCAGGAGATGTTTTAACTCTTTCATTCCAGCGTTATTTTGCACGCTGTGCCAGACTTTTTTGTAGGCAGAATTTTAGAGAGTGAAGTGTTCATCTTTCAGTCTAAATTTTTTTTGTGAATTTTCCTTTGAACATGTACTTATTATATACCAAACTGTAGGGAAATTGATAAAGAATTGTAATATGTAATGTCTTTGGTAGTATTAACACAAGTATGTTCGGTATACTTAAAACATTTTGCATGTAAAATTGAAAAACGCAAAAACGTTGACTGTAGAATACGATCTTACCAAAGACATATTACTGTTGTAGACAATAAAACTTTCTTTTTAGTCTTAAAACGTCAAGTTAATCCATATACAAAGTAAAAAAAACATGCTTATGGCCACAATTAGTGCATTTAATGTTATTCACACCAGTTTTTCTGTGGTCCTTTGTAAGAAAAAAATAAATTATGCAATCGTGCATTACGTAATTTTCAAACAAATAAAGAAGAATAACGTCATATAAAAACTTTTTTACTCTTGTTTAATGTTTTAATAGTATCCCTAGATTCATCTTCTACCAAGAACTAGTGATTAGATATTATGGTAGGTCTAGTTTTGTTGCTTTTTGGTCGGCCAGAATATGACTACGCCCACTCATCAACTAAATCTAGTATGTCTAGCTTTTCTGCACAGATTCCGTATTTTGACAACAAACTGTGACTACCAAACAATCATCAGCAATGTCAGCAATGTTTCAAAGTAGTTTGACACAGTTATTTGCTTAGGAGACTTAGAAAATGTAAATATAAAGCGTGACATATTTCTCTAGCAATAACAACGAAAAACGCAAACACGCAAATCTTCACAAAAATTGTGATAATGTCAAAATACGCACATGTGCTTATTAACTACAGTCAAATTAGTTGTTTAAATAGTAGCGGAAGTCATTCTACGAGTTTTAATATATGAACTGCATAAAACGGACGATTTTTAGGGTTTATTCGTGATAAACTAAAAACCACGCTGTGAGCGTTGCTCTGGCATGGCGCGTTGAATTTTGCAACGCTCAGAGCGTTGGTCTGGCGTCAAAGAGTTAAAACCATGTTATTTTTTCAGTTTTTAGTAAATGTTTTCAATGTCAGTGCAATAAAATGTTAGGGACATGGATGGCAATGAATAAAATAAGCTTCATTGACGAAATGATTTAACGATTGACCACATATTTCAACATAACAGGCTAAAATTGTGAATAATATGCAAAAATAATTTTTTTTTTTGGGGTCTTTTTTGAGTGGTTTCTGTGTCTGTGGCATCTGTTAATGAGTGTTTGTGAATGTTTGAGTAGTTAAGTACCTCTAGTTGGAGTCTGAGCTCCTTCCTTCATTAACTGGTTGAAGTAGCTGTAGGTCTCTGCAAGAGTCTTTGTCGGGATCGTTGATAATCCTCGACTGTGTGGTATAACTTGAAGCAGGGTATCAGGCATAGAGGTACATTGCAATCTGGGCAGTACATGCAAGGCTGGCTTCTGTTCTCTGCAGCCTTACACACTTTACAGTCTGGTTTGTACCTTACCCGTTCATATTTATCAATGAAGTGGCACTCAGTAAGTCGTGTTGTTGTGACTTGTGGTTTTGAAGGTGTCACATTGCGTCGAAGAATAGCAGGTTCAATAAGAGCGAGACTGACATCCTGATCTTTGCTTTGATCTGTTTTGTAGAGTTGGCAGTGTTGTAGGTTATGTGCCCATTGACCAGGGCAGTTTCAACTAAGAAATGAAATAAAAATAGGATCTGTGTGGGTAGGGGTAGCTTGCACCCAGTTGGCCGAAGTGGTCGACACCTCCCATACTTTTGCTGTATTTTTCTGCAAGCACTGGCTTCTGAATTGTTGTACCCTCAAGAATCTGTCTTTTTCTGTCTTGTCTATTATATCATTGGAGTGAACAATAGATATAAGGTTAAATCTTTTCATATCATGCCAGGTGACTGCCGGCATGCCTTTATCTTCTGTCGCACAAAACACAGGATGATCTGCCTCTTTCAATTTCAGTTGCTATTTCTTCAGTGCTTCAGGAAAATGCTTCCTATTCTCAGCTACTGTTTCAAATGCACCAATCTGAATTTCTTTCAGGTCTTGAAATAAAGCTGAAGGATGAATAAAAACTACCACTGAAGAGAATACGTCCCTTGTTGCCTATCCATCAAGAAGATCTTTCACAACCCTGGAAGTTGCCTGAACATAACCTTCATCATTTTCCTTACCAGTATCAATTTTCAGTTTCATGCAGTATTATGTTTTAGCATCAGTGAGAGCAGATAGTTTGAATCCCCACTTTGTGGGTTTTACTGGCAGTTAGTGCTTGAAATATATTCCTGCCTGTGTGCCAAGCGAGGTGATTTTCTCAGTACCTATTCACTTCGTCGGTGATCAGATCTATGGCAGTGTCAGGGAAAAAAAAGTTTGAAAAAATCAATGGACTTGAATTCAGTTGTGTCTGTCTTGACACCTTCTTGTTCTTCATATGGAGGAAGAATTTCAAGCTCAATAAGTTCGTTTTGAGCAAGCTTTCTCCATCTTCACGGATTATTTTGATGTGCAGTCCTGCTGTGGTCTCTTGTGCCACGCCCATCTCCTGCTTCAGATGTACCTATATCACCTCTATCTAATCCAAATTTGTTGTCGCTACTGTCAGTTGCGTTATGATTCAGTGATACATCTCTACTTAGCCATGAGATATCACTTTTGGCCCCAGATTCGCTGCCAGAGTCAGAATCATCTCTGTTACAAGTCTGGTTTTCGTCATCACACATGATGAAAACAATGAACGGGCTCGTGTACAAAAAATATCGAAATTTTAATCAAATCTCCGCTAGAAACAGTTCTACACGATATCACTCATGGGCGCAGCCATTTTGGAATGCTACAAATACCCGGATGACCCTTGTTTCATAAAACTATCGATACGGCAATATTTCTTTCGTAGTGTTACTAATTTGACGAGAGTCACATTTGGTCAGCAAGCAGGATTTAGAAAGAACAGAAGATGTTTAGATCATATATTTACCCTCAGGAACATTATAGAGCAGTGATCAGAATGGCAAAGACAGTTGTACATTAATTTCGTTGATTTTGAAAAGGCTTTTGACAGTATACATAGGGACAGTTTATGGAAAATACTGAGGGCTTATGGAATTCCAAGCTGCATAGTGTCAATCATAAAAAGCCTTTATGCCAACTTTACGTGCAGCATTGGGCAGAGCAACCTAACCTTTGAAGTGAAGACAGGAGTACGACAGGGATGCCCCTTATCAACCTCTCTATTTTTAACAGTCATAGACTGGGTGATGCGCCAGACAACAGAGGGCAATCCAAGAGGAATAAGATGGACTACATTTTCTATATTGGAAGATCTGGAATATGCAGATGACATTGCACTGCTAGCACATTCACATCAACACATCCAGGAAAAAACGGATAGACTTAATAAGTATAGCCAGCAGGTGGGCTTGAACATCAACCTAAAGAAGACAGAGGTCATGACACTCAATGTGAGCAACCCTGAGCCCATATCAGTAAGGAATCAGCAACTGGAACAGACAGATGCCTTCACATACCTAGGATGCATAGTAACACCAGACGGCGGAGCAAGCAAAGCCATCAACAACAGAATGAACAAAGGAAGAACAGCCTTTTACTTCATTGTCCTGAGAGTGATCTGGATTTTGTTTTTTTTTAAGAGTGGTCATATTTGTACTTCTTTGGAATCATCTTATTAGTATTATCTTTAGATTGTTCTTACTAGTGTTTGTCTTTGCGGTGATCATACATAATCTCTTATGCTTAGTGAGCTGAGTCCTTTCTAATTTTTAGCAAATATAAATTGTATTTGAGCCGATTAACGCTGTCATTCTTTGTTTTATTCCAGATGTTATGAGTTTATGGTCAGAAGACGAGTGCCGGAACTTTGAAGATGGCCTGCGGTTGTATGGCAAGAACTTTCATGAAATTCACCACAATAAGGTTTTAAAACTTTCAGTCATTTGTGAAGAGTTATTTTAAAACTTTCATATTCTGCTCTTCTGTTGTGTTTTGCGCAGTTGTTTCCAACCAATTAAACATGCAGGATCATTTTAAGTGTTACAGAAAAATTAGCTTTCTTATTGTTTTAAAGTTACATTAGTTCAGATGTTTTAAAGTTACATTAGTTCAGATGTTTTAAAGTTACATTAGTTCAGATGTCTAATAAATTAATTACTTTGTCTCCTGTTTTTTTTTTTTTTTACTGTCACCTAAATTTTGTTTCATTTGCTTAATGTTGCACAATTGTGTTATCGTTCAGGTGCGGACGAGATCTGTATATGAGTTGGTACATTTTTACTACCTGTGGAAGAAGACAGAGAGGCATGACATCTTTGCTGCTAAAACCAGAGCAGAAAAAAGGAAATATACACTCAATCCTGGTGGAATGTGAGTAATATTATTATATAAATTGAATTAAATGTTTGAATTTGCTGCCAATAACAAATAAATTCAGGTGGCCCCATAACAAATAATTCATTGGAGTTAGGTCTGGAGACCTAGATGGCCATTCAGTTGGGCCCACATTGTCCAGTCCATTTGCCCGGAGATGTTTTTCGCAAAATCTTACTCCCAAAAAAATGGTCCCAAGCCATAATTCATGAATTATTTTGCACGTCCTTCCGTTAACCTGTGTGGGTTTTCAATGGCCCAGTATTGTGCTTTATGTCTGTAGAGTGAACCATTAAAGTGAAACACTGCTTCATCACTGAACATTGTACATTTTTCAAGCCATCTATATAATAAATTGTCTATGGGGCTTGATTTTTGACCCACCCTGTGTGTGGATGTGCGTCTGTCTGTGTGTGAGTATGAGCTCATATAAAACAGCTGTTTTCTATGTGATAACCTTTTAGTCGCTGTTAGTCTGTGCATTCTTAATGTCACCACCCTGTGTGTGAATGTGCGTCTGTCTGTGTGTTAGTCTGTGCATTCTTAATGTCACGACCCTGTGTGTGGATGTGCGTCTGTCTGTGTGTTAGTCTGTGCATTCTTAATGTCACCACCCTGTGTGTGGATGTGCGTCTGTCTGTGTTAATCTGTGCATTCTTAATGTCACCACCCTTCAGCTCCCCAAGGAACACATGCCTTAAGCCAAGTCTTCTTGTCCTGTGCCATCAGCACATGGGGAAGGGGGCATATTGTGCATTTCCCCCATCCATGGAGGCCTCCAGATATGCAGGGCTAAAATGGTGTGCACTATTTCTAGGCTGTCCCAAGGAATCGTGACATCCTGCACAGAGCCAGCTCCCATCACCTGCCATCTGTTCAGTTTGAGCTCCTTCCAAAAGGTAGAATTACGTCTGGGGCTCATGAGAATTCCTCCCGCGCCCCCCCCCCCCCCCCCCCCCAGCTTAGGGTGCAAACTGGGTTCACATGTCTCACCATAAGGATAATCATGATGTATGGTAGACCACTATGGAATGGCTTCTTGAATGCATGGAGGCTTGTCTGGAGTCATCATTATATGACATCCAGCTATGCACAATGCTATAGTATGTAGATTTAGATGTGAACCTCTGTCAGTGAGGTTAATTGCACCCTCATTGACTCTTGAAACCACCCACACACTTCCAGGGATTCCCCCTGTGGTGAAACTTGTTGAGAACCCAGCATTGCACACTAAGCTTGGAGGAGTCACTTGAGCCCCAGACAACTCTGACTTTTACCTGGTTGCCTGCATGCATGAGGATTTCACTATGGACCCCATGATAGGCAGGGGGAGCTAAGAAGTGGCTCTGTGTAGGACATGATGATTCCTTGGGAGAGTCCAGAGCACAGTATTTTAGCTGTGCATATGTGGAGAGCCCCCTTGGATGGCAGGAAATGCACAATATGCCACACACGTCTTCCTCGTAGCTTAGGATCAGATGTGATGATCCTTTAAATACAAGCCAAGCGGGAGAAACTGGAGCTCATGTCTTCAACTCAGCACGTTTCGGAATGGCGGAGAAGCCTAGATCTACAGTGTACATAATAGCAAGTACTCTTCAACTTCGTATTGGCTGCAAAAGAGCGAAAAGCTCCGCAGTCCTAGTTAAACAACAACAATGGCTACTTGAAATGTTGGCCAAGCTACTTGAAGTTGCCTGTTTCCAGGTTGCACCATTGAGGGTGCTTCAGGGTCTTGGTTGGATGTCTAACCCTGAAGTTCATGCAAAAAAATTGCTAAAGAAACCACAGTTGCAGGAGAATATACTTTAATGCTGGCATCTTGAAAGGTGGGTAGCTTCAATAGTGGCTCAGTGCTCTATAAGGAGTGAAAAGGGAGATGAATGAGTAGGAAGGCAGCTGACGCAGTGTAAAAAAAGTTAAACAATTAGATGTTGAACGTAGTGGATTTACAGAACATGGACTCGAACAACGCTGAGGGCCATACGAACAACAGTGTCATAAATGAGGGGAAACTCAGCTAGTTTCTGTGCCTTTAATTAATACAGCATAAAATGGCGTGAGTAAACTTCACAATGTCTGCTACAGTAAAGAATATGCCTGAACACAGGCAAAATATTAATCATACCACATGGCCCAAAATAACAGTGCTATGTCTATATCAAGTAAATACTCACAAAATATGAGAATCAAAAAGCCTACTGGAGGTCGCCACCATGGCATGTTAGACATCATCAGCCCTGTGCAAAAACCAGTAATAACCACAAACTAAATGGCGAATTGCTCTGTACCACTGATGGTCATATACACTGTGAAAACTCACCTGCATTGAAAACTTGCGACACACGCGATGCTTCGGCTACTCCAAAACTGACCTTAAAATTGTTCCGCTTCCCAAGATGCCTTGCAATCACGTGATACCACATGACCTGCCATTCACGCAGTGAATCAAGCATCATTCACTCGTGTAAACAAATTCATGCTCCCACAAAGCATTTACATCTCGGTAGCATAAAACATACTGTGACAGCAGCCATTAGAGTATTATAGCATTCTATTATATATCAAAAACAGCGTTTGACAAACATGTAAAAATGTTTTCGTTGTGATTGGTGTTGAATAATGATATATTTTTTATTAACAGTTGCCATTTTATTCTGCTTGCAGAGACCACATGGATCGTTTCTTGGAGGAGCAGGAGGTAGAGCTGCACCAGCTGATGTCGCCTCAGTCATCTGAACCAAAGACAGAGGCACATGAAGAAGAGCGCACCAGATCCAGCATAGGCATTTTCATTACAGGAAAAACCACCATTATGTCTCCTTCACGCCACTCCGATAAGAACCTCATGAAAGGGGAGCATCTTGGGCCTTCGAAACGTTCACACTACAATCACCATGGAGAGGTCAATGGCAGCAGTTCTACAGACCATACTCCCGAGTATTCATCACCCAAAAAGTTGAAGACTGACAGCATGTCATCTTCTGATCAGCACTCTATTAAAAAGCAAAAAATGCATGAAAATTCTCAAGAACCATCAGTCCGGACATTAGAGAACAATAGCACGCTGCCATTATCCTCATCTTTACCTTCACCTGCTGTTTGTGACAAAAGCCCCAGCAGTTCTGAGCATGTTTCAGAACAGGGGAGTGAGCCCAAGCATATAGGAGGTAGTGCAGCAACTTCATCAGTAGCAGCAGGGGGAGGGGTTTACCAAGACAGCGGTAGCAGCAGCTATAAGCCAGGAAGGTCAGACTCACTGAGCAGAGAGTCATTGGGCACGCCTACAAACTCATCTGGCAAACTTGGAGTTGTGGTATCGGGTGTTGGAAGCAAGTCGGTGGATGAGACAGGGGATACACACACATCGTATATCACAAACTGTATTAGAAAGCCAGTTAGTGCTGAGTCACTATCCCAGTAACATTGGAAGGGACATTAACAATGCATACGTTATAGATGAAAAGTCACTATCCCAGTAAAATTGGAAGGGACATTAACAATGCATACGTTATAGATGAAATACTATAACCCTTTCAGTAACTCTCTTTATTCCCTCCTGATTTTGGATATTGAGCATACACACTGCATGGGATCTGCAATTAAATGTTAATCAGTCTGTGTGATCTTTGTATGTGTTTTTTTTTTCCTTTCCTTAATGCATTCCTCAACAAATGTACCAAGTTGTCTTAAACTTCAAAATTTGACTGAAGGACAGAGTTTGTTTCCTGCAGGAACTGTAGACAGTGAGTTACTGTTTTTTATTTTCTTAACCATCTTCAGTCAACCTTTTTTTTTTTTTTGCTTGTGGCCCCCCCTTCAGAGCCTCATTTACCATCTTACCGTAGCCACCTAGAAATATGGTCCACATTGAGAACCACTGATCTAAAACATAAGAGGGGGGGGAGACAACCATATATTTAACCCCAACAGTGCCCATGACAGTACTGGCACAAGCACGCCATTAATAGGGTAATTTGCATTGAACTGGAAAATTGATGAAATGGAAGCTGATTGTGTGACTTGGACCAAAATAAACATAAAACAAAACAAGAATGTAACAAAGTAAATCATTTGTATTTTTCCTATCAAGTTTAAAACAGAACAGCTCGTTAAAAACATACATGTTAAGAGCAGCAGAAACAAGGAAGAATGCAGTAATATAAATATTCCAGTATATGCAACAGTTATCAAGACTGCAGCAACTATCATGCTGAGAACTTCTTTTTTTTTCCTATAGTATTCTGTGCTTTGTTGTTTAAAACATAATAGATACTTATTTCTGCTGTAGGGACTGGCAGTGGCTTATAAATCAGAATTTTCTTGTGCCCTGCAGTAACAGTGAAGTTGTGAGTCGTTTCTCCGGAATATCATATCTAAACTAGGGTTTCTTAACCTTTTTTTGTACCATAGACCCTTTTGGTTGTCTGATGAAGGCTATGACCCCTTTGATTGTCTGATGAAGGCCATGACCCCTTTGATTGTCTGATGAAGGCCATGACCCCTTCGATTGTCTGATGAAGGTCATGACCCCTTCGATTGTCCTGTGAAGGCTACAGACCGCTTCTTGGAAAAAATGTACATAAAAGCATGATCAAAAATTGTACATTTTGTTATTGTTGAATAGAATAGACATCACTTCGCTCCATGCAAACCCCACGTGCTCAGTCTCTCTCAGTATATTGTACATTTTAAATACATGGACCCCTTAGAATCCATTCATGTACCTCCAAGAAACCCTGCTCTTAACAGTGACCTTGACTTAGCAGCTGAATGATTTTAGTTGAATTGTTCCTACCAGGAAGCCTGTTCATGTTTGTAGGTTTCCTGTTTGACATGTTTTTCTTCTTTTTTTGCCTTTGTGCACCATATGGAGCAGGTGGTCTTGCAGTTTGTTTTTTACATGAGGAGGTTGCCATCCCAGTACACAACCTCACATTAGTCACCTTTAACGACATACCTAAAGGAGCAGTAGTAGTGTTCTTTCTTTGTCTCCTCAGATACCTCCGGGAACTACACGGCACCTCGTTTAACATAGTAGCCAATAATAGACATTTTAGATTTACTAGAACTACCCCCCAGAGCAGTGCTTCTTAACCAGGGGTGCGTGCACCCCCTGGGGATACGAGACATGCCATGTGTTTTAGAATGCGAATCATGATAAACACTATAAGATACATAGAACTCAAATGTATTTGTACAAAATAGAACATTGACAGCATGAATTAGATACCGAACCTTAGTCGCATTCTATAAATAACATTTTCTCAAAATAAACTGTTATCTCTTGTTAGCATTTCTGGCATGTTTTGCGAACTAGAAGATAAAAGGGTGTGAGGCTTCTAATAATATTGTAAAGGGGTGCGAGGCTTCTTAAGATGCTGTAAAGGGGTGCAAGGCTTCTTAAGATGCTGTAAAGGGGTGCAAGGCTTCTTAAGATGCTGTAAAGGGGTGCAAGGCTTCTTAAGATGCTGTAAAGAGGTCAGAGGCTTCTTAAGATGCTGTAAAGGGGTGCTGGCCCTCAGAAAGGTTTAAGAAACACTGCCCTAGACGATTAATTATGTCTGTTTTCTCAGAGGTAACCGAGCTTTCAGAGAGTTTACAGCGGTGTGACAGATGAATATAAAAAAATGTAGTAACACTGCTTGCACATATTCACCCTACCATCCAGTAAAAATTCACTGAAGTCTCAGTTTTTTTTGTGTTTGTTTTTACTGTTGGTAGTATAAGGTCCACATTCACTTAATTATCAGCATGATAAGCTTATAAATCTCTACACCTCATGGTAGAAGGGGAACGACTAAGTAAGTATAAGCTTATAATATCGTGTGTGCCATTTGCATCTATTACCTTTATCTGCCCACTTAACAGCATTGTCTTCCTTTTTTTCTCATTTGCCTTTGTTTTCCTTCTATTTATGGTTTTCAGCGAGGTGTTATATGTCCAGATATAATATTTGTCTAATTTTGATTTCATTCATTAACATGTTTTCATTCCTCACTTTTCTATGCCTTCTTTAGTTGTTTGTTTTTTTCTCTTTCCATGAGATGCGCGTTATTTGTTTTTTTAATCCACATTTCAGTGGCATCAATTGTTTTTTTTTAATCTGCTAGTTCACTGTCAGTATCTGCACTGTAAATGAGGAAGAGGCTTAATGACTAATTTGTAACTTTGTTGTTAATGTCCAATATATATTCATGACCATCAAGATATGTTTTCATGTGAATGTTGTTGATTTGTTGCATGTGGATCTAGGCTTGGTTGTTTTGATATGTGGATGTTCTGAGATAGGTTTTAAAGTGTTTATTACATGATGTTTGAGTTTGGGAGTTGTGGAATTTTGAGCAAGTGAGTTCTATTCACAGTGTCACCTGATAAAAGGAGAGTGTTTGATTGGCTAGAGAAACGATTGCTGTTGAAGGTATTGTTGTTCTTGTTTAACTAGGGCTGCTGGGCTTCTTGCTCTTTTGCAGCCAATACCAAGTTGAAGACTCCTAGGTATTATCTACACTGTAGATCTAGGCTTTTCCTGTGGCTTTTTTGCCATTCTGAAGTGTGCTGAGTTGAAGTCATGAGCTCCAGTTTCTCCAGCTTGGCTTGCATTTAAAAGATCATCACATCTGATCCCAAGCTAGGATTAAGAATCACGTGGCATACTGTGCATTCCCCTCCATCCAATGGGACTCTCCAACTATGCAGAGCTAAAATACTGTGCTCTGGTTCTGGGCTTTCCCCAAGGAATTGTCACGTCCTGCACAGAACCACTTCTCAGCTCCCCCTGCCTATCGCTGCGCCGATAGTGAGATCCTGCTGCATGCAGTCAACCAGATCAAAACCACCAAAGAATTACGCCTGGGGCTCAGGTGCAATGCTGAGTTCTCAGCAAGTTTCACCTCAAGGGGAATCCCTGGAAGTGCGTGGATGATTTCAAGAGTCAAATGATGGTGTGGGGACCCAAAGACGCAGCAATAGAGAATGCAGTCAGCGACTCATAGCTTGACTGCTTGCGTCAGGGTCAGCGAACCAGAGCTGACCAAGACCCTACTCCATCTCCACGTGGTGGTCCTGGAAACAGGCTGCATCACTGCAGTCTGGCTGAGAGAGTATGGATCAAACCCGGTCCCAAAAAATGACGTGCTGAAGTCGGATGTGCAGGCCGAAAGGCGCAGATATCGCAGCTTCGCTGTAAATAGGTACCACAAAGTGATTTTTGTTTGCACAGAAACACCAGAGAAAACAATGTAGTTTTGAAGCCCTTGGTAAATCATGAAATTTGGTACTTTATTTTTTTAAAATAGGACAACAAATAAAAAAGTTATAGCATTTAAAAAAATGTGGGGACTTCGCAACATTGAAAACGTTACATCACACCAACTTCAGAACACTGCCGTCTTCTTAAATATAATCTTACAACTTTCTCTGACAAACAGCATATAGTCTGGAATATACTGATCACACAAAGAAAACTATAGGGCTACATCATGAAAAATTATCAATATATTTGAGACCAAAAATTGCAAATCTGCAAAACACATTACCCAAAAAAAAAAATTGGTTGAATGAAAGTCAATATTTACAACATCATATTTCAAAAAGTATAAAAGGTACAAGCTTTAAATTTGTACATATTAATCTGCATACTACACACATATATCTCAATTTTTTTCACAGGATTTAAACATCTGTTTGTTCTTGTATAATTTTTTTAAATGTTTCCAGAGGCCAATTTGTCGCAGGGGAAGAAGAAAATGAAGAAAAAAAATTTTTTTAAGATACTGTCCATATTTCATTTTAAAAATTGTGTAGGCAATAATTAACAACATCTAAACAATAATTAACAACATCTAAACGCTATATGTTTTTTAAACAACTGGTTATTAGCATTTAAAAAGACATTTTTAAACTGGAGGAGAATGATCATGGCGCACTCTTTCCCTGCGAGGGGGCAATGAAGCCTCAAAACCTAAATGCTTCAGAAGTCCAAAATACAATTCTTTGATATTTCCTGATAGTTTAATGTCCTTATTCAATATTAATTTTCTGTATCTTAACTGAGCCTTAAGATTTCTAAGGGCATTTCATCCTTTAAAAATGTTATCTACATCCTCCTTTGTGGTGCAAAGACCCCCTTGGCTTATGATTGTGTTATATAACTCTAACTTCTTCTCTGCATTTTTAATATCTTTCTCTTTTTTCTTCCTATTGTTGTCAGTTATTCGCTGTTTAATTTTTTCTTTGACTGCCCTCTCTGACTCTTTACTCCGTGTCTTCCATTCCAGTCTATGTTTTCTTGCCGCAGCAAGCAATTTACGGGTTTTTACAAAACTCTGCTTCTTCAACCACAACGCTGTTTTGTTGTGTTTCCACATATTTAATGTCGAACGGAGATGTGTGGATGCATTTCTTCGCTTGTGAATGTCAAAGTCAAAATCACCAAACATTCTCTCTCCAATGAGATTTGTAATCGGACAAGTATCAAGAATTTTTTTAACAGCTTCATCAATGTGTCCACTGAATGGCCCTCCTTCTAAAAAATCTGCCATCTGACGTTTAAAAATGTCATTGCAATGCTTGGAAATTTCCTTAAAAGAAAAGCAGACAACTTGCTTTTCATCATCATTAAGAGAATTTATGAAAAGCCAAACACTTTCAGAAGAAACAAGAAAACAATCTCTGAAGACAGAGCTGGTATCAGATAGTTCAAATTCTGGACTGCACCAAGCATCAAGAGCTGTCTTCATTTCCTGAACATATTGTGGAAACTGTCCATAAGACGTAGAGCTATTCATAAGCTGCCAGTATGGACCAGTAAAGTTGGCATGAAACAAAGCCATCGCAGCTACAAGAGACAAAATACGAACATCTTGCAAGTCTGCAATGATGCTTTGAAGTTTGAGATTAGAGTGAGAGACATGATTGTTTAAAAAGTTTAAGATGTCATCACGATGACAAAGCACTGCAGATGCATTTTCAAACAAATTGTTGAAGCGGTTGCTCCTAAAGCTGGTGAAAATGGACCGTTTTCCAAAAGAAGAGCAATAAGCCAACCACTCTTCACGACACCCATTCTTTTCATCTCCACGGGGTCCAAGCACATCTGCTGCTGTACAAATAAGACGACATGTAGCATTCTCAGAAGAAGTTGAAAATCTTGAAAACGCACCACTAGCATCTCTGCCTAGCGCTTCTTCCCCATCTCCAACAAGGCCTTCTTCAATATCTTTTAAAGCTGCCTCTGTGGCTTTAGACAATCCCAGAAGAAAGTGGGCATTGCAAAATAAAAAATGAGTTGACATATCTTCTCCCTTAAGAAGGCTGTCTTTGAATTCAGCAAGTTTTCTGTCACATTTCATGACAGCAGCCCTATCTGACATTAAACATTTCATTTTTGTAATAATTTCTTTGAGAAGTTGATCTATATCTTTGGACTCACTAGAGCAATATACATCGCAAAGTTCTTTGAACATGTCAACAGTGATTTCCAGAAGTGTTTCAGCATCCTCAGATGCAACCTCTGTGAAGCCAATAGCCATTAATTCATTCATGTTTCCTAATTATCTTATAAACTTATTCAGGTTCTTCGTCATCACTCTTGCATTCTCTACTTTTATTCTATCTGCTCCTCCCTCTTCTCCATTTCACTTTTTATCTGTTTGTAGTGTGTTACTTTGTGGTCTGTAGCTTTATGAACAAAAAAAACAAGCAGACTACCTCAAGCCATGTTGCATTCCCATCCTCCTTCAGATAATAAAGTTGTGCAAGGACCTTGTTTGACAGTGTGACAGCTGGCATCTTTGGACGGCGGCCCTTGCCAGTCATTAAAAAATGGTTTTTATACCATCGTAGTATGAGTCATCTGCAACAGTAAAATTCTAGAAGTGAAATTTTCTTTACATGTATAGAGCATTACATGTACTATTATTATATATATATATATACATGTATTGCATTGAAAATCAGGACTAAACTTAAAAAGTGCACAGCCAGCTTAAAGTAAGATGTATTTTAATTAACATGAATACACGTGTCTGAACTTTTAAAGTGTACTTCATGAAAGCTGTTTATATATATTTATGTTTGAGGTAAGACTATCAACTAGTGCCTGCTAGTCCGGACATTTCAGTACACCGTCAGCTACTTTAGTTATGGAATTTTCCGGCTTCCTAGTCTTGACTCAGTATGTCATCCATTGGCATTGGGCCTTGCGATATCATTCGCTTTTGAGATCATAATTCACCCTATTATGTTGCAAAAGAAACCTTCATTTAATTACCAATTAATCAAAACATGCATTTTTTATTCAAATTGGTAACTTTCTTAGTTTTTCAAGCTCTTGAAAAAATTAGATTGATGTGCGAATGTCTGAAGTGGTGATAACACATTCAATCCACGCTGTTACACAAACTGTGCGATCGTGTTAAATTGCTAAATAATATTAAAACTATTGTAAATTTTACATTTGAAGTTCAAAACATTGTTAATAAGTGATATACTTACGTATAGTCAACCTCAAATCAGAAGATGTGTTGATGTTTGAACAAGAGCCAATATAAGTGGCGTCCCGATCTTGATCGACATCGGGAGTTATCACGGCCCATGGAACAGCCTCGTTCTGCATCCTTTGCTAAAATTTCTAAGCCTAACTTGAGCAATACAGAACTTACTCAAAGTCAATTAGCTCGACCGCCAAATATCAGAAGTCTTTAAAATTTCACACAAATAAAGAAAAATGGCTCCCAAATCTTCTCAAACCTTGCAAAGATTTATAACACCATTTAAAATGTCAAATTTGGTAAAATTTCAACTTCACTTCGAGATATCAACGTTTTACACTTTATTTTCTACAGTTTTGCAATATATGAAACTAAAGATACACTTTTCCCCCTAAAAGTTGTGAAAACAGTGTGCAAATTAGTGGTTTGGCGGTCGAGCGACCCTCATTTGAATGAAGCGGGGTGAGACGAAAAGGTTCGGAGTCCATAGCGCGCTGGGGAAAACTACGCGTAACGTTGCTAATTGTTTTTATTAGTAAAAAAATACTTCAATAGCTTTTATTTTTTTTTAATTAATACACTTCAAAAGAGAAGAAGATAAAGAGTATCGTGATATAAATTTTATTACAATCCGCTTAATAGCAAAGGGACAGTGACGACTTAAACTTGACGAATTTCCCTCAGTTTTCTCCATTTTCGTCCGTTTTCAACAGCTCGAAGCGGGCACTTTGTGGTACCTACTGTAAACAGACACAACACAACCAACGTTCTTTTCAGGATGAACGAGGAAGAAGAAGAAAGAAAATGATGGTGTAATTAGCCTCACAGACAGAGATTCACTTCCACATATGCATATTGTAGCATTGTGCATAGCTGGTGGTCATATAAGGATGACTCCAGATATGCCTCAATGCATAAGAATTGAAGTTAAGAACTTGAAGTAGTAAGACAGTGGCTGTGTTGTGGTTGTCAGAGACAAAGAGCAGGATCTCAGCTCAGTGAGCTGAGGTATTTATCCTAGTTGTCTGTAGTAAAGTTGCTGGGATGTTGTTGTTGGTCATGTTTCTAGAGAGCTGTTGAGTTTGTTATGAAATATGTAATTGTCTGACTAAAGATTTCAGCGTAATTACTGAGTGTGCATGAATTGAGGCACTCTATTGTTGTCTGCTGTCGTGGTGACAAAAGTTGTAGTTTATGCTGAAAGTTGTATTAACCTTATACAAATTATGTGTATCTCTGAATTTCATGATACCATGTTGTTTTCGTTTATTACATTTCCTGTAGAGATTGAAACCTATAAGTCTTTGAGTTGTACGTATTATGTATACTTGTTGTGAGTGTTATTTGGAAAATCGTCATACCTCTCTTTATTTATTGCCATTATTGAACATCAAGCAGTAGTAGTCCATTAGCTTTGTGGCTTATTCATTGACAATGATTTATGCTGTTTACTTGCTTCACTAGTTCTTGTTCACTTTCAGCTAACATAACTGCATCATCTGTGTATCTAATATTGTTTATTAATACATCACGGATGTTAAGTTCTAGCATTTCTTAAATCAGTTTGAAAATTGTTTTCTACTTAGATGTTACTTTGGCAAGGGAACAATGTTCATCCTTGTCTTCTCATTTTGTATCAGTGGATGGTAATTATTGCCAAATCTTACCGTCACAGTTTAGTCCCAATATAGGTTACTAAGTAGTCTAATGTCTTTACCATCAAGTCCTATTTCTTAAAAGCATTCAATCAGTTTATTATGGTGGACTATTATTAGAAGCCTTTGTTTTGTGTGAAGCACATATAAATCCTTTTTTTTTTTTTTGCACCTTTATACATTTTCTGCTTCTGCTGTTCTTTTGAAAACCTGTTCTTCACAAACTGAGTTGTCTGCTTTACATTTCATCCTCTCTTTTATGATTATGTATGATCAGTATTTTAATTACGACTCATCAGGCTGATGGTTCTAAGTCTGGACATTTTGTTGCACTAGGTTTTTTGGGCAAGGCTGGAAGGACTGGTGTTTTCAGGTTATGTGGTATGTGTCGTGTGTTGTGTGTGCCGTTATGCTTTATGCAATTTTGATTCACAAAAATGAGTTATGTACTTTTAAAATTGTGTATATATGTGCAATTGTAATTAGTAGGACACGGCACATTTATATTTGTTCTGCAATGTTTTTTAATATAGGTACTGTTTAGTATATCACCTTTTTTTTCTTTTTGACTGTGGATCTGTTAATCCTGACTTCAGAAGAAAAAAAACAATCATACAAAAAATATTCTTAGAATAAGGTTTTGCCAACACTGCAGACAAATCTGATGGGAAAACCTCATCAGCATCATTTGCTGTTATTTTTTATAGTGGGGAGCATGAAGCCCAGCAGGCTGAAGGGAGCATTTTGAACTAAGTCATGCTGAGTTGGCAGATAGAAACATTGAATCCTTTAAAAGGAAGGAGTGCATTCTGTAATCTTCTTATGTGGATTCAACTGGCCACTTTCCTCAGACAAATGAAACTACTTTTGAAGCCTCTTATCACATTATCACATTGCCTTTATCAAATTACAAAACAACTATGTCACCAGCCTACTGCTATGGAAACACCTGTTAAAGGTAAATTAGGGAATTCAATACCAACAGAAAAAAGAACAAATGAAGAGATGGGCTGAGCACTTCATGGAGGTGCTAAACAGACCACCACCAACAGTAACACCTGATTTTAATAATGAAACATCCACAACCACTTTGCCAATAACTTGCGATGAATTCACGCTGGACGAGATCAAACAAGCCGTTAAAAGATTTAAAAATTTTAAAGCTGCTGGAGTTGACGAAATTTCAGGGGAAATGATTAAAGCAGTTAATGACAACAACCTCTTGAGAATTTTAGATATTATAAATGAAGTATGGAGAGAAGAACAACCACCACAACAATGGAAAGACAGTATTATTGTAAAGTTACCGAAGAAAGGTGATCTATCAGACTGTAGTAACTGGCGTGGTATATCTCTATTATCAGTACCTGGAAAATTATTATGTTGCATGATGTTAGAAAGACTTAAATTGCATGCTGACGAAAAGATCAGAGAAGAACAAGCGGGTTTCAGGCCGAAACGATCATGTATTGATCAAATATTCACACTAAGAACAATTATAGAAGAATCAGTGGAAAGGCAATCGCCACTTATTATCACCTTCGTCGATTTTCAAAAAGCCTTTGATAGTCTACACCGCCCATCATTGTGGAAGATACTTACAATCTATGGTTTTCCAACAAAATATGTGAATATAATCAAAGCGCTATATGACAATGCAAGATGTTGTGTTAGAACAAATAAAGGGAATACAGAATGGTTTACAGTAGAAACAGGGGTGAAACAAGGCTGTATTATGTCACCACTACTTTTTGGAATAGCTATTGATTGGGTTATGAGAAACTATACCACAATGAACAATTGGGTATAAAATGGACAAATGGAAAATTCCTGGGGGACCTGGATTTCGCAGATGATGTAGCATTCTTAAGTTCAACACCAAGACAATCCCAAGAAGCAATAAATAATTTGTGTCATCTCTCGGTTAAAATTGGTCTCCAAATAAATGCCTCTAAAACTAAAGCTATGAACTTTTCTAACGAGACCTTTGATATCATCTTGAACGGGGAAAAACTACAGAAAGTTGAAAGTTTCAATTATTTAGGCAGTAAAATGACTCAGGATGGTGACACAACAAGAGAAATCCATACTAGAATTGCTTTGGCAGCTAGCGCCTTCAATAGATTATCTAACATTTGGAAATTACGATCATTGAATATACATACCAAGCTTCGTCTGTTTAATTCAAATGTTATCTCAGTGTTAACATACGGCTGTGAGAGTTGGAAAATAACAAAATCATTGGAGAACAAGCTGAATACATTCGAGAACAAATGTCTTAGAAAACTCATGAACATCAGTTGGAAAGAATTCAAGACTAATCGACAAATAAGAGAAGACTCTAGGCAGAAATATGTCTCCGACTATATAAGGAAAAGACGATGGTCATATATCGGTCATGTCCTACGAATGCAAAACAACAGAATACCACTACAGGCGCTCACTTGGGTTCCTGAGGGTAAGCGGAAAAAAGGAAGACCAAAAGAAACACTCAGAAGAACAATAATAAGAGAAGGAAGAACGTTGGGCCTAAATAATGTGCAAGAGCTAAGAGGAGTGGCGTCACAACGAACAACCTGGAGAGCACTGGTTTCTGCCTTATGCGCCGTGTTTGGCGCTTAAAGAATTTATTATTATTATTATTATTATCACATTGCTTTCCTTATTGATGAGAGTTGTTGTTTAACTAGGGCTGCTGAACTTCTCGTTCTTTTGCAGCCAATACCAAGTCAAAGACTCCTTGGTATAATCTGCACTGTAGATCTAGGCTTTCTATGGCTTTTCTGCCATTCCAACACGTGATGAGTTGAAGTCATGAGCTCCAGTTTCTCCATCTTAGCTTATATCTAACACTTTGAGTACCAAGGCTTCTCAGTAGCATTTACCTTCTTCTTCCTCGTTCATCCTGAAAAGGACGTTGGTTGCGTTGTGTCTGTTTACGCCGGAGCTGTGATATCTGCACCTTTCGGTCGACACATCCGACTTCAGCACGGCATTTTTTGGGACCGGGTTTGCCTTCCCTCTGCGATCCCTACTCGCTCAGCCAGACTGCAGTGATGCAGCCTGTTTCCAGGACCACCACGTGGAGGTGGAGTAGGGTCTTGGTCAGCTCTGGTTCGCTGACCCTGATGCAAGCAGTCAAGCTATGGGTCGCTGACTGCATTCTCTATTGCTGCATCTTTGGGTCCCGCATTTACCTTCAAGTCCAAGGGTTTTTAGGAAATATTTCCCATTTGGAGTGATGAAATTAAAATAAATCACTGAGACAGAATGTCAACAGATTGACATGAAACTTTCAGGATATGGGAAGTGGATAAGGTGTCGCATGGTGACCTAGTTTTGTGTTCAGGTCATGTGATCATGGCAGCCATTTTGAATATTAATGAGGCAATAGACAAATATTGGCATGCACTATTGAAAAATGTATAAAAAATATTATAATCAACTCAAAAGTCATAAGACTTTCCAAGATATAATATTATTGTACATTCTTTCTAAAAAAAAGCATGTATAATATGCTCTTAAAATGATATTGGGGTTAAAAAGCTATTTGAAATGGACACAAAATTCCAGGGTCTGTAATGACAAAATAGAAATATTCATGAGGTACTGACATGATTTCATGCAAAAAGAATTTTTTTAAATATATACTTATCGATTTGCTTTAGCTGGGTGTGATAGTCTATCATAAAATATGGTCACAGATGCAATTATTGTTGCTTTTTTTCTCTGGCCTTGGGGGCCTATTTCCTTCCTGGCGGCAGCATTGTCCTCACACTTATAAAAAATTGAAAAAGCAGGGCACAATGCAGAGTGGTTTTTCACATCCAATACAAAAGAATCTTTTCTGAACTCTCAGTCCAGCAGAATTACAAACAATGCATCTTGGTCGCTGTCAATTGTCTTCATACTGCTGTCAGTAACATTGTTTGCGTGGACTGTGCTGAACAAATTCTATAATGCCACGTACAAGCAACCATGTTTCCCCACCTAGCAAAAACAGATGAACGGCCACGCTTCATGTTATGTTTTGTTTTTCTCAAAATTACAGGAAACCCTCTTCTACTGTCTGTAACAGTCTAACCCTAATCATAACGCTCACATAGGGTCATCAAAGCCATACAAGTACCACTGAAACTAATCAGCTGCTTCTCTCCCACACCCCCCTCCTAGTAGCGGGTCTTTTTCTACGCCCCTGATTCTCATTATGGCCCTGAAAATCGCTACCAACACCTCTGCCAGCTTCACGAATGCTGGAACTATGGCTGTTGCTGTGTGTTTCAGTAATTTCAGGCTCCCCTGCATCAAAACTAGACCAACTGTTGTCACTTTCAAAGGTCAGCTGAGAGCCAGAATCCAAATCATTGCAACATTCACTTGTTTCACTCATTTTTAAAGAAATTTCCACCTAGAGATTAATCAAAACACGTGAAAAAATTTTCCGGCTGCCATTGAGCATTTCTCAATAAAATTGAGTTACTTCCCTTGATATGTGTTATGTTCAGACACTTGCGTGATAACATTTTATGCTGATGCTATACTTACGCCAAAAGGCGACATTGGTACTCTACGGAAAATAAGGCTTGTCGCCAATAGGTGCCCATGGTACTCAAAGTATAGGATCATCACATCTGGTCCCAAACTAGGAAAAAGAAACTAGTGGCATACTGTGATCCAAGGGGACTCTCCAGATATGCAGAGCTAAAATACTGTGCTCTGATTCTGGGCTCCAAGAAGATTGAAAGCTGTGAGGCTGGCCCTTGAAGAACAAAGATGAATCAGATAGCACTTCCAAATGATGCCTTGAGAACTCACATATCAGAGATGCGCAAGGACATTTGGATCAAGTGGTTACAGAAATTAAAGCCAGTCCGCCCTTTGCATTTCATTTGGATGCTTCAACAGATATTGGTTCATGTGTACTACGGCTTGTACTCGCTGCCTGAAGGGTGATTCTGCAAAAGAAGGGAATATATGAATCACTGCCTGCGAAGATGTGTTCAGGATACCGAAGAATTTTATTATTGACAAGCCACTTTAGTGGGCAAACTTAATTGGCATCTGCGCTGATTGGGCACCATCGATGGTGGGCATTAATTTTGAATTGCCTGCCATATTGATATTGAAAAGTGCTACCACTGCAAACTTCACCGATATGCATGGGGCACAAAGACACTCTTCCTGATCTTATCAGTGTACTCTATAACATTGTAAAAGTTGATAAACATATCTAAGACAATACCCAGAACTTGTTACAGCACTGTGAAGATATGGCAGAAGTTGGCTGGTTATCACTTCATACAGTCGGATTACAAATGCCCTTAAGAACGGAACTCGTTGGTAACCTGAGACCTTACTGTGTTCCCGTAGCGCAAGGTGAGGTTGCCAGCTTTCTTAACCGGCTCCATCTTTACCAACATGTTAGTTGAAGCATTTGTTTTTTCCATGTTCTCAGAATTTGTTGGGTGCACCAACAGAAAAGGAGAGTTGGTCATTAACTGATAAAGTCATTCAACTCTTGCTTTTCAAATTAAAAAACAATTCAGGAAGCTGACAGACCACCCAGTGTACCAAAGAATAAATGAAAGGGGAAGACTGAAGTGAAACAACTTAGTAGAAATAATCAAAACAAAGTGAGCTCAGACCCCATCAATGTTATGTCAACAGCTATGCTCATCTACACTGCACACAAGCTATCAGTTTGGAAGCAGCAGAGCTTCCCTGAGATGATAGAAAACATTCCAGGTATTGAGAGGAAGAGCAGCCAAAATTAGACAGAAACAAGAGTCCTTACCACAAAATACATAGAGAAGCACTACCCAAGAAACACCTGGATCCATGCATACACAGATGGATCAGCAAAAAATGCAATGGAGGTGGAGACTTTCTAAGCTTAAGCAATGGCACACAAAAAAAGCTGTCAGTCGCAACAGAAAAACTCTCAAGTAACTTCAGAGCAGAGGCCTTAAAAACTGCAGCAGAAGTCTTAATCACTGATGAAAGTTCAAGAGAGACAAGTAGATCTCTTCACAGATGCGCTGTCAGTCATTGCAACGTTGAAGAATCAGAATAATGCTGATCCGGATGACCTAAGAGTAACACTTCACAAACTAGGTCAGCAGTTCTTCTTCTTCATACACTCTCAGATGTCTACTTAAATGTTTTTAAAAAAACCAGTAGTCAGTTTGAGGCTATTTGAATCTCCGTAGAGCTTTTCCACGAAAGGTACTGGTGGCGGCCATATGCACATTCTCTGTTCCGCAGATGTTGGGCAACTTTAAAGCAGATGTTCAACAGTAATTTTATCAGTGCCACTGTTACACTGGGAGCCACGGGAGCACAGTGGTTAGTGCACTGGCTTCCTAGCTTGGTGGTCCATGGTTCTGTGATAGGGTGGGCGAGGGATGATGATGCTGTTGTGATATGTGATCACTTTCTTTAACACTCGCACCCGACCCGAATAACAATAAAACTCTTGATTCTAAGGCAGGGGCTGTATTTATTTATTTATACAACCCTGTCAGCAACAACAAGCAAATAAACGAATGCTAAACAAAACATCAAACAAACACCCAGCCAGTGCACAATTGCTAATCTGAAACGCAAACAAAGCACTGACTAGTTAAAATCATAATAAATAATTAATGAGAAACAATACTCTCACCTGCCAAACAGTCCTTCCACGCCACCTGAAACACTCAACTATCACACACACCCATGCATGTTGTCCAATGAGACTCGTATGGTGTTGTGCATGAGGCTGGCAATCTCACTGTGTAACACAGATTGCTACCGAAACCACTACTGCACGAGTATATGAATACGTTGTGAAGGCTTCATGCGGAGGCCAGCCACATTGGTGGCCCCATGCTCCTTAAGGAGCGAGAAGAGAAATATATATATCTTCAAGTGAGCCCACGTGCTCTCACAAACCATTCTACACATAACAATAATTAAATAATAATAAAATGGACATAGAATAATATTCAACGATATGTACAATGAATACTCTCATTTATGAGCATACACCACCATCTCGCAACTGATCCATATCAATATTCGTCCCTGCACTCTGAAGCATGTCATATATGCCAACTGATGAGATTGGGAACTCATCATATAAACACATTGTTACAGAAACAAACATCTGCCATAGCATATAAATGCTTCGTGCAGGCTTCTGTTGGATTCAGCCGCACTGGTATCGCCATGCTCCGCAAGGAGCAAACAGGAACGTTTATGTCTCAAACGTGCTCCACGTACCACAAGTAGGGGTATCATATTTACAAGGCATATTAATAACTAGAACTAAATACATCACCTAAAGGAAATTTAACACAAAAACTACGTACTGTACACAACCAGGTGTAACTAACCTCGACTGACAATAAAACAATTATCGTGAAATAAACTTTAACCTAAACTATCTCTTCCATTACTGAAGAAAATTACATTAACCTGCTTTCACCCACGTGTCAATTCACCCAATATAAAATAGCATAACATATTAGGCCTATAACACGTGGTAACTAAGCGTGTTATTGTCGACTCACAGGCGCCACTTTTATGCACATTTAACACGTGGCCCTGCCTGCCATCTTGCCAACAGTTAATATTAGTAGTAGACTGCTTTTCTGCCGGCCTCACGAATGAAATAGGTTCCTACTATATTCGCTTTTCTTGCCCGATCTAATGAATGAAATGATTGCTACTAAATTCTCACAGCTGTGATCTGGACTTAACGTGCCTAATAAAACCTATCCCTTAATCTATCACTTCAAAACTAACTCTAATGCCCTAAAAGAAATCTCCTCAGGAAACACATTTATTTATCTATTTCATTAAACACGATACAAAATAGGTGGCAGACCTACATCCCTATACTCCTTCTAACACTATAGACCGAAATGTTGAGGAATCACCTTCTACCTAAATTAACTCATGTGATCAAGGCACCTTCAGATTGACTCTGGTTTCTTTGGGTCGACTGACGAAGAAAAAGGCCTCTGCTGGCCAGCGCGCTTCATTATATAGGCCGCTAGGCTTAACCACTCACAAGAGTAGTGCGCGCGCGTAGTAATTGGGCCACGCAAATAACACACGCGATGGATGCTCTAGGAGGAGCGAAAACACAAATATAGAACACAACTATTTCTAGGCTTTATTGTGGCCCAGTAATATATCTTCCTCTTTGAGATGTTGTGGTACAAAGGTAAGGAACCATGGGCACAATGGCGATGATAAGATGGTGCTGTTACAGTTCAATCCCCAGTTGAGGGGGGATTTTTTAGACCACAAATGGCTCCGGGGTCAACCCAGCCTCATGAATTGGGTACCAGAACAACTCTGAGAAGGTTAAGGTGGCCGGCGTGATGCTGACCACATCACCCCTAGTGTGCCGATGGTCAAGAAAATACGGGCCTAAAACCGTATTCCCAATATGCCTCATTAGGCGTGTAACGGGATCCTTTACCTACAGTTACACTGATTAGTATTTCCTATCTTTAGCTTGTTGAATAGATAGTATCTCAATCTGTTATGGCCAGTGCGGAGTCTGAAGATTACCACTTGTTCTCTTCTGTTGAGCTGGTATTATGCATCATTTTGAATGTGACCTGGAGGCTGTACATCCCATTTGTTTCTGTATCTGATTCTGATAAAACTTGTTGCCTCCTCAAAAGTTATGCTTGCATCAGGCTGAGGTAGATTTCCCCCTTCCTTTGCCAATCTGTCAGCCTCTTCATTGCCGGTGATGTTACAATGAGATGGGATCCATTGGATCACAACACTCTTGAATCATTGACAAAGTTTGTGGAGCACTATTCTGAGGTCATCAAGGTCTGTGTTATTTAGGCTTTTCAACATTGCATTTACTGACTGTGCATCGGTAAAGAAAGCATCTTGTCTCTCCATGCTTTCCTCTGTCATTATAACCTCTGCTGCAGACATGAAAGGGAATGAAGAAGACGTCAATCAATGCCCCTTAGCTCCCCAAGGAGCGTAGTCCTTCTGTCACATGCTAACAGCTCAAGTTCTTTCCTCTTCAGTTTCACTTCTGTCTCCAGCTGTCTTCTCCATGTGTTTTTGGTCACCGCTGCCTCTCTTTCCCTAGGGATTCCAGAGTAAGGACTGCCTTGTAATGCATTAACAGGTTTACTTACTGTGCGTTCTATCCATTGCCAGCGTTTTCTTCTCAACTCTTGTTCCACTGGCACTTGACTGGTTCTTGTCATCAGTTCCACATTGGTAACCTTGTCATACCATTTTAATCCTTCTATTCTACACAAGCCCCCATTTATGAATGTCTGTAACTTGTTGTTTTTGTTGTTCTCCATGTCAGGGAAAGGAAAGAAAGTGAAGGCTAGATAGGACACATAAGAATCTAAATAAATAATAAAAATTAAAAAAAACCTGGGTACTTCCTTAAAGGCAGCCGAGTCCTAACACGCTTGCCGCCGAACAGACGTGCGTACCCGGAAAAGGAAATGACTGCCACTTCCGGATGTAAACAGTACATACTAAGAAACTAAAAAACGAAACTGAACAATAAACTACCCAAACATAATATTAATGAGGACTGGAGATAGAAGAGGACAGAATGAGTTGGAGATAAATAAATATTAAATAAAAAATCAAGACATATTGAACATTTTTTTAAATATTATTAGAGGGCGACTGGGGAAATGGAAAAATTGAATAAGAGTGGAAAGGGTCAAAATAGAACAAAAGTGGAAAGGGTGACCTCAAACAAAGGGTGTAGGGTGTTAAGACCAGCTGGTTTTAGACACTCCATGTGATAGATAAGATGGTTCTCAAGCTGTTCTTGGCTAGCAGTGTCAGAGGAGCAGGATCTGATTGCCGTGATCTGGATGTCGATGGGACCATGGTGGTCAGGACCATTAAAGTGTATGGCAACTGGTGTGGATTTTTTGCTGAGAGATGTCATTAAGATGCTGGCTGAATCTGTCCCCAAGTCGTTTGCCTGTTTGACCAATATAGGTTTTGCTGCAACGTTTACATATGATTGTATAAATGACATTGCGCGACTCACACATGAAGCTACTGGTGATGGTGAACGTGGCCTTAGGAAAAGACACCTTTTGGGTTTGGATGACATACTTGCACATCGTGCATTGTGTCCGACCACAGGGTAGTGTCCAAAGTGAGTGGCATTCTCCTTCGGGAGACGGCAGTGAACAAGAAGATCCTTCAGGTTCTTGTCGCGTCTATATGCCACCAAAAGTGCCTCACTGAATACTTCTTGGGTCACAGAATCTGCTTGGAGAATGGGTAAGTGGCGGAAAAGGATCTGTTTGACTGCAGTACTCTGAGGGTGATAGGTCAAGATTAATTTGACTATCCGAAATGGGTTTGTAGTGGGGTTTGTCTCCATGTTTCAGAGCCATACAGTAGGACTGACTTGACATTTGAGTTGAAGATTCTTATTTTCATATTGGACATGGGAGCCGCGCTAGCGTAGTGGTTACCACACCGCTCTGGCGACCGGGTGATCCAGGATCAAACCCGGGTGACGGCATTTGAGGATTTTTCGTCGACCGGGATTTGGACTGGATTAACTCGAGACCTGGCGAGAACATTTGAAGAAGTGTCGTCGACCAGGGACTGGCGGCTCCTGAGCCGACCCAGCTGTAATGGGTACCTCCGAAATCGGCGAGTATCTGCCTGAATGGCGAGGGACACCTGTCTCTGTACAAGAAAAAAGGGATACTCACGTAAAATCAATGTCAGGTTAGACATTAATAATAACCTGAGATTTCGCCTCGAGTATTAGCGGGTGTACGAAAAAAAAAAAAAAATATTGGACTTGATTTCTCTTGATCACCATTTTTCCCAATGCAATGAAAAATTCTCTTGCTTTTTCAAAATAAGTTTTTGTATTCTTATTTTGATATCATTGTCTGTCCCTCCAACTTTGTCTATTTACTGCCAAAATATGTGTATGGTTCAACATCTTTTAGTGGTGTTTCTTCAAGTTCAGCCTTGTTATCATTTCTTGCATTTATTATCATTATCTTTGTCTTTTCCCTGTGTATTTTAAGACCCACTTGTTGTGACCTCTCATCAAGTATTTTCATTTTGTCTTGCATCTGATTATGGTTAAGAGACAGAAAGGCCAAGTCATCTGCAAAATCTAGGTCATCAAGCTGTTTAGTCAGATTCCATTTCTGTTGTGTGATGTCAACATTTTTATAGCCCAATCTATTGCTAGTAAGAAAAGAAATTGAGACGAGGCATCCCTGATGCACTACCGTTGTTGGAGGAGATAACTGGAGATAGACATGAAGGGGAATGAAGAAGACATGTAAAGACTTTAAGCTGATGGCATGGGAGAGGAAGATTTGGCATAAGTTTGTTTTAGGCCCTTTGCTCCTTGGGGAGCTGAAGGATGGTAATGATGATAGTGAATGCCCCATCTCAGATTCCATGTGCACTATCATATTGTGAGGCTGAATATTCTGCAGTTGCTTAGCACTAATATCAAGACAAGAAATAAACTGACTCAAACCATTGACCTGCTCTTGACATCTCAAAACTGGTCATGAAGAAACAGTTGTCATGATTACACTGAGATTTTCTTCTTGTTGCTTGTCATGTGTTCACAAAGTATGCTTTGTCAAATATAATTTTTTTTGGCTTTAACTGGGAAAAGGCAATTAGGCTTAATGGGCTAGCTCAAGGAAGGTCTGTTGTTTAACTATGGCTGCTGAGCTTCTCATTCTTTTGCAGCGAATACCAAGTTGAAGACTCCTTGGTATTATCTACACTGTAGGTCTAGGCTTTTCTTGTGACTTTTCTGCCATTCTGAAACATGCTGAGTTGAAGTCATGAGCTCCAGTTTCTCCAGCTTGGCTTGTATTTAAAAGATCATCACATCTGATCCCAAGCTAGGATTAAGAATCACGTGGCATACTGTGCATTCGCTGCCATCCAAGGGGGTTCTCCAACTATGCAGAGCTAAAATACTGTGCTCTGGTTCTGGGCTCTCCCAAGGAATTGTCATGTCCTGCACAGAACCATTTCTCAGCTCCCCCTGCCTATTATGGGTCCATAGTGAGATCCTCCTGCATGCAGGTAAAAGCCAGATTGACGCCAGGGCCTCAAGTGACTCCTCCAAGCTTAGTGTGCAATGCTGGGTTTTCAACATGTTTCACCACAGGGAAAATCCCTGGAAGTGTGTGGACAATTTCAAGAGTCATTGAGGGTGCAGTTAGTCTCACAGAGAGATTCACATCTATATACTATAGCATTGTGCTTAGCTGGTGGTCATATAAGGATGATTCCATGCATCCTCTCAAGAGTTAAAAGGCAAGCAGTTGAGAAGAATGAGAAGAACTTGTATTTTTCTCATTCACAACCCTTCAACTCTGTGTAGAGTAGAGGTCCTCAGTTAATTCCCAAGCCTTCTGTTTAAGGTCCTTCCATGTCTTTTCTATATCTTAATTATTTGTATCCAAGTCCCTGCTCTGTGTTTGTAGGTCTATCTCGATTTCTGTTACCTTGGAGATTCCAGAACCAGCACTGCCTTCAGCACTTGCATGGAGAGCTGTTATTCCACACAGTAAAGAAAGCTCTGCTGTAATTTCAACAGACGGGGGACAGGATAGGAATTAAAATGTCTGCATCATACTCATTGCAGCAGCAGTGTCATAACAGCCACTGGTGGCCCGGCAGCAAAGAAAGAAAGAAATGCAAATGGCAGTCAATTGTGTCATTTTCTGTTCCTTGTGTAAGAATTTTTTTTTTAAATGGCAGACATCATCATCATCATACTGACACATAAGGAAGGGAAACCAGAGGCCTGTAAACAGTAAATGAATATGAAACAAATATAAAGGTATGTTATCAGGCACTCGTAGGAAATAAAGAAGTAGAACACCAGACAACAGAAAAACAACAGACATGAGTGGCTTACCCAGGATTTGAACCCTGGACCTTCCGTGCGACAACCCCGCTTAGCCATGCAAGCGAATCACACTATCCTCCCTGCCATCTACGCATCACCAAAAAATGATGTTTCAATGGCAGGTCATTAGTGCGAACCGCAATACAGACGGGGGACCGGAAGTTAAAATGTCTGATCATAGCTTATTAATGACGCAATCACTTCTGTTGTTTCCCTATCCTGCAGTATAGGCCTATCCAAAAAGACAAGGACCTTAATACTGTGTCCAGTAAATGATAGTAGACTTGGACAGTAAGAACAGGACAGAGGGTAGGCTTGGTATTGTATAAACATTTATTACACATAAGGAAGGGAAACCAGAGGCCTGTAAACAGTAAATTAATATGGTGTTTGCATTTTCAGATGTGTACAGCCTGTACATAATTTCTGTACAGGTTTTCTAACCCATTCCCCTTATTACTGTGTCTCAGTTCTTTTATAAGGTCCTATTGAACACAGGATTTCCCAGTCTGTTAGTGATAATTAAGCACAGAAATAGACTGTGATGACACCATCACATTATTTTTACAGTGTAAAATAAACTCAGACATTTATTGTTTGGGTTTTAAAATAAGTGAAGACCTGCTTTAAAATGCAAAGTCCCCGTGCCTCATTTATAATGCAGCCCACTGTAATTGAAAATATTTTTACACGAATTAACTCTTTTGATATGTTTTTTCAAAGACTCTTTGTACAGGGTTTTGGATTTTTTGTACAGGTTTTTCATCTCCGAGGTGTGGCATGTATGATTACAAGGACAGTCCTTATACTGGAATATGCATGGTAAGATAGATAAAGGGAGACCAAAAACACAGAGAAGAGAACTGGAGGCAGAAATGAAAGGAATAAAGAAGACATAGACAGATCTTAAGATTATGGCACAGGTCACGAGAACCTGACTTAAGTTTGTTGTATACTCCTGCAGGAGCTGAAAGGTAAAGATGATTGGTACATAATACCTGATGGGAGCAATAAACCTACTGTAATTGTCTTATCTCTGCTTGCTAAAATTGTTTCACTATAATTGTATTTTGACAATTTTTTTTTTTAATTGATGTATTTATTTGTCATCCTCACAGTCAGTGTTCATCTGCCTTACGTATTTCAGACATGTATGATTGTAGTCTACAGAATTTGGCTGAGATTTTAATAAATGCTTCATACACATATGATTGTAGTCTACAGAATTTGGCTGAGATTTTAATAAATGCTTCATACACTGTGAGAAGAGTATAGTCACTTTAATTACCGTACTTGGAACACTGATGTCATATTATGGCTGGTTATGTGTGAGTGTAGAGTCACCATACTCCTATGCAGAATTACACATCAAGGGGATTTTATTTGATTTTTGGACTTAAAAAGTTATTTAAAAAATAACTGGTGTTTACCATATGCATGGAATACCTGGTGCAACCCTATGTGGATTATGATTTGGGTATACGGGGTTATTTTATAATAGTATATTATTACATTGGTTGTTTTTCTTGTGTTGGTTCCTCAAGGCTGTAAATTCTGTGGTGTTTCCAAATGTCTGTACTGTTTATGGTGTATCCCCTTCCATGTTCTTCAATATATCTCTCTTTACCCTGTAGTGTTTTGAGGAGTTCGCAGACTTTGATTTACTGTTTCTCTTTTTCTTCCTCCTGTTTATTTCAGTTCTCAAATATTTCTTATACACGTAAGTGGATTTGTAGTTTCTTAAATGGCTGCCATCACTAGAACTATTGTTTACTTTGTGTGTTTGTCTGTCATGCACCTAGATGTTGCTGCCAGCCGTCCTTGTTAATGTTACCAGCTGCTTGTGTCAGCAATGGTCATACTCATAAAGCAACTGCTCTTTCTTCAAGTACCATACCTGCTGGTGTATGTAGTTGTTTAACTAGGGCTGCTGAACTTGTCACTATTTTGCAGCCAATACCAAGCTGAATACTCCTTGGTATTATCTACACTGTAGGCTCCTGTTTACGCGCCCATAGAGGCATATTGGGAATATGGTGTTAGGCCCATATTTTCTCGACCATCGGCACACTAGGGGTGATGTGGTCAACATCACGCCGGCCGCCTTAACCTTCCCAGAGTAGCTCTGGTACCCAATTGGGGCTGGGTCGACCCAGCAGCCATTTGCGACCTAAAAAAATCCCACCTCAACTGGGGATCAAACCATCGACCATTGAGCTAGGAAGCCAATGCACTAACCAATATGCTACCGTGGCTCCCATCTACACTGTAGGTCTAGCCTTTTCCTGTGGCTTTTCTACATTTCTGAAATGTGTTGAGTTGAAGTCATGAGCTCCAGTTTCTCCAGCTTGGCTTGTATTTAAAGGATCGTCACATCTGGTCCCAAGTTAGGAGTAAAAAGCTAGTGGCATACTGTGCATTCCCCGCCATCCAAGGGGGCTCTCCAACTATGCAGAGTTAAAATACTGTGCTCTGGTTCTCAGCTCCCCTTTGCCTATCACCGAGTCCACAGTGAGATCCTCCTGCATGCAGCCAACCAGGTAAAAAGCCAGTTACGTCTGGGGCTCAAGTGACTTCTCCAAGCTTAGTAATACTGTAGTATGCAATGCTGGATTCTCATCATGTTTCACCACAGGGGGAACCCCTGGAAGTGTGTAATTAGCATCACAGAGGTTCACTTCCACATATGTATATTGTAGCATTGTGCATAGCTGGTGGTCATATAAGGATGACTCCAGATATGCCTCCATGCATCGCTGATGTATGTATTCATGTCTCTCCACAAGGTTCTGTATATCACTTTTATTGTAAACAACTGTCTGCTAGTAAATGGCCCAATGATAAATTATGTTCTTTGAATTTGGGGAATTCTTTCCCATTTTTAATCATTATGTCTAGATTCTTTGTCCCATATGAGTGTTGTCAGCTTCACTTACTGTGCTAGGTATTTACCCGCAGCAAATGGGTTTTACATGGTGTTTGTGTACAGAAATACTGTATTGTGAATGTATAAGTCTCTGTTTCATAGATCTGGAAAGGGTGTTTGACAGGGTCCCCTGGAGCAAACTTTGGGACTGTTTGGCAAGGAAGAACATTCCAGCACCTCTGATTCATGCTATACAGAGCTTCTACAAGTCTTGCAGAAATTATGTGAGGACAGCAAACCATAAGTCAGAGGAGTTCAGAACCACCACTGGCGTAAGACAAGGTGATATCCTGTCACCTTATCTTTTCATACTCCTCATGGACGATGTCATCAAGGCATGTAAGGAGAGAACAAGAAAGTATTCAGTGGGGTACTGGAAGATGAGACAGGTCTGTATTTCAGAGCTGGCATTTGCTAACTCAGAGCCACATCTCCAATCCAACCTGCAACTGTAAGTCTGGAAGGAAGAGCTGGAGAAGAGAGAGATGGTCATAAGCAGCTCCAAAACACAATCCATGGTAATATCACGAGAAGAAAGAAGACATCAGATTAAGCTGGGAGAACAGGTCCTGGAGCAGGTCGACCACTTTAAATACCTTGGAGCTGTTATAGACCGAAAGGGAGGCATCAAAGAAGAGTTGGCCACTCGAAAAGCAGCAGCTGGGAGACTTTTTCAGGCCATAAATCGAGGATTCCTCAGCAAGAGAGAGGTTGGTAAGAAAACGAAGATGGCTGTATACCGATCCAGTTATGTCCCAGTCTTGACGTATGGATGCGAGTCATGGGCAATGACTACAACCCACAAAAGCCAGATCCAAACCTCAGAAATGAGGTATCTGAAGAAGGTGGTCAAAGTAACAAGAGACACGGTCCGCAACCAGACGATACGCCAAGGCCTAAAATCCCATCCCCTGCAGACCCAAGTAGAACAGTCCCAACTAAGATGGTTTGGCCATGTCTGCAGAATGGGAGATCGGCTACCACGACAAGCATGGGAAACAAAGAGCCAGGAAGTAAACTGACCTGCACGTATGCAATGTCGTTTTCCTTTTGCACTTCTGAGCATAGAGACACTACTGCAGCTGGTCACCTTGTAGGAAGCCTGCACCAAGCAGTCATGTGCTTTTGCAGGGGTAGTTTATGTGGCAATTTGTTGTACATGTTGAGGTTGCATGTGTAATATGGTGAGATTATATCATATTTTTATCATTTCATGTATGCAGAGATGTGTGTTATATGATGAGAACATGTCATTTCTCATTGTTTCTCCCTGTTGTCAGTGTTATGAACATACGTGTAAAATTACCATGTATGTATGACTGAAAACATTTCTGCACCATACTTCAAATCCTAGCAGTTTACTTTTCATATTGTTAATGTTATCAGTCAGCCATAGCACTTAATGAAGTCATTTGTGCATATTAAAGTAGCATTAATGACACAGCACTTAATGAAGTCATTTTTCTTATTGTGCATATTAAAGTAACGCTTTTGATAAACTTATATGTTCAAAATTTCCCCGAGTCTACACATACATTTGTTTCTCTGTCCCTCCTGCATAACTTCATTAGATATTTAATCTTTTCATAATGCCAGACTTCAGAATGAAATGTTGAGCTTGAATGAAGTTCATAGAGTTATGTTTTCCCTGCAACCTCCTCTGGATTGGTGCATTTCACTAGCCTGTAACCATTTGGGATAAGAACTGGACATTGATAGGCCACACATGTGTTCAATATATCTATCCAGACCCTGCTGCTTGAAGGTCTATATAATGATGAATAATAATACTAAATTATCTCGACAACTTGGTTATGCTCAAGACCACAGTGAGGAGTTTATGCTGGAAGAAGTTTCTGGCTTGATAGCATTACCAGACAATCCCCGTTCTGGAATTCCCAGGGTAAAAGAGGTAGAGGACAACCAAAGAACATTTGGAAAACAGGACTGAAGACAGACGTCAACATGGAAAGATCCCGTTACACGCCCATTGAGGCATATTGGGAATATGGTGTTAGGCCCATATTTTCTTGACCATCGGCACACTAGGGGTGATGTGGTCAGCATCACGCCGGCTGCCTTAACCTTCCCAGAGTTGGTCTGGTACCCAATTCATGAGGCTGGGTCGACCTCCGAGCCGTTTGCGGTCTAAAAAGTCCCACCTCAGCTGGGGATCGAATCATGAACCACCGAGCTAGGAAACCAGTGCACTAACCACTGTGCTACCGCGGCTCCCAATACAGAAAAACCCATCAAAATTGCAGGCCCTTGTGCACAAACTATGAAGCAGAAGTAGTCGCCATCCAGAAAACTTTAACTAGATAGTAGAATCTTTGAACTATTTGAATCAAATGAAATAGAACCAAAAGATGGTGTCTTCTCAGACTTGCTTGCTGCCCTCAATAGAAAACTGGAAAACCAACTCAACTCAATACAATACTATCTAGATGGTTCCAGAAATATGCCACAAAATTATGAACTTGTATGGAACAGACATCTACATGCAATGGACACCTGGCCACGTAGACATCACATTGAATGAGGCAGCTGATAAACTAGCAAAGGGAACAAAAATGCCACAAATTGACCAACCATTGAGTATGCTAACAATAAAAACTGTAAAGAAGAATGGCTGAACACGTTGGCACAAGCTAAAACAGGAAAAATACTCTTCATACACCTAACATCCCCAAATACGGAAGCTGCTGTCGACCATATTGAACCAAAATCTTCAGATGGAGAACAAGTTACTTCACATTAAATGGCCACAGAAACAGAATATGCTCACAAAATATAGCAAAATGTAGACACTGCTCAAACACATTAGAGACAGTAAAACACCATGAACTACTGTGCCCTGCACTCCAGGGAACAAGACAACTCCTACCACACAACCCATCAATAGACAATACACTTTATCACAACCAAAACAGCATATATGAACTGCGCAGTACCACATAATAGAATCAAAGCCAAGTCACCTAAGAGCAGTACTCTAAAAACGTCAGCAATTCAAGAGTTTTATATTAATATAGTGGATCCCATCTCATTGCAACATCTCTGGCAATGAAGAGGCTACTAACAATTGGCAAAGGAAGGTGGAGAGCTACCTAAACCTCATACAAGCATAACTTATGAAGAGGCCAAGAGCTACATCAAGAGCAGATATAGGGACAAGTGGGAAGCAGAGGTTGTTGAATAGATGGTATCTCAATCTGCTATACCCTATGTGGCATCCGAAGATTAGCTTTTGTTCACTTCTGTCAAGCTGGTACTAATCTATGGTGACCTCTCACCTATTCCTATATATGTTTGTGATAAAACTCTTGGCCTCATAAATTATACTTGTATCAGGTTGAAGCAGCTTTCCATCTTCCTGAAAATCTGTCAAGTCTCTTCATTGATAGGGACAATGCAAAAAGATGGAATCCAATGAATCTCTTTTGAATTCCCAACATTGTATGTAGGTTACTTCTCTTAAGCCTAAATGGTTTCAAGCAAGCTTTCTTTGGCATCATAGAAGCCCCATCTTCCTCTATAATTTTATTCTTAACATCATTACCGCGTATAACAGGAGAGTTTTGTCAGCTTGTTCTAAACACCACTGCCAACACATACATCATGGAGATCAATACTACAAAACAAAATAAAAACCATTGTGATTACTATAGCACGTTTCACTAGCTTTGCCCTCAAACAAATGTAATTATCTGATTAACCGTCTAACGTATTAATGCCATTTTTTGCATACGATGTTATATTGGGTTAGACCCAACAAATATATACTTTATATCTGTGCATCTTGTCCAGTTCCCATAAACGGATCAAATCCTTTGATCTTTGTCGGCATACTAATTATTGTGTATCGAGAAAAGAAATTTTACCACTTCATGCACAGATTCTGTGAATTGATTAGGCATAGGCGTGTCTACTATTACAATAATGTGGCCATCACGTTTGCAATTGAATACGTGTTGAAGATGATTTCTTAAATGATCTGCATGCGAAATACTCGTGACATTGTTTGTCATTGACATTTAATGCGCTACCAAACTGGACCTTCCTTGATCTAATTATTTCACTAGGTATCATCTCTTTGCGGTTCATAAATATCATAATGGAACGTTGCTCCTCTAATGTGCTTGTAAATAACGGTAAGGTCATCTTTAAAGAAATTAAACTTCATCCGAATCATAATCAGATGTCTCTGAGAAATT
>JAMPIV010022849.1:0-203738 GCA_024509875.1 Oreohelix idahoensis
AAGTTCAATGTCATGATATATTATGGCCGCATCCCCCTATCTGACTAAACGCGTCAGTGAAGGCAGATCGGTAAATAACTAAAGTTACTTGACGTCCATAGTTTGTAGTATATATTATGAAACCACGAAAGGGGGGTTTCTAGCAAGATTGAGATCTCCCTGTCACTGTCCGATAATAGGATAAATAATCTGTTCTCTTGGCAGTGATCAAAACATATGATGACCGAAATCTAACATGGCTGCCTCCCTGAGTTGTCGTTCACTCATTCATAGGAAGGAGAATATAAGCCAGAGTTAATTTATAATGGGTATATAAATGATTTCATAAATGTTTCCATACAGCTCTACGGTGATCAGGTTAATTCACGTAGCCATAACCGCTGCAGGAAAGTCTGTCATCTTCGTCGATACAAAACACGACCCTAGCGATACGAAGCACAATGTTCCATCTAGGTCGAATCGACATGAGATCATCAAAATAGGGTCTGGCAATACATGGAGTCCGAATTATACATTGTACCGTACCTTAGGAGAGTCTCTAACATAAACTATAGTAGAGATACCATCTCCTTTAGAAGAAAACCACTTCATGAATCATATTTCCTTAAGAATCTACCAGCCCTTTGAAAAGTGCGTACCCGCCATTATCACGGTACATCGGAACTCATCACGACTTGTCAAGACAACTCATACTTCCGCTAGACCGGAATAACAAGAATCTAGTCCCTCCTACCCATCCAAAATATACAATATAGGACTGATTCTACTTGTACTAATAATATGTAATACATATGAATTCAGGCCATAAACACAATAAGCAAATTAATATATTTTCTGGCCCTAAAAAAAATAAGTACAAACGTAAGCGCAATATCCTTGCGCCGGATCAATATCCAGAACGATTACTCCTATAATCAAAAGTGTGAATCAAACATGGATTCTCTCGCTTTTACCATAGACAGCATTTTCATACACAAATGAATGAATGTCTATATTTTTCCCATATTAAATAGCCATATCGATTTTTGTAATATGTGCGTCAAAATATGCACGCAACAATATATATATATATATATATATATATATATATATATATATATATATATATATATATATATATATATATATATATATATATACAGGTGTATCTGCTGTAGGCCTATTTTCCTACCAGTTTATAGTAAAATTATATTTACCCTCCAAGATTTAAACAGGCCAGAATTTGACTCGACGTAGCGAAGAAGGCTGCAGTTCAATGCTCTCAGGTAAGCTATAAATCAAAGCTGACAGCTCCTCTCTTCAGTCGGTCGGTATCTCTGGCTTCGTGTCTGGTGTTGCGTGTCTTAGCATAAAATCTCGCCCGATTATATAGGCAGGTAAAATAACTTCTACTGGTTAAGGAAAGCGTTTGGTTGGTTCCTGGCGGAGCAAGCTGATTGGTTGCCTGCAGTTTCGTCTTATGCTCGTACAGCCTAATTTTATTCAGTTTTCTTCCGCCATCTTGCGTGAACAAGATGGCCACGACCCACATCCGAAAAAAAACAGGGCTTAAGTTTTTTCCTGGCGTAACTTCTTGTAATTTATTCCGGCTCAGCAACTGTGCGTTGATTGGCTGGGGCAAATTTGTATCCCAACATAATGATTTAACAAAGTAGTAGGGTTACACACACTCGTTTCACGACAACTACCACTGGGTTTACGATACTCCCTTTCACTTTTATTCGTTCTACGTGCATCAGCTTAAACTCTGGGTTCTGTTTGGCCAGGTTCTTTAGAACGTCCTCATCTGAAAGAGCTGGGTTTACCCTTTTAACAACACATTTTCTAGTTTCTTTTGCAATGTCCATTTCTATTTGGATGTTGTGGGCCAGTTGGATCATTTTTGGTTTGTCCTGAAGTTCTTGTAGTAAATTTTTTGTTTTTCCTGTTACATTTAGTGTTAGTATTATTCCACTCTTGTGTTTTTGTATTTTGGCAATGGCTTTTTTGTCAACGATTTTTTCCAGGATCACCAAGATTTTGTCGTCCGGGAGGGATCGAAGCGTGGCTTCTGTTCCAGCTATTTGTGTTATTTTGACTTTTTGGGGGGGTTTCCTTTCGGTTGGAGTGTTCTTCATTTTCTCCTCTGTTTCCATGACTTCTTTTTGTTGTGTTTTACTGAGTGTCATCTTTCCTTGGTCCTATCTTTTTGTTCGCTGTCCTGTTTCCTGAGCTATCCCCTTTATTGATTCTGCTTTTTGTTGTTTTTCCTTCCGCGCCTCCTTCCTGATTTTCCATTATTGTTTCAATCGTGTCCTTTGTTTCTGTTTTTCTGCTTTCAGGGTTCGTGGTCCTGTTTTTAACTGTCAGGTTTGAAGTTTTGTCTTTTTCTGGAGTTTTGGCCATCGCTTTTCCTTCCCCGGACTGTTTTCTGGTGAATACTGCCATTGGTTATTTCCCCTGTCTTTTAGTATGCTACTAGTTGTTGTCTTTGAATTATATTTTGATGATTGAATATTATTATTTGTAATCTTTGGCTTATTTTGTTATATATATCTTTTCCCCACTACGATTCTTAAATTAAATAGTCCCCTAATACTTAACCTTAACTACAATAGGCCTACTCTAATACTAACAACAAAAATATAAATTAAATCACCACTTAAAAAGTCTTTCAAGATGGCTGCCTGATCTCACTCAAGCAATTGCCACGTGGCGCTATTTAATTTCTATTATTTTTAATTTCTAAAATTAACTGCAAGAAGCTAACACTGAAGATGGATAAAAAAATATCAACTTATCTGAGAACTTGGGTAGTTCGAAGGATGTCTCCACTGTGTCTCGTCCTAAAAAGGACGTATCAGGCTTGTGTAGTTTGAGGTAAGCAAAAATGCGTGTTACCCCTGTAGTAGACGGAAGTGGTTGTCGTGGTGTGGAGCGCGTTGGGCCGCGGGATGATCAAATTCCTTCATTTTAAACTGGTCCGGGACCCAAAGACGCAGCAATAGAGAAAGCAGTCAGCGACTCATAGCTTGACTGCTTGCGTCAGGACCAGCGAACCAGAGCTGGTCAAGACCGCACTCCTCCTCCACGTGGTGGTCCTGGAAACAGTCTGCAGCAGTGCAGTCTGGCTGAGCGAGTGCGGATCGAAATGGGAAGGCAAACCCGATTGATAAGGGTGGTTTATGGCTGACTACTGGCCACTATGAACGGTAAGCCACCAATGTTGCAGGTATAAGTCCACAGTCGTTGCTAGTGTGTAGCCATATAAAGTCCCACCCCTATAGACACCAGGTAGGTTATAGGATGGAGTGTGAGGTGTCTTGTCTGGTTTATGGGTGCTGGCTGCGAGTGTAGGTGATGTGGTTTCACAGGTTCACAACACATGTGGTATGACATGAAAAGTCATAGAAGGGTGTAAACTGCTATTGACGTTTTCCATCGTTTATTTTCTGACGCCACAAGACAGGTACTGTACATCGATTTTACATAAGTCATAGTCACTGTAGTACATGGTAATGTGCATACATAAAGTTTTTCAATGGATCTTGCAAATCCTAGGAGCTGATATATATATATATATATATATATATATATATATATATATATATATATATATATATATATATATATATATATATATATATATTCTATATATATATATATATATCTTCCAGCTTACAACAGCGTCAGCTTCATATCATAATGTACATAAGTCTAACAAACTCCTCTCTGATGCTATCCGATCAGATATGTAAATGGGTTCACCATGAACGCACGGGAATGGCGTTTCAAGAGTACAGGTCAGATTGACCTTTGTAGATTTTCTAAGTCTAACCTCGCTGTAGATACCGTCGCTAGCATTGCGAAGTTCAAAGAGCATAGAAACTATTCTCTGGGCCTAGCATGACCCGTATACATCTAAATCTCAGGTATTAAGATACCTGGGGTGTAATCTCTAGTAGAAGAACCTCTCCTTCCTGTAACTGGTAACTGAGCAGAGAACGACCAATGTCAAACATCAAAATAGATTACAGATTTGAACATAAGGAGGGTATTACCTTGCTTCGAAATCACACCACAACACATACGCCTCCAGGCGTTTTCGAATCATATAGGGAAAGACCTCGTTAGCTAAACTAACTCACAGGAGGACTACCAATTCCCTATCAAAAGATCACAGACGCAGGATGCGTCCTCTCTGCTCAAAACATTTTGTCGAATCCCCTGACCGGAAGATTTTTCCAACTCACTTAAAGTTCAGACATGCGCAGAACGCAAACACCTGAGTAACCCTCACACGGGACGATGTTGGAGACATACCAGGCAAAGATATAACGAAATCACGCCTTATATGGACAGGGAATAAAACATCAACTCTGGTTTCAATCATTCCAAGAAACAGTTGACCGATGCTACCATATAAGGAGAATGAACTGACATCGATCGAAAAAATGGACCGGCGAGTCAGGACACAAGAGAAGGTAACCACCATTGAAAATGTAATCACAGTCAAACAAGGGTTATTTACCTTCGACCAAGAAAAAATTACAGTGTCCAATTCAGGCAAGTTAATTATACAAAGTCTTAGAAAAATTCTGTGCGTAACATATTACCGCACCCCCGGGGAAGAAAAAATGAAACTTTTTTTAAATAAAATCCTAGTGCCAGAACGAACAGGCTCCTAACGCACGTATGATGCGCGGATATAATGCCTAATATGAGGCTAGCTCGACGCATGGAGCGACCGGTGAGATTATATCTCACATCCTTAGAGAAAATATTTCCCTAAGTGTACACTATATTCCAGGGAGGTGCCACCAACATACGCCATAGCGATGGCAACATCATTATGCAAGCAAAATTATACTCATATAAATACAAGTATTAAACAATGAAGTGTCATGAAAATAGCGGTGTCATATACTAATATACCGCATTAAAGAATTACACATCTTAAACCAAAAAGTACATTATACAAGCATGTAATAATATCATGACACAATGTATTATAGTAATTAAACAGATGTTCCTTGAAGATGTGGACATAACTCGTTCCAAAGTAGGTTAGAACTTGACATACTTCATGGTTGACATGAGGGCCATACGCTCGCAGACGTCAATGATGTGCGGCGAAAATATCAATAACACAAAGCTGTATGGTATATGCTAAAGTGCTTAATACAGTAAGCAAAATCCAATGTATAAATTGTGGCCATGTGAACTTTTGGCCCATATATTGCTAAACTAAGCCTTCTTCCGTTATAACAAAATCGGTAACAGAAAAAGGAAATTATATGGTACAATGCTATAAATTCCCAAAAGTGAGAACATATGTGCTGATATATTCATTATAGAGTAGAGAACTGTTATAGATCTCGACGTTTATCAGGAAATATATATGACAGAAGAATTAAGTGGAATCATGTGGGCATCTGGACAGAATGTCTGCCATCACATTATCCGAACCACGGATAGCTCGCACCGTGAAATGAAAGGGTTGAAGAGTTATGGCATATCGAATGGACCTCGAGCTCTTCAAGTTTTTGCTCTGAATAGCAGTAAGAGCTTTCTGGTCGGTTTCCACAATGAAATGTGCGCCTAGAAGAAATCTTTGTAACTTCAGAATAGACCATACCATAGCCAATAATTCACGGTCTAAAACCGAATAATTCCTTTCTGCAGCATTTAATTTCCTAGAAATATACATCACCGGATGCAGAGTATCCGAATACTCCTGCATTAGTGCTGTCCCAATCCCAGTGGACGAGGCGTCACTTCGAAGAACAAAAGTCTTCTCAATAGTAGGTAACCTAAGGATAGGTGGAGATGAAAATAGAGTTTTAATCTGGTCCAATGAGGATTGGCATTCTTGAGACCAGCGGATCAGATTAGGCGATCCTTTCTTCAATAAAGTAGAAAGAGGTGCCATAATGGAGGACAGATTCGGAATGAACCGTCCGTAAAATTGTATCAAACCTAAGAGACTACGCACTTGTTTTTTCGTCTTAGGGACATAAATGTTTAGTATTTTTGAAACATTGTGGTCCTCTGTCTTTAAAAGACCATGACCAACACGATGACCCAGGAAAGAAATCTCGCTAAATCCTATAAAGGCTTTAGAGGGTTTTGCAGTTAAATTATACTCGCGAAGAGTAGACAGCAATTCGTATAAACCCAGATAGTGATCTTCCCAGGAATCACTGAACAGACAGATATCGTCTAAGTATGCTATGACATCTGTACGATATGAGAGAATTCGACGCATCATACGTACGAATGTTGCAGGGGCGTTCATAAGGCCAAAAGGCATGAAATTCCATTGGAATAGACCCCTAGGCGTCGAAAAAGCAGTAAACGGTTTGGCGTGTTCGGATAATGGAACTTGCCAATATCCCTTAGACAAATCGAGTTTAGTAAAGAATCTAGAATTAGAAAGTTTGTTTAGTAGTTTTCTTCTAACGAAGGCATAGGTTCAGCATCAAACTTCGTAACTTGGTTCAATTTGCGATAATCAACGCAAAGGCGAATGGTTGTTATTGTCTTTCTTTCGAACAATAACCATGGACGAAGAGTATGCTGAAGTGGATGGTTCGATTTATTTCCAATCGTATCATCTCATCCAATTCTTTCTCGACTTGTGACTGAAAATGGATAGGTATAGGATAGGGGGGTCTGACTCTGATAGGGTTATGGTCAGTAAGTACTATGTCATGTTCAATGACATGTGTGTGTCCCGGGATGTCGGTAAGGACATCCTGAAATGTTTGTAACATCGAAGAGACTTGTCGATGTTCCTCAGCGGAAAGATTAGGAGAAACGGTAACGTTTTTCCAAGATTCCGTAGAATGAAGTGGTATTACAAGAAGAGGAAGATTGACATCAGAAAAAGTAGTTTCCTCATCCTGTATAACTGACAGGGATGAGTAATGACCATGAGGTACTGGAGAATCGTCCGTCGCCTGGAAAATAGGCTGCAAATAGTCAGGTCGTTCATGAAATTCCGAGAGCATATTTATGTCGAAAGTTTTATGCTTTCCATCAATATCGACAACATAGTCGACGTCGGAAATTTTAGAGACTATTGCATACGAACCTTTCCATGCAATAAGAAGTCTGTTCTCCCTTGATGGAAGTAGGACGAGTGCTTTGTCACATGGACAAAGTTGTCGTAGACATCTGTTCTTATTGGCAAATAGCCTTGCCTTTTCTTTAGCAAATTCGGATGAAGAAGTTGTTAATTTGCATGCCTCGATGATCTTTTGCCTAAGAGCAATGACATACTCATAAGAAGATTGAGTGTCATCGCTAATATTATCGGCAGTGATAAGATCGTGGAGTAAAGACATAGGGCCGCGCGGTCGCGCGCCAAAGACAAGTTCAAAAGGAGAAAACCCTGTGTGTTCATTGGGGACCTCTCTATAAGCAAAGAGAGCCGCGGGTAAACCCTGTCCCAATCCTGAGGATGATCCTCAGTTATCTTCCCAAGTAAAGTCTTGAGTGTCCTATTCAAACGCTCAACTAACCCATTAGACATTGGGTGATAGATACTGCTGAGAGACCTTTTAATATGTAAGATAGACATTACCTGTGACATAGTGTCAGATATAAGTTGAGTGCCATGGTCTGACAATATTTCTCTGGGGAATCCCAAACGAGAAAATATCAGCCAAAGAGCGTCTGCGATATCAGCAGTGGAGATGCTCTTAAGAGGTATAGCCTCTGGCCAACGTGTGCACATATCGACACATGTAAGGATAAATTGATGTCCTCTGGCCGACTTGATCCTAAAAGGACCGATAATATCTATTGCCATTTTCTGAAACGGCCGAATAGGAATGTCAGCAGCCTGGATAGGCGCAGTATGTCGTGGTCCTTTAGATTTGACCTCCTGACATACTTTGCAAGATCGACAGTAAATACGTATGTCCTTGCTCACAAATGGCCAAAAGAAAGCCGCAAGAACCCTCGACTTTGTACGGGAAAAACCCATATGTCCAGCACATTGTGAGTCATGAGCATGTTGCAATATTTGCAATCTCATACTCTTAGGCACAAGAATTTGAGAATGTGTAGACGTAGTCGAGTCTTGTACCATACGCACAAGTACGCCGTTCTTCATAGAAATCTAAGACTTTCTATTTGTATTTTGATTCGGATCACCTTTTTTTGCTAGAATGAAGAATTTTTGTAAAGAAGGATCTTCTTCTTGCAATTTTATAAAAGAGTCACGTGAAATAATCAAGTGACTATTTTGGCTATTTACTTCATTATTATCAGTTAATGAAGTTTGAGGTGTTTCCAGAGCTTGTGCTCTTGTGACCACTGCATTAGTAGCTTCAATATTTTGTTCCTCCCAAACAGCAATCTGCTGTGGGGTACATTCCCTAACTCCGTGAATACGACCGATAATAAGGTCCGCTATAGGGTTAGGTAGAAGACACGCGTGGACATCTCCCGTAAAGAAGGGAGTAAAAATATGTATTATGGCAGTATGATACTTTTCCAAAGTGCCACCAAATGTGACACATTTGATCACCTTTCCTGTAGCACAGGATGGATCTACAAGAGATTGCCTAACACCAATAGTAGTACATCCAGAATAAAAAAAAGGACTGAGACTGGAATACTATTTACAAGACACTTATGAAGGATAAAGAGAACCTCTCCCGTCATGCGCAACTGCAGCAGGAAGAGCGGGAAGAGGGTGACCACAGCTCAAAGTAGTTACGGTAGTCGGTTCGAACAAAGTACTGCATTGGGGACATTTAGTTGCCCTACCAAAGTCAAAGGCAGAACATGTGATAGCACTAGAGTTTTTATTATCATCAACCTGTTTACATGCTCCCTGAGACTCTTGCTGTACAGAGTTTGTCTGTTGATATCTCTTTCTTTTATGTTGAGATCTACCGCGACCATTATTGCCTCTGAAATTATTATTATACTCTCTACTGTAATTGTTATCCTGGTTTGAATCCCAGTTTCCATAACTGTCATTATCGTTTCTATATTGATGAGGTCTCCGCGAAAAATAGTTTTGATTGCCTCTATATTGACTACCTCTGCGGAAATGTCTAAAATTATTGGGTGTCGTATACCGAGGACTATCAGCTTGTCTCCAGTTCTTCGAAGAAGAATCACCATGTGATTGATTGCCATGATTCTGAGCATAATTACGGTTACTCTTTCTATTAAAATTTTGTTGAGTACCTTGAAATTTACGCATGAAGTTTGGGCCATATGGTGCTGCCGAAGCAACCGGCAAACCTTCTTTTACTCTAGAGTTGCTAATGGTTACGTGAGGGTGCGCAGTGACATACTGGCAACAGTATTCTTCCATTTCTTTTATGTTTTTTAGGCTTACGCTCATGAAGAAAAGCAAGAAAAGACTCATTGACAGAAGACATAACCTTGTCTCTAAGTAGTAAGTCCATAAGTGCTTCAAATGTATGTTCTGTCTTAGACAGCTCAACCCAACGTGTAAAAGTAAGACGTATCTTTGAAATGAATTCAGAGAATTCTACTCCAGTTTCTGGCAACATATTTTTTAAATTGAAGACGATAGCCGTCTTCGTTAAGTTGGTATTTCTTTAACAAGACCGCCCTGACAACCTCATAATTGTTCTTGTCAGGCTCATCTACCATGCTTAACATACTCAAAGCATCACCTCTAAGTATATTGGACAACTGATAAACATACAGTGATTTATCTATGTTATGTGTTTTACATGAACGTTCGAATCTATCCAGATAAAACGTTATATCGTCACTGGAAGCATTGAATGCTGGTAGTTTAATCTTAAAAGTACTAGCTATATCAGAAGATGACCCCTTATTTGGATCATTAGCATTACCCATGTTCATCAACTTTAACTTCTCTAACTCTAAAGCTAAGAGTTTTTCTTCATGCTCCATTTTTGCTTTTCTCTCAACAGCCTCTCTTTGTAACCTTCTTTCTTCAGCCTCTCTCTCTAGTCTTTTATTTTCAGCATCTAATTGTAGCTGAATTCTTCTCTCCTCAGCTTCTTTGTCCAAACTTTTATTCTCAGCATCTATTTGTAGCTGGATTTTTCTCTCCTCAGCTTCAGCTTCTCTTTTCTGTTTTTCCATTTCCATCTGGAATTTTCTTTCATCTGCCTGCATCTGCAGTCTCAGATTCTCAGCATCTATCTTCTTTTGCTCAGCTTCTCTGTCTAATCTTTTATTTTCCTCTTTTTGTCTTTTCTCCTCAGACTTTAGTGCTTTAGTCCATTGAGTATTTGCATACTCTTCTAATTTATCACCAGTCTTACCAAGGGCTTTCCCTTGCTCAATAAAGTACTCAAGTGTAGACATGATGTCTAATATTATGAGTCCAAAACCTGAAATAATTAATTATCTTATTTCAACCTTAATAGTAACAAGACTTAAATAAAGTACTTGTATAATCACAATGTTTACCCCAATCTCTGTAGGAAACAAGTCTTTGACAAAGAACTTGTATTATCAAATGTATAATAATATCACAAGTCACTTCTTAATCATAAGGGCACTACACATCTAATAGTGCATAACCACATATCCATCAGTTATTTATCATAACTGCACTACACAGTTAATAGTGCATAAGCAAAAACCACCAGTTAGTTATGATAAGTGCACTACACAGCTAATAGTGCATAAGCAAATATTTAACCATAGTGAATGCTAACTAAGAACTATGTAAACAATAACAAAGATCCAAGACAATGTAAACAATAACAAAGATCAAAGACAATACGAAAACATTCGCAAAAGTCAACTAAATAAACAGCGAAAATTAAAAAAAATATCACAAAGAATGTGATGACAAATGCGAAAAGGTAAACAACAAATGACGTCACAGTGTATAAACGAAAATGGTGTATAAAACTGAATGACAGGAAAGAGTAGACCTACAAATACAAACAAATAAAATCAAAACTAAAGAACAGAAAAATGTTACAAAAACAACGAAGAAAAAACACACCTCATCACAACTAACAAAAATAGCAACAGATGTTGCATGCAAATTTTCAATTAAGAAAATTGCTCCTACTGAACGCTATTATAAGACCTCTATGACGTGGTATACCTTATAATAGTCACCTACCCAACCGACCCGCTGAAATATAAACAATAAATATACAAATAACATATAACATGTAAACATATAACATATAAACAGTTAGGATGTGAAAATACAGAAGGCTCAGTTAGATTATAAGGGCACAGTTCACAAACAAAACAGGCCACTTATCTTATTAATCGCCTATCGTCAACACGGTGTAGAATAATTGGTGATCAGCATTCTAAGGATAGATGATCCAACGTTGATCGCACATCTGAACTTGCATCCATAACACAGCAATGACGACGGGTACTAACTTGAACCTCAGACGAAGTATTGCAGAAAGTAAGGAACTTGTACTTCTCAGATGTAACAGCAACACGCTTCACTCGGCACTTGACCTTCTAAATGCAGCAAAATTGATTCAATCGGCACTTGACCTTCGAACTACAGCAAAATTGATTCAATCGGCACTTGACCATCTGAATGCGGCAAAATTGATTCAATCGGCACTTGACCATCTAAATGCGGCAACGCCGGGTACTTTCAAAATCCATCTAAATGCAGCAACGCCAGGTACTTTCAAAATATTTCATTGAAGATGTAGATTTCTTGAAGTAAGTGTAGATCATGAACTTAATTGCTGAGTACTGCATGGGTTACTGACCCCGAGAGTGCTGGTACCAAACAAAACCAGTTATTGGCCACCAACAATGATAAGGGTGGTTTATGGCTGACTACTGGCCACTATGAACGGTAAGCCACCAATGTTGCAGGTATAAGTCCACAGTCGTTGCTAGTGTGTAGCCATATAAAGTCCCACCCCTATAGACACCAGGTAGGTTATAGGATGGAGTGTGAGGTGTCTTGTCTGGTTTATGGGTGCTGGCTGCGAGTGTAGGTGATGTGGTTTCACAGGTTCACAACACATGTGGTATGACATGAAAAGTCATAGAAGGGTGTAAACTGCTATTGACGTTTTCCATCGTTTATTTTCTGACGCCACAAGACAGGTACTGTACATCGATTTTACATAAGTCATAGTCACTGTAGTACATGGTAATGTGCATACATAAAGTTTTTCAATGGATCTTGCAAATCCTAGGAGCTGATCTATATATATATATATATATATCTTCCAGCTTACAACAGCGTCAGCTTCATATCATAATGTACATAAGTCTAACAAACTCCTCTCTGATGCTATCCGATCAGATATGTAAATGGGTTCACAAATGAACGCACAGGAATGGCGTTTCAAGAGTACAGGTCAGATTGACCTTTGTAGATTTTCTAAGTCTAACCTCGCTGTAGATACCGTCGCTAGCATTGCGAAGTTCAAAGAGCATAGAAACTGTTCTCTGGGCCTAGCATGACCCGTATACATCTAAATCTCAGGTATGAAGATACCTGGGGTGTAATCTCTAGTAGAAGAACCTCTCCTTCCTGTAACTGGTAACTGAGCAGAGAACGACCAATGTCAAACATTACCTTGCTTCGAAATCACACCACAACACATACGCCTCCAGGCGTTTTCGAATCATATAGGGAAAGACCTCGTTAGCTAAACTAACTCACAGGAGGACTACCAATTCCCTATCAAAAGATCACAGACGCAGGATGCGTCCTCTCTGCTCAAAACATTTTGTCGAATCCCCTGACCGGAAGATTTTTCCAACTCACTTAAAGTTCAGACATGCGCAGAACGCAAACACCTGAGTAACCCTCACACGGGACGATGTTGGAGACATACCAGGCAAAGATATAACGAAATCACGCCTTATATGGACAGGGAATAAAACATCAACTCTGGTTTCAATCATTCCAAGAAACAGTTGACCGATGCTACCATATAAGGAGAATGAACTGACATCGATCGAAAAAATGGACCGGCGAGTCAGGACACAAGAGAAGGTAACCACCATTGAAAATGTAATCACAGTCAAACAAGGGTTATTTACCTTCGACCAAGAAAAAATTACAGTGTACAATTCAGGCAAGTTAATTATACAAAGTCTTAGAAAAATTCTGTGCGTAACAACGGTCCCTAAAAATGCCGTGCAGAAGTCGGATGTGTCGACCGAAAGGTGCAGATATCACAGCTTAGGCGCAAACAGACACAACGCAACCACCGTCCTTTTCAGGGCGAACGAAGAAGAAGAAGAAGAAACTGGTCCGAGCGTTCTAATTGTGCAGGCTTCCTTGATTTACGTGTGTCCAGTACGGGACACAAAAAGAGTTACTTCCGAGGTGTTCGGTAGCACTGTTTTTCACGTTTTTTTTTCTTTTCAAGTTTACAATACGCTGAGTTTTTAGGCATGCTAGTGAAAGGGCTGTGGCTGAGAGGCGACAGGCGATGTATACTATAAGGGGTGTCAGGAAGAATTTTCAGGGCGAGCGCGCAGTGTCAAGTCTCGTCGGCTTCACGCAGGTGACTCAGTGTGTGTCCGTAGTTGTGATGTGATGTGCTACGGAGCGAACGGAATAATTTGTCTTCTCGTTGTTACTTTCACAATTGCCTCCACGGCTGGCGGAGTTGTGGATTAAATTGCTACCATAAGTGAAATGGGTTCATTTTCGATACAAGACAACAGGAGGCTGAGACGCTTGGGAGTCATGACCCAAGTGGGCCCGCCCCCCTTAGAGTGTAAAGGAGTCAGTGGGACCGAAACACTTGTTGGACGGGGGGACTACTTCTGATGATCAGATTGCTTCCTGTTGTATCGCGCTGTAAAGAGTTTCCTATCATCACGTGGAGTGACTTTCGCTGGCCATGCAAATAAATTATTGGCCTAAGTCGCGGGGAATCGAGGGGTTTTTTCTCTCCCTTTCTTTCGGGAAAAGATCGCTCTATAATTCTGAGAAAGAGGGTGTATTTTCTTTATCCCTTTTTTTCTTTTATTTTTTGCCTTCTCATCCCTAACATTACAAAAAAATGTGCTTCAGAGTAGCCTACAAGAAAGAGTATGTTATTATATATATATATAATTTTTTAAAATTTATTTAATTAAAAAAAATTTTTTTTTTAACTTTGTCATCAGAAATGAGAGATACGGCGGTACTTGTTTATGTTTACAGTATTTAATTGTAATCAAAATGTAATGGTTTTGGAAATTTGTTTATGTATCCTTTTAAAATCGTTATTATTAATTTGTTTTCAAGTGTAAGTATGAACATGTGTAGAATAATGCATAGGCTATGTATACGTGCATATTTTTTATCTTCTTTTATTATTATTAAAATGTTCTAAGGAAAATACTTCGTAAATGTGACATGACCTTGGCCGTTGGCGCCAGTTTCTAAATCACCGGAGATCTGTGACACTTTGCAGATTTACGAGCAACGGTGTCCAGCACCTGTAATTATAGGACTGGAACGGCCACGTGTAGTGGTGTTTGATGGTATTGTATGATGTTGATATTACTAAATGTAATTGTATGAGGCCAGCTGTGAAGGCTCCTGAGATAAAATGTAGTTGTGAATTGTCAGAAGGCCTTTCTTGCTACCACTACGACCTCACACTTATTTTTTTTTAATGAATGTGGCTACGTAAAGTGTCTAGGGTTATGCTATGTAGTGTGGTGTAATAGGTTATAGATATACCCACAGATATTTAACAAGACTAATAATATTAATAAATATTACAACACACTGAACTAACTCACGTGTGTAAAATTTCTTGATAGAATTATATTACATTTATTTTTGTTCTGTATCAATTTTTTAGGTTGACCAGAACTTAAAAGGATTTAGAAATTATGAAAAGAAATGCATGGAATATTATATCATAAATGCAATAGTGTACATATATATGTACTATATACTAGTTAGTTTTATTAAAATGTTCTAGTAGTCATCTACTTGGGAGGATATTTAATGTTTGTGCTGTTGGGGTGGCCTCATCACACCTGTCTATATTGACTACACAGTGTCCAGAAAATGGTGGGAATTTTTATGGGGTTATTAGTGACTAAAGGGCTTTGGTGAATGTCCAGCAGACCAGAGGCTCACTCATCTGGTAGTTGTAGCTCTGGTGCTGAAATCAGGTGGTCCCACCTCTCCGTGCTGGCGGGCAATAATGGTGGTCTCTGTCACAAGTACTGCACAGATACACTCGAGTAAAGTCACCAACTGAATAGACACTGCTTTGTTGACAACAGAAACTCGCAGCTCTGCAATCAAAGTATGGGCCATGTGTCAAAATCTATTCTCTACCCACGTCTGGACACAACACTGACACAACAACCACATCATACAGACAGGTCAGATCTCTCTGACCAAACAGCACATTTACCATGGTGGTTTTACATCAGATAGATCCTCCCAGACTATAGGTTCTGAAAAATATTTATTAGTTGTCTGCCCTAAAAGAGGATAGGTAATATGTTTCATTATTCTCAACACTTGATCTGTCTTGCATAATCCTTGCTGGAGTTTATGTACATTGTTGGTCCCTAGACCCTGACTAGGGCGGGGGGTCTAGAGCAAATCCCTACTTGTTTGTAAGGCTAGATTTCGATATGGCAGTATCAAATCACTCGAACATGAAACAATATTCAAAATATATAAGGAAATAATTTCAATCTTACCAGATTATGAATAAATAACACAGAATTGCTAGCAAAACTCAGCTGAGCTGCTGGCTATAGTATGGCGTCCCTAAATTTATTACACTTTCTTTCATATGGAAATCACCACACTTTAAAATCTGTGTCTATCACTGAACCACTATTGAGAAATGACCCCAAATCCGCGCCTAAGCGCCGACAATATGCTTGTCTGTGGCCAAGCACTGCCTAGGTTTATTCGAATTTCAAATTCCTACACTAAAGTCATTTCAGTCATGCTTCAGTCAAGTATGGATGGTTATCTGTTAGTCTGTCCGTCTCTACTTGTGTTTCTACAAAATGTACTTGATTTTTGAACCAACCTTTCTCTCCCCTCCAAAATTTTGTCGTTAAAAGTTATATTTAGACACAGCTACCACCCAAAAACCCTCTCCTCCATACTAAGTAAATTTGAACACCTGCGTTTCGAGGTCGTGTTTTTTTGTGCAATTAGCGACACTTTTAGATTCAATACAGTCTGTCGATGATGTGAACAACACTGTCTTTTGTCATTATCTTCAATATTATCTATCCGTCTGTAAAATTAAGACCATATTAGTTCACTGCTCAGAATGGGCCATCCGGCCAGCTAATTTTTATATTCCTAACATTAATATTAAGAAAAATTTACTTTTTAATTTTTGTAATATTTCGAACATCTGCGTTTAGCCGCTGAATTCAAATCAAGGGCTTGGTATCGCAAAAGCGTCCATTCCGTACCTCGTGTCAATTTGGGGGACGTGAATTTTTACTTTCCTCCATCCCCCCCAATTGCGTCTCCTTAGCCTTTCTAGTCTCACGCAATCTTTCCAGTCATATTTTTTTTCCTTTTTGATCCGCCGTTCCCCTCCTGTCTAGCAAGTCAATTATTATGGAGGATGATGACCCGCGGTCTAGGCGATCATGTACATCAGCAGCCTACGCATTATGTTTTTATCCTTAAATGTTATCTTTGGAGATATTTTACCGTTGTATCTCTGTCAATTTCACTACACATCTCCCCACTTGAAAACATGCCTATGGCAAGTTTCAAAACCAGCGATACACATAGGTAAAATTACTCCTCACGTCTGCCACTACTCTAATTTTGATCACAGGGGTGCCGACTGAGGAAATCTGCACCGACATTCAATTTGCCTGGGATATATTGGATACTAAACTGATAAGGTTGAAGCAACAAAGACCACCTCAGCAATCTTGCGTTTTCATGCTTAGCCTGAGACAAGAACACGAGAGGCTGATGGTCCGTCTCCACCACAAAAGTCCTACCATACAGATAGATTTGAAACTTCTTTATTGCCCAGATTAATGCTAAACATTCTTTTTCGCTTGTGGAGTATCCTTGTTCCGCCTTATTCAATTTGCGGCTTGCATAAGCGACTGGTTTAAGTTCCCCATCAGGTGAAGATGATCTTTGCAACAAAGCCCCTCCTAGTCCTACATTACTTGCATCGGTTCTTAAGACAAAGTCCTGTGTCAAATCAGGCAGTTTGAGAATAGGCTTGCTAGTGAGTTTTTTTCCTTTAACTCTTGGAACGCTAGTTCACATTGTGCAGTCCAAATAATTTTATCTGGAAGTCCCTTGCGAGTCAGATCAGTCAGAGGAGCACATATAGCGTTAAAATTTTTGATGTATTTCTGATAAAATCCGCATAACGACACGAATGATCGCACGTCTTTTTTTTGTTTGCGGCCTAGGTGCTCTCTGCAGTTTTTCCAAGTTCTTAGGATCAGGGGTCATATTACCCTGATATACAGTGTGCCCCAAGAATTCCAACTCTTTGCATCCAATACAACATTTTGTTGGCCTAGCAGTTAAGTTCGCCTCCCGAAGTCTATCAAACAACATCTCCAGAGCTTCAATGTGTTCTTCAAATGTCTCTGTGGCGACGAGAATATCATCCATGAAATTCGTGATACATGGGTTATTCAGGGGATCCAACAATTTTCGCATCATCCTTGAAAACACACTCGGAGCATTTTTCAGTCCGAATGGTAGCATATTGAATTCATAATGTCCATCCGAAGTGCTAAAAGCCAAATAAGGTCTCACTTCAGGCTTCACTGGGATCTGGTAATAGCCTTTACTAAGATCCACTTTTGAAAAGTATTTTGCCTTGTTCAGTCTGGCAAATAGCTGTTTTTGTGTCTGGTAATGGATCCACTTGTCCTTCTGTGACAGCATTCAGTTTCCTGTAATCTATGCACAGTCTGTGTTCCCCAGACGGTTTTCTCAACAAAACGACACTAGAACTAAAAGATGATTCACTGTGCGAAATAATCCCCTCCTTCAACAAATACTCTATTTCTTCCTTCAATGCCTTCTCCTTCGCGAACGGAATAGAATAGGCTCTCATACAGATTGGGTTTGAGTCTACCAGTTTCATGTCATACTGTAGCAAATTTGTATGGCCTGGTTTATCTGTTAATACATCTGTATGTTCCTCCAGAACCTGTTGAACTCTCTCCCTCTGGTTTTTAGTCAGGTGCTTACTGACTTTTACCTGTGCTGCGGTTTCACAAGGATGTAATGGGTATTCATGTGAGGTGAGTGGTTCTTTTTGCATCTGGGTTGCAATAGCCAAGGTCAATAAGGGGGTGCTTTCCTGGAGTGGTCTGTCCAGATACTTCTTTAACAGGTTTACATGATAAACTTTTTCCTTCCCCTTTTTGTCAATTTTATAGTTTGTTCTAGACACCTTCTCTAGAACCGTATATGGACCTTGCCAACCAATTTGTAATTTATTCTGGCTTCCCGGTAGTAGAAGCAGCACCTTCTCTCCGACTGCCAGTTCCCTGTCCTTTGCCTTCCTATTAAAATATGCTGCATGTTTCTTCCTGGCTTGTTTCAAATTATCATTTGCCAGTTTCCATCCAGCTTTCAAACGATTGGTCAGTTCGTTCACATATTGATAAGATGAGGTAACAGTCTCTTCCGCCTTCTCATCTGTCCAGGTCCTTAATAGGGCTTCTAATGGACCTTTTATTGGCCTCCCAAATAGCAGAGTTGCGGGAGCCATCCCGGTTGAACTATGTGGTACCTCCCGATAAGCAAACAATGCGGCGGGCAGGAATTGATCCCACAGATCCGGTTTTTTCGTGTGCCAGCTTTCTCAGGATAGAAATGAGAGTCCCGTTGAACCTCTCTACCTGGCCGTTCCCTTGTGGATGGTACGGACTACAATGAAAGTGTCTGGCTTGAAATAGTTTAAAAACTTCTTCCGTTAGTTTCCCCTTGAACTGTGAACCATTATCCGTCAAGATTTGATGCGGGAATCCTAATCGGGTAAATATTGTAAGTAGTGCCTCTGCTACATGTTTTGAATCAATTGATGGCAGGGCTACCGCCTCTCCCCACATAGAACAAGTATCCACCAGAGTAAGGATGTAACTGTTCCTCCTCTTGGTCCGAGTGAGAGGTCCTACAATATCCACTGCAACCCTCTCAAAAGGTGTTCCCACTATGGGCATTTCCCCTAGAGTTGCAGGAGCAGTCCAGTGCTTTGGAGCTACCCTTTGACATTCTGGGCAGGATTTGACATATCTTTTTATATCCTCCGTTATCCCTGGCCAGAAGTAATGACAAGCTATACGCTGTCCTGTGGCGCTGATCCCCATTTGACCACTGAAGGGAATCGCATGCCCGAGTTCCATCACTTTATCTCTATATTAAGTGGGAAGAACCAGCTGGTTGTGACCATTTGTTCCAGTTCCGGCCTTCCTGTATAAGAGTTTGTTCTTCATGAAATATTCCCCCTTGCTCGGAGGTGTGTGGCATTTGGGCAATTTTTTTAAAACAGGGCTTGAGTGTCCTATCCTCAGCCTGCGCCTTCCTCATCTCCTCTGGATGAGCATTTATAGGTTCACCTTCTTCCTCCTTCTTCTGTGACCTGGTCTGCACTGTCGCCATGCTCACAGGTTTCTCGGGATTCCCCAAGAAGACGTATCTACACCCCAATATCAGAGGGTAGATTGGTTCATCTATCACTGCTGCTCTGATTTCTCCTTCCACATAGCGAGTTTTCACCGTTATCCTTGCGATGGGAAGTGTCATGAGTGGTATGTCCTTAGTCGCCCCTTGTATTTCCACTGTTTCTGTGGTATACTGACTTGGGTCCACTAGGCTAGACTTCACAACTGAATCATAATCCAAACCTGTATCATAAAGGCACCTTATGGTGACCCCATTACAAATAACATCCTCACAAACTGGGGGGTGATAAGGTTCCTGTTGTCCCTTAGGATTAACCTTTAATCTTTGCGTCCCCGACTTCATTGCAGCAATGTTTGAAGGTTTCCTTCTACAAAATTCGGTGTTATGGTTATCCTTCTTGCACCATTTACACCATCTTTTCCCTTGGTTCAACGGTTTTCTTTCATTGAACTTTTGGTCATTGAACTGTGAGTTTCTGTCGCGATAGTCATTTCTTGGCCGCTCAAAGTTTGTCCTACCTTTATTTCCCTGCTCTCTATTATCAAATTTATTAAATTGCTGTGGAGCTTTAAAATTGTCTATGTGCTTCTTTTTAGCACCACTTACCTCTGCCTGGGCTGCCTGATACCTCTCAGCAACATTTAAAATTTCCCCCAACTTCTCTGCACCTTGTTCCATGAGAAATTTTCTCATGTCTGGAGCCATGGACTCTCTCAATTGCTCAATCATGATCATTTCTTTAAGATCTTGGGTCTTCCCCAGAGCCGTCCATTTCTCCAAATAGGTTTCTAGTCTAGCAGAGAATTGGTGGTATGTCTCCCCAGACAACAGTTTGGCATTTCTAAATTTCTTACGATAAAATTCACCATTCTTCTCGTATCTTAATAACAAAGCCTGCTTTAACATGTCATAATTGTCTTGGTCTTCCCTGTTCATTTTAGCAAATACTTCATAAGAAGTACCTCTCAATCCCTGTGATAGCTTTAAGCTCCACCTCTCTCTCTCTAACCCATATGTAGTAGCTAATAACTCAAAACGTCCTAGGTACCCCTCTATGTCATCGTCTTTTTCAACAAAATGGTCTAAATGAAACCCCATAGCTGAGTTTGAGGCTCCCAGACTAGGCGTAGCATCTGAGGCAAAAGGGCTGGCACCATTTTCAGGAGCCTGGCCTTGTAAATCCAGCTCCCTTAGTCGTAATTCGTGCTCCCTTTGCAACCTTCTATCTTCTGCCTCCCTTTCGGCAGTCAATCTTTTTTCTTCTGCCTCCCTTTGCTGTCGTTTTTCTTCTGCCTCCCTTTGCTGTCGTTTTTCTTCTGCCTCAATCTGCAGCCTCTTAATTTCTCTATCAGCCTCAATTGTAACCTCTTCTCTTCAGCTACCTTTCTATCTTCCCTTTCAATATATTTATCACATTCAGCCGTTACGTATTGAATTAAAATTTGACCATCCATTCCCATCTCCTTCGCGGTGAGCACAGCAGCTGATCTAAATTTTGCCAGCTCCGCCATACTTTTTAGACAATATAATAATATACAAGCTAAATTTCTAACCAGTAAATACACTAAGTACTTCTTATGACTATAGTCTAACTAATTCTAACTAACCAGTTAACTAATTAATTATTACTGGCTGTGAAGATTCACCAACTTTTATCTACAGGGACACTTTTAATTTTAAAGGGAATTTTACAATTTATTTCCCTACTTTTATTTCTCCCACCAGGAGATCCTAATATTACTGTTGGGCTAATTATCCCGGACGAGCCCCCAATGTATGTAGTGGTGTTTGATGGTATTGTATGATGTTGATATTACTAAATGTAATTGTATGAGGCCAGCTGTGAAGGCTCCTGAGATAAAATGTAGTTGTGAATTGTCAGAAGGCCTTTCTTGCTACCACTACGACCTCACACTTAATTTTTTTTTAATGAATGTGGCTACGTAAAGTGTCTAGGGTTATGCTATGTAGTGTGGTGTAATAGGTTATAGATATACCCACAGATATTTAACAAGACTAATAATATTAATAAATATTACAACACACTGAACTAACTCACGTGTGTAAAATTTCTTGATAGAATTATATTACATTTATTTTTGTTCTGTATCAATTTTTTAGGTTGACCAGAACTTAAAAGGATTTAGAAATTATGAAAAGAAATGCATGGAATATTATATCATAAATGCAATAGTGTACATATATATGTACTATACTAGTTAGTTTTATTAAAATGTTCTAGTAGTCATCTACTTGGGAGGATATTTAATGTTTGTGCTGTTGGGGTGGCCTCATCACACCTGTCTATATTGACTACACAGTGTCCAGAAAATGGTGGGAATTTTTATGGGGTTATTAGTGACTAAAGGGCTTTGGTGAATGTCCAGCAGACCAGAGGCTCACTCATCTGGTAGTTGTAGCTCTGGTGCTGAAATCAGGTGGTCCCACCTCTCCGTGCTGGCGGGCAATAATGGTGGTCTCTGTCACAAGTACTGCACAGATACACTCGAGTAAAGTCACCAACTGAATAGACACTGCTTTGTTGACAACAGAAACTCGCAGCTCTGCAATCAAAGTATGGGCCATGTGTCAAAATCTATTCTCTACCCACGTCTGGACACAACACTGACACAACAACCACATCATACAGACAGGTCAGATCTCTCTGACCAAACAGCACATTTACCATGGTGGTTTTACATCAGATAGATCCTCCCAGACTATAGGTTCTGAAAAATATTTATTAGTTGTCTGCCCTAAAAGAGGATAGGTAATATGTTTCATTATTCTCAACACTTGATCTGTCTTGCATAATCCTTGCTGGAGTTTATGTACATTGTTGGTCCCTAGACCCTGACTAGGGCGGGGGGTCTAGAGCAAATCCCTACTTGTTTGTAAGGCTAGATTTCGATATGGCAGTATCAAATCACTCGAACATGAAACAATATTCAAAATATATAAGGAAATAATTTCAATCTTACCAGATTATGAATAAATAACACAGAATTGCTAGCAAAACTCAGCTGAGCTGCTGGCTATAGTATGGCGTCCCTAAATTTATTACACTTTCTTTCATATGGAAATCACCACACTTTAAAATCTGTGTCTATCACTGAACCACTATTGAGAAATGACCCCAAATCCGCGCCTAAGCGCCGACAATATGCTTGTCTGTGGCCAAGCACTGCCTAGGTTTATTCGAATTTCAAATTCCTACACTAAAGTCATTTCAGTCATGCTTCAGTCAAGTATGGATGGTTATCTGTTAGTCTGTCCGTCTCTACTTGTGTTTCTACAAAATGTACTTGATTTTTGAACCAACCTTTCTCTCCCCTCCAAAATTTTGTCGTTAAAAGTTATATTTAGACACAGCTACCACCCAAAAACCCTCTCCTCCATACTAAGTAAATTTGAACACCTGCGTTTCGAGGTCGTGTTTTTTTGTGCAATTAGCGACACTTTTAGATTCAATACAGTCTGTCGATGATGTGAACAACACTGTCTTTTGTCATTATCTTCAATATTATCTATCCGTCTGTAAAATTAAGACCATATTAGTTCACTGCTCAGAATGGGCCATCCGGCCAGCTAATTTTTATATTCCTAACATTAATATTAAGAAAAATTTACTTTTTAATTTTTGTAATATTTCGAACATCTGCGTTTAGCCGCTGAATTCAAATCAAGGGCTTGGTATCGCAAAAGCGTCCATTCCGTACCTCGTGTCAATTTGGGGGACGTGAATTTTTACTTTCCTCCATCCCCCCCAATTGCGTCTCCTTAGCCTTTCCAGTCTCACGCAATCTTTCCAGTCATATTTTTTTCCTTTTTGATCCGCCGTTCCCCTCCTGTCTAGCAAGTCAATTATTATGGAGGATGATGACCCGCGGTCTAGGCGATCATGTACATCAGCAGCCTACGCATTATGTTTTTATCCTTAAATGTTATCTTTGGAGATATTTTACCGTTGTATCTCTGTCAATTTCACTACACCACGAACGCAAGCATTGAAAGTCGTTAAAATAGCGGTAGTTGTAAATAGTAGCAGTGGAAAACGGTTTGAGTGTTTATATGTGTGCGTGAGAGAGAAACAGAGAGCGTGAGAGAGAGAGAGAGAGAGAGAGAGAGAGAGAGAGAGAGAGAGAAAGAGAGAGAGAGAGAGAGAGAGAGAGACCAATGGGTACTTTCCACTGCGAATTTTTACAAACAAGGGGAAAAAATCTTGGTCTTTAACATTATTCGAAGCCAAATTTAATTTTGCTTTATTGATCAGAAGAAACTGAATAAGTAAGCATAAATCATGTTGGTGCAAGTACAGGGTGTTTATAAAGTTGCTGTGCAGTGAATTTGAAAAATATTTTAGCAAGTATGATGCAAATTTACGTCATGATATTCTGTGTTCCACGATCCCATCCCATGTGCAGCATTACACAACAAGTCGTTGTTATATTCACGGTTTCATTGCTGAAAGGAAATGGTGTTAGCCGTTGAAAACAGGGTATTTTGGTGACGTAGTCTCGCCCGGGAGTAAATTTCACTGCACAGCAACTTTATAAACACCCTGTATAAATGTGTGTGTGAACGAATGTATACAGTAAATGGTTTTTTTTGGGTGCCAATGAAAGTGTGAGTATTTATATGTATTACACAACGTATTCTCCTTATATCCCATGTTGTAACATGCACATGTGGTTTGTATAATTGAATGAAATACAAACAAAAGTTAAGAAAAAAGACACTTCTTAGAGGATATTTTTTGTCTATTCAGGTTTTTTTTGTGTGTGGTATTTCTTTTTGTCCAGTGTTATCACTAAAAGATAAAGAGTACGCTCTATAATTCCAAAAAAAGAAGGGTGTAAAATGTCTTTATCTTTTTGTTTCCCCTTCTCTTTTTAATCAACACTATCATTACAAAAACATGTGCAATGTATAACTTTATAGTACACGAAAGAGTGTGTAAATGAGTGTGTGTGCAAGGAGTGAAAGTTTTTTTCTCATTGTATTTTCATTTTTATACTTATATTCATGCTATTATTGCCAATGTTTCAATGCATAATGTCTTTGTCAATTTCAACGGAATATGAATAAAGATGTGAAAAAAAAGAAAGCTTTCAAATAATAGCAACGAATATGTACATTTTCTGTTCAAAGAAATTACATGCAAACATTAGTTATTAGCTATCATCCAATGTATAAATTGTTCTCCATTTTATTTTTATATAATTTTGTAATGTCGTTTTACCGCATGAGTAACAAACATTTGTACATGTTGGAATGTTAGTATGCACCACACGGTTTTCTTATTTGGTTCTTAGCTACCTTATTACGGTATTCCTAAATTTTAATTTTGATTAGATTTGATTCGTGTAAGTATGTGTACAAAAGATACGGGTGAATGCACGCGAGTCATTATATAAGTTGTATTTTTCTTATATTCCCTGTTTGTAAAATGCAAAGTTTTGTAAATTGAAATGAAAAGCAAATAAAGTTTAAAAAAAAAAAAGTGAGAATCGGAAGAACCACTCGAGTGCTGTCAAAATTAACTACACTTCTTTCAAAACAATCGACAATCACATGTCAAAGTCACTACAACTGTAAAATGCATCAGACCGACCAAGAAAGAAAAAAAGTCCAATTAGGAAGCGATTTCCAATCCGCCGTGAAATCAAATCTGACTGAATGCATTCTGTGACATAGACGAGTTATTTATAGTATAATAATAATAATAATAATAAATTCTTTAAGCACCAAACACGGCGCATAAGGCAGAAACCAGTGCTCTCCAGGTTGTTCGTTGTGACGCCACTCCTCTTAGCTCTTGCACATTATTTAGGCCCAACGTTCTTCCTTCTCTTATTATTGTTCTTCTGAGTGTTTCTTTTGGTCTTCCTTTTTTCCTCTTACCCTCAGGAACCCAAGTGAGCGCCTGTAGTGGTATTCTGTTGTTTTGCATTCGTAGGACATGACTGATATATGACCATCGTCTTTTCCTTATATAGTCGGAGACATATTTCGGCCTAGAGTCTTCTCTTATTTGTCGATTAGTCTTGAATTCTTTCCAACTGATGTTCATGAGTTTTCTAAGACATTTGTTCTCGAATGTATTAAGCTTGTTCTCCAATGATTTTGTTATTTTCCAACTCTCACAGCCGTATGTTAACACTGAGATAACATTTGAATTTATAGTATACATAAATTTATAGTATACCCAGCTCTAAACAAGGAAAGGACGACTGTTGAAATAAAATGGAATCGCACATAAGAAAGACAGGGTTATTTTTTAAAACACAAACGGAAAATAAAATGTTATCATTGTCCCTTCACTGAAACTTCTTAGTCCCTTCAGGTGTTTTTGTGTGTGTGTTTTTTTTTCCTCAGCCCATTGTTTTTACTGTTATCACTATAATAAAGAGTGCACTTTAAAATTTCAAGAACAAGGGTGTATGAATTCGTTATCCGTTTGTTTCCTTCTCTTTTCAATCAATAGTATCATCACAAAAAATGTGCAATGTACAACTTCAGAGTGTAAATAAGTGTGTACGAGGGAGTGATAGATTTTATATGCAGCTGCTCATTGTATTTTCATTGACACTTTTTTTAAATTGAAATTTGTAAAATGAACATGTTTTGTAAATTCAAACAGAATACGAATAAAGATTGGGGGAAAAAAATTAAAAAAAAAATTGTGGAACACGAAACTTTTTTGACGGCGTAACTGCCTTACATAAATTTTTATATAAATAAAAAAAAAAAAAAGAATGTATCTGTCACTGAATAAATGAAAGGAGGATTGTATTTCATCCAGTACAAAGCAAGGCGACCACGATTGAGGAAATAAAATGGAATCGGAAAGTGAAAGTCAGCGTTACTTTAGAAAGCAAAACGGGAAAGAAGGGTTTTAATTGTATCTTTACTGAAACATTTTAGTGGAAGTTTTGTCTATTCAGTTTTTCCCTCTTTATTTCTCTCTCTTCCCCCCCCCCCCGTCTCTCCCCCTCTCCCCCCCACCCCCCGTTATCACTATAAAAACGAGTGTGCATTATAATTTCAAGAACAAGGTAGTATGGTTCCTTTATCCCTTTTCCCCTTCTCCCTTTAATCACTACTATCATTACAAAAAATGTACAATGTATAACCTTTTTAAATGTGCAAGAAAGAGTTTTTTGTAATTGAGTGGGTGCGAGGGAGTGAAAGTTTTTTTTTTCTATACAAACTGTTCAATGTGTAATTGTCTTTTCACTGAAATTTCTTTATGAAAATATGTAAAATGAACATGTTTTGTAAACTCAAATGGAATGCGAATAAAGACTAAAAAAAAAAAAAAAAAGGATCACACAAAATTTACATAGAAAATAAAATAATAATAATTTAAAGGCAGGCTTCTCTCTGCGGACATGACAAAGGGGAAGATGAAAAAAATGTTTAACTTGCACACACTCTCTCACATGTACTTAAGATAAAAATATTGGGTGATGGAGTCCCTCACCTCTAACATTGTGTGTGTAGGGGAGGAGGAGGGTGGATGAAGATATGTGTTAAAGGGAGTGGGGAAGGTAGGAGAAAAAACAACATAGGTGATGGAATAACACGTAATTGGCAGTGAGGTGGGGGAAGGGAGAGGTTATAGGAAAGTGACCTTCGTATAAACTAAAGGCTTGGATTTAAGGTACAGGTACGGGTAGCTGGGGCTAGTGGACAGGTTTTAAAATAAGCGTCACTCGCTGGAGGAACAAATTTAGGAGAAAGGCTGGGTGGATAATTTTTTACTCAAATACTGATTGAATGCAACATTTCCAAATTATAAATCGAAAATCCGAGAGTCAAAGAATTAATTTAAAATGGATGTCTGGTAGTGTCTTGGGAATTGAATTAAGCATAATCGCTTTGAAAATGTCTGTTTTTTTCGTATGTGTGTCCAGTATGTCTTGTAAGATTCTCTGTGCTGGTATAATTGTACTACATTTATAGAAAATGTGTTCCTCACTTTCTTGTACATTTGCCTGTCACATCTTGCATCGTGATTTTCGTTTGAATCTGTGTGCTGCTCTTTCTGTGGTTGGTGTCATGTTATATAAAAGTCGATATGTGACTTCTCTGGCTTTTGGTGCGATGCTTTTGCTGTGAAGATCCGTGAAAATCTCAGTGTAATCTGTTATAAAGTAATTGTAACCTCTTTTAATTCTTAGGTGCAAAGGTGGTGCTTGTAACCTGACTAAGTGTTTGTAAATTTTGTTTGTTTTCTGGTTAATTAAAATTTCGTGTCCTCTGATGGCTTGTAAACATGTCTTGTAAAAGTGTGGTAGTGTGCCGTAATGGTGTGGGACATTGTTCTTTAGTGGTCTCAGTCTAGCAAGTCTAAGCCCTACGTAGTAATGGGCTAATGTGTGTCGTTCTGGGTCTCTTATTATATTTCCTACATATCTGATTCGAAGTGCCTTTATTTTTGTCCCTATATCCTGGAGGGCAACTCAGCCGAATCCTTTCTCTTGCATGAGTGTTTGATGTTTAATGCTAAATAAAGTGTGCCCAAAAACAAAACGCATAATCTCCTTGTTTATCTCTGTCACCGTATGTTGTGGAGGGTCAAAGACTGTAGCAATGTAAATTATTTTTGGAATAATAAAACAGTTCACTATAGCCCTTCTGGAAAAAATGGTTGTATTTTTGTATTTGTAGCGGTGAAGTGTGTCTGTGGTAGAGATGGCTGCTGTGTGTGTGTGTCGAAACAATGCTTCGAAACAGCGTTGAGTCCGAAAGATTCGAAACACAGCCTGCTTGTTGTTTCGAAACAGTTTCAGTTCCTGTCTGCCTCGCTGTTTTGCAGAGACACACTGTCTCACCTTCCGTGGGCCTTTGTAAAATTTGAGTCAACCGTCCGGAACATTAGTATGGAATATCAAACACGTCATATTTTTCAGGGATGTGTTATGATGACTTGATTTTACAAGTGATATTATTTTTGCTGAGAAGTTATAGACACTGGAAATTGTGTCAGTGCTGCAGTTGTCAATGTTTTAGGCACTATGCTAAAGTTGAAAGTGTCCGTGTGTTCGTATAAATGTAATGGACACTTTATTAGCTCTGCTGATATCTGTGTACTCGGGGTGGATTTGAATCATTGTCTACCAAAACTAGCTTACTCTAGTTTTATATCATGTGTTATTATTACTGTTGTTTTTTTATTATTTTCACATATAATGCACAGCTATCATCATATCTCCGTTTTATTTCATCATAATGAAGACTTGTGTAAAAATATTGAATTGTGGTCATACGAAATGCCATAGATTTTCACACACGCCAGTAGCGCGCAAGAAAAAACAGAGGAGATTGTCTCACACAGTTCATGTATAGTAATGTATACTGTCTATTAGAGACTTCTTTCTCCCCGATACGGGCAAAAGTGCCGTTGTGCCGTTGTGTCGAAACAGTGTGTCGACACAGTTTAAATCACTGAGCCGAATGTCTCGAAACAGCGGAGTGTGTCGATTTGCCCACTTCTAGTCTGTGATATATGCGATTAAGTTCTGCCATGTGACTTTGTGTGTGCGGTTCGGGTGAGATGGGAAGTATATACCGTACAGTTTCATGTTTGTTGTTGACGTTAAATCAAAGGGAAAATCTGCTTTGTTTTTTTCATCTGCCTATACCCATAATTGTAGACTTTTGGACGTTTAATTTTGACCCACTACCTTTACCAAAAAGCGTGAAAGTGTCTAGAATATTTTGTATAGACCTATCATTGGGGGGAAAGAAGGTGGTATCGTCTGCGTAGGCAAGCAACTTTTGTTCCCGTTTACCTTGAATAAAAGTGCCTCTGATGTTACTGTCTTGTCTAATTTTCTCTAGCAGTGGTTCTAGAGCAAGTACATAGAGTAGAGGAGAAAGGGGACATCCTTGCCTAACAGATCTTGTCAGCCTAAAAGCCCCAGTAAATGAATGATTTACCAAAACCTTGCTTTCAGGTTTTGTGTTGTTGCGTGATAAATTCTCGCAACATCGTTTTATTTCAATATCTGTTTTATAACGCAAGGGCAACAACTGCTTGAAATTTATAGTCACTTTTCTCGGTAAGCATTTGTCTTCTCGCGTTGGTATCGAATGCAGTTAACTTTTGAGCTGTGGTCATTTTTGCGCTGGACTGCGCATGACTTGTCTTGTTGTTTGGTCGATCGGTTTCCGCCCACCACTAGTGGGGGTGAGCGATTTGGAATGGCGAAAGAGATGCCTCGTTGAAGAGGGGATCTCCGCTTTTTTTTGTTCTGTCAGGGATGTGTAGTCCTCTTATGGATATTTCGTTTAGTCGAGATAATACCTCTAGTGTTTTTCCCACATGTCGGGAGGCGTGATATTTCTGTGTATTTCATGAAAGCAAGGTAAATTGACTTTTTCATTAACTCTATCGATTTTGGGTCGTGAGCGATTTCGATTCATAGCCTGTCTCCGAAAGTCGTCGTCACGAGATGTTCTTTCCCAGCTCACATGTCGCTGCATTGTACTGCATCGGTTGATGCATGTACCAAGGACCATTACTTGCTACTTTGTTAAATGAACTAGGTTTAGAAAACCTTTATTATCTAGAGGATATTCTTGAGGACATTATTTATACTTCGGCAGACGTGTCTGTCTTGCTGAAGTCAAACTAAGGAGAGTGAACTGATCTCATACATCTGGTTATCTCCTGGCTGTTATAGAAAAGGATGAAGTTGTTCACCGGATGCCATCCATCATCATCAAAACGCTCACAATAGACGACCTCTATGACGTGGCATAATCTAACGGAGACACCACCCAGCCGAGAACCCGCTGAAATATAAACATATAAATATACAAATAACATATAGACATATAACATATAGAATGAGATGATACACAGAAGACTCAGCAGAAGTATAAGGGCACAGTTTACATACAAACAGGCCACTTAACTTAAAGGCTTCCAATCGTAGAACAGCAGAAAAACGGATGTCAATCAACGTCCTAAAGAGCGAAGCTCCAACGATGATGGCACATCTGAACTGCTTCCACTGCTAACACGATGGTACAAGAGCTTCTGAAATACTGTGTGTTGAGTTGTTTCGGCACTTGACCTTCTAATCCAAAAGTAAGTTGATGGAAATCGGTACTTGGCCTTCTTCAGAAAACAACTCGTTTCAACCGGCACTTGACCTTCTCAAAAAACGACAGCACTGGAACCTTGACAGCAGCAACTTGCTTGACTTGCGTAAAAGATAACAGCAGTCCGAGTTATCCGGCAACATGTAACAACGCCGGGTACTGTCAAATTCTTGTTTCCGTCAAAAAGTTGAAATTTTGACTTTTACCGGGCAACGCCGAGTACTTTGAAAATTTTGAAGATGTTGACTGTATTGAAGAATGTTAATTTCTTGAAGGATGCTGATGAATTCTTGTTGAAAATGAAGTGGGTAAGGGACCCCGTGTTTGCTAGTACCAGAATCAAACCAGCTTATGGCCACCAAATGATGCGTGATGCCATATGATGATGGATGGCATCCGCATGTCTGGTTTTGTGTAGTGTGTAGATGTGTTCAGTCAAAACAATGTTCATGCAACAATAACAGGGCAATCCACATAGGACGTCAGTAAACTCACGACGTATAAAGTCAATGAGTCTTGAAACAGCCGTTGACGTTTTTCTTCATTATTTATTGTGGACGCCACAGTGACAAAATGGTTACGCAAATGTGTAGGCACATCAAACAGTCATTATCACAGCAACATTCAATACAGCAATAAACGGTAGACAGCATTACAATGATGAGTCAGATGCATGTTATATTTCAAAGTGCTGTAAATGTAGTCAGGTGAACAACTCCATCCTTTTCTATAACAGCCAGGAGATAACCAGATGTATGAGATCAGTTCACTCTCCTTAGTTTGACTTCGGCAGACGTGTCTGTCTTGCTGAAGTCAAACTAAGGAGAGTGAACTGATCTCATACATCTGGTTATCTCCTGGCTGTTATAGAAAAGGATGGAGTTGTTCACCTGACTACATTTACAGCACTTTGAAATATAACATGCATCTGACTCATCATTGTAATGCTGTCTACCGTTTATTGCTGTATTGAATGTTGCTGTGATAATGACTGTTTGATGTGCCTACACATTTGCGTAACCATTTTGTCACTGTGGCGTCCACAATAAATAATGAAGAAAAACGTCAACGGCTGTTTCAAGACTCATTGACTTTATACGTCGTGAGTTTACTGACGTCCTATGTGGATTGCCCTGTTATTGTTGCATGAACATTGTTTTGACTGAACACATCTACACACTACACAAAACCAGACATGCGGATGCCATCCATCATCATATGGCATCACGCATCATTTGGTGGCCATAAGCTGGTTTGATTCTGGTACTAGCAAACACGGGGTCCCTTACCCACTTCATTTTCAACAAGAATTCATCAGCATCCTTCAAGAAATTAACATTCTTCAATACAGTCAACATCTTCAAAATTTTCAAAGTACTCGGCGTTGCCCGGTAAAAGTCAAAATTTCAACTTTTTGACGGAAACAAGAATTTGACAGTACCCGGCGTTGTTACATGTTGCCGGATAACTCGGACTGCTGTTATCTTTTACGCAAGTCAAGCAAGTTGCTGCTGTCAAGGTTCCAGTGCTGTCGTTTTTTGAGAAGGTCAAGTGCCGGTTGAAACGAGTTGTTTTCTGAAGAAGGCCAAGTACCGAGTTAAGTGGCCTGTTTGTATGTAAACTGTGCCCTTATACTTCTGCTGAGTCTTCTGTGTATCATCTCATTCTATATGTTATATGTCTATATGTTATTTGTATATTTATATGTTTATATTTCAGCGGGTTCTCGGTTGGGTGGTGTCTCCGTTAGATTATGCCACGTCATAGAGGTCGTCTATTGTGAGCGTTTTCTGTAGGGTTTGCAAATTTCCGATACTGGAATTTGCTAAGCGACTTCTGTTGCTATTTATGTTAGCTGTGATGACATGTTTTAATATTGTTTTCGTTATTATTTCACATTCTTTAGTTTTGTTGTGATTTGTTTGTATTTGTTAGCCTACTCTTGTCTATAATTTAGTTTCATACAACATTTTTGTTTATACACTGTGGTGTCATGTATTTTGTTTAATTCTATCGCAGATATCGTCACATTTTTTGTGATATTTCATTAATTTCTGCTTTATTTTTAGTTGATTTCTGCGAAAGTTTTTGTATTGTTGCTGATCTTTGTTATTGTTTACATTGTTATTGTTTACATTGTTTGTATTGTTTACATTTTCAATGTTTACATTCTGCATGTGTTTACATAGTCATTGTTTACAGTTATAGTAATTAGTTAATGGGCTATGCTAATGCACTGTTACTACTACACTGATGATAAATGAATGATGAATAGTGTCGTGCACTATTGAATGAGAAGTGCACTTATGATCAAGAATTGAGTGCTGATATTTCATATACAAGTTCTTTGATTGGAGACTTGTTTCCCACAGAGACTGGGATAATATAATGTGATGTGAATATACAAGTGCTTAATTAAGACTTGTTACACTTAGGTTTGAAATAAATTAGTTAATTATTTCAGGTTTTGGACTCATATGTTAGACAACATGTCTACATTTGAGCACTTTATTGAGCAGGGTAAATTGCTTGGGAAGACTGGTGATAAGTTAGAAGAATTTGCAACTGCTCGATATGATAAAGCAATGGAAGCTGAACAAAAGAAACTGCATATGGAAGCTGAACAAAAGAAACTGCAGATGCAGGTGGATGAAAAGAGATTCCAAATGGAAATGGAAAAACAAAAAAGGGAATCAGAAGCTGAGGAAAGAAAGCTACAGCTAGAGGCTGAGAATAAAAGACTTGAAAAAGAAGCTGAGAATAAAAGACTTGAAAAAGAAGCTGAAAATAAAAGACTTGAAAAAGAAGCTGAAAATAAAAGACTTGAAAAAGAAGCTGAAAATGAAAGACTTCAAATGCAGGCTCAAGCTGAAGAAAGGAAGTTACAAAGAGAGTCTGATGAGAGGAAAGCAAAAATGGAACATGAAGAAAAACTCTTAGCTTTAGAGTTGGAGAAATTGAAATTGACGAGCATGAGTAATGGTAATGATTCAAACAAGGGTTCATCTTCTGGGAAGGCTAATAATGATACTTTTAAGATTAAGTTACCAACATTTAGTCCTTCCAGTGATGACATAATGTTCTATCTGGACAGATTTGAACAAGCATGTACAGCTCATAACATAGACAAAGCAAAATATGTTTATCAGTTATCAGGGATACTGACAGGTAAAGCTCTAAGTATATTAAATATGGTGGATGAACCTGACAAGAGCAATTATGAGGTTGTCAGGGCCGCTTTGTTAAAGAAATATCAGCTTAACGAAGACGGCTATCGTCTACAATTTAAAAACATGTTACCTGAAAATGGAGTTGAATTCTCCGAGTTTATTGCAAGAATACGCATTACTTTCTCACGATGGGTTGAACTATCTAAGACGGAAAAAACTTATGAAGGACTTATGGACTTAATACTTAGAGACAAAGTCATGTCGTCTGTCAATGAGTCTTTCCTTGCTTTCCTTCATGAACGTAAACCTAAAACAATAAAAGAAATGGAAGATTTCTGTTGCCAATACGTAACTGCGCACCCACACATAACCATGGGTAACTCTAAGGTGAAAGAAGGTTTACCAGTTGCTTCGGCAGCTCCGTATGGTCAAAACTTTGCTCGTAGATCCCAACAAAATTTTGATAGAAAGGGCAGCGGTAATTTCTGTCAAAATCATGGAAACCAATTTCATGGTGATTCTTCTTCGAAGAATTGGAGACAACCTGATAGTGGTCGTTACTATCACCCTAATAATTATAAGCATTTCAAAAGAGGATATGGTAATAGAGGTTATTCCTGCCGAAGACCTCAGAACCAAACAAATAGATGTTCGCATCAATGTGAACATGATAGTAATCGTGGAAACTGGAATTCGAACCAGTATAACAATTACAATAGAGACAATAATAACTGCAGAGATAATAATAACTCTGATAACTTCAGAGGTAATAATAGTCGGGGTAGATCTCAACACAAAAAAAAGAGATATCAGCAGGCTAATGCTGTACAACAGGAAACTGAGGGAGCCTGTAATCATGTTGTTGATAGTAAAAACTTTGACGCTGTCACTAGTTCTGCTTTTGACTTTGAAAGAGCAAACAAATGCCCCCAATGCAGTACTTTATTCGAACCGGGTACCATAACTACTTTGAGTTGTGGTCACCCACTTCCCGCTCTTCCTGCTGCTGTTGCGCATGACGGGAGGGGTTCTTTAATTCTACATAAGGGTCTTGTTAATGATACTCCGGTCTCACTACTTTTCGATTCCGGATGCACCACTATTGGTGTTAGACAATCGCTTGTAGATCCATCTTGTGCTACAGGAAGGGTTATTAAATGTGTCACATTTGGCGGCACTCTAGAAAAATATCCTACTGCTGTAATTCGCATTGCCACTCCTTTCTTTACTGGAGATGTGCATGCTTGTCTCTTACCTAATCCTATTGCGGACCTTATTATTGGTCGTATTCACGGAGTTAGGGAGTGTACCCCACAGCAGATTGCTGCTTGGGAAGATAATAACATGCAAGCTACAAATGCAGTAGTTACAAGAGCACAAGCTCTACAAACACCCGAAACTTCACTGAATAGTGATAATGAAGTTGATAGCCAAGATAGTCACTTAGTAATTACTCGTGACTCTTTCATAAAATTGCAAGAAGAAGATCCTTCTTTAAAAAAATTCTTCGTTCTTGCGAAGAAAGGTGATCCGAATCAGGATACAAATAGAAAATCTTGGATTGCAATGAGAAACGGCGTACTTGTACGTATGGTACAAGATTCGACTACGTCGGCACATTCGCAAATTCTTGTTCCCAAGAGCATGAGAGTCCAAATATTACAACATGCTCATGACTCGCAATGTGCTGGACATATGGGTTTTGCCCGTACGAAGTCGAGAGTCCTTGCGGCTTTCTTTTGGCCTTTTGTCAATAAGGACATTCGTATTTACTGCCGATCATGCAAGGTATGTCAGGAGGTCAAATCTAGAGGACCACGACATGCTGCGCCTATCCAGGCTGCTGACATTCCTATTCGGCCGTTTCAGAAAATGGCCATAGATATTATTGGCCCTTTTAAGGTCAAGTCGGCCAGAGGACATCAGTTTATCCTTACATGTGTCGATATGTGCACACGTTGGCCAGAGGCTATTCCTCTTAAGAGCATATCTACTACAGATATCGCAGATGCTCTTTGGTTGATATTTTCTCGCTTGGGGTTCCCCAGAGAAATATTGTCAGACCATGGCACTCAACTCATATCTGACACTATGTCACAGGTAATGTCTACCTTACATATTGAACGATCTCTCAGTAGTATCTACCATCCTATGTCTAATGGGTTAGTTGAGCGTCTGAATAGAACGCTCAAGACTTTGCTTGGTAAGATAACTGAAGATCATCCTCAAGATTGGGACAGGGTTTTACCCGCGGCTCTCTTTGCCTATAGAGAAGTCCCTAATGAACACACAGGATTTTCTCCCTTCGAACTTGTCTTTGGCGCGCGTCCACGCGGCCCTATGTCTTTATTACACGATCTCATCACTGCCGATGATATTAGCGATGAAACTCAATCCTCATATGAGTATGTCATTGCTCTTAGACAAAAGATCATTGAGGCATGTAAGCTAGCAACTGCTTCATCAGAAATTGCTAAAGAGAAGGCAAGGCAGTTTGCTAACAAGAATAGATGTCTACGACAACTTTGTCCAGGTGACAAAGCATTCGTCCTACTCCCCAGTAGGGAAAATAGACTTCTTATTGCATGGAAAGGTCCGTATGCAATAGTCTCTCGGATTTCCGATGTTGACTATGTGGTCGATATTGATGGAAAGCATAAAACTTTCCACATAAACATGCTTTCGGAATTTCACGAACGTCCGGACTATTTGCTGCCTATTTTCCAGGCAACGGATGATGCTCCTGCACCTCACGGTCATTATTCATCCCTGTCTGTCATTCAGGATGAGGAAGCTACCTTCTCTGATGTCAACCTTCCCTTCCAGTGGTTCCATTACATTCCACGGAATCTTGGAAAAACGTTTCTGTTTCTCCTAATCTTTCTGGTGACGAACATCGACAAGTCTCGTCGATGTTACAAACATTTCAGGATGTTCTCACTGACATTCCTGGACACACAGATGTCATAGAACATGACATAATTCTTACCGACAATAATCCAATTAGGGTTAGGCCGTATCCTATTCCTATACACTTTCAGTCGCAAGTGGAAAAGGAATTGGATGAAATGATTCAATTAAATATAATTGAACCATCGACTTCACCATATTCTTCTTCCATGGTTATTGTCCGGAAGAAGGATAAGAACATACGAATTTGCGTTGATTATCGCAAATTGAATCAGGTCACAAAGTTCGACGCTGAACCGATGCCTTTGTTAGAAGATCTACTGATTAGACTTTCTAATTCTAGATTCTTCACTAAACTTGACTTGTCTAAAGGTTATTGGCAAGTGCCTTTAGCAGAGCATGCCAAACCTCTTACTGCTTTTTCTACACCTAGGGGTCTATTTCAATGGAATGTTATGCCTTTTGGTCTCATGAACGCCCCTGCCACTTTCGTTCGCATGATGCGTCGAATTCTGTCACATCGTTCGGATGTCATCGCATACTTAGATGACATCTGTCTCTTCAGTGATACCTGGGAAGATCACTATTTAGGGTTATATGACTTACTGTCCACTCTACGTGAGAATAATTTGACAGCAAAACCTTCTAAAGCTTTTGTTGGTTTTGGTGAAATCTCTTTCCTGGGTCATCGTGTTGGTCATGGTCTCTTGAAGACAGAAGACCACAATACTTCCAAAATACTGAACATCTCTGTTCCTAAAACGAAGAAACAAGTTAGGAGTCTCTTAGGTTTAATTCAATTTTATGGGAGATTTATTCCAAATTTATCTTCGATCATGGCACCTCTCTCAACATTGTTGAAGAAAGGTTCGCCTAATCTGGTCCGTTGGTCTGAAGAATGCCAATCTTCACTAGACCAAATCAAGAATATATTTTCTTCTCCTCCCATCTTAAGATTACCTACTCTTGATAGGACTTTTGTTCTTCGGAGTGATGCTTCATCCACTGGGATTGGAGCAGCACTGATGCAAGAATATGCAAATACTCTGCATCCTGTTATGTACATTTCTAGAAAACTAAATGCGGCAGAGAGGAACTACTCGGTTTTAGACCGTGAGTTGTTAGCGATGGTTTGGTCAATTCTAAAGCTACAAAGATTCCTCCTGGGCGCACATTTCATTCTAGAGACTGATCAGAAAGCTCTTACAGCTATTCAGACTAAGAATTTGAAGAGTTCGAGATCCACTCGATATGCTATAGCTCTTCAACCTTTTCACTTCACGGTACGAGCTATCCGTGGTGCGGATAATGTGATGGCTGACATTTTGTCTAGATGCCCACATGACTCCAACTAATACTTCTGTCCTATATTTCTATATATTACAGAGTCATAACACACCTATATTTCTACAATAGATTAGCACATCTGTACTTACTTTATATGTACACACTATCGTGCTTTGTTGTCATCTTCTTCTGTTCGTTTTTTAAGATGATAGAGGAGGACTGAGTAGTTAATATAAGGGCCGTTAGTTTACTAAACAGCCACAATTATTAATAATGTATTGTACCTTATGAAGCATATTAGTTATTAATTAGCATTATATTGCTTGTACTTTCTCAGAGGACTTACCTTACTAGTTTCAAGCATGACGAGTTCTAGATTGTGTACTTACCCTCGGAATACCAGAGCATATGTCCTGGATCGTCATGTAGTTTAACTTTACTATGTACTTATGTCATTACATGTCAAAGAATGTACTATTTAAATTTTCCTATCAGATTTGTACATCCATTTTTAAAGACAATATTAGAGTATGCTGTTTAATGATGATTATAGTAACTTGCATACGTATATTGTGTTTACATGCTAACGTGATGTGTGTTGGTGACACCTCCCCGATGTGAATATTTTTTGAGACATATTTATTTTTCTGTTGAGGTATATCCTCACCAGACACTCTATAATTAGCCTATTGTTTGGCAATTTAATTAATTATCAGCGCATAATTCGTGCGTTTTGAGCCGCTTATCGCTTGCTCTTTGATATTGAAAAAAAAAATATGTTCCACATTTTTTTTTATCGGGAGGAGGTGGTGATATGTTGCGTGATAAATTCTCGCAACATCGTTTTATTTCAATATCTGTTTTATAACGCAAGGGCAACAACTGCTTGAAATTTATAGTCACTTTTCTCGGTAAGCATTTGTCTTCTCGCGTTGGTATCGAATGCAGTTAACTTTTGAGCTGTGGTCATTTTTGCGCTGGATTGCGCATGACTTGTCTTGTTGTTTGGTCGATCGGTTTCCGCCCACCACTAGTGGGGGTGAGCGATTTGGAATGGCGAAAGAGATGCCTCGTTGAAGAGGGGATCTCCGCTTTTTTTTGTTCTGTCAGGGATGTGTAGTCCTCTTATGGATATTTCGTTTAGTCGAGATAATACCTCTAGTGTTTTCCCACATGTCGGGAGGCGTGATATTTCTGTGTATTTCATGAAAGCAAGGTAAATTGACTTTTTCATTAACTCTATCGATTTTGGGTCGTGAGCGATTTCGATTCATAGCCTGTCTCCGAAAGTCGTCGTCACGAGATGTTCTTTCCCAGCTCACATGTCGCTGCATTGTACTGCATCGGTTGATGCATGTACCAAGGACCATTACTTGCTACTTTGTTAAATGAACTAGGTTTAGAAAACCTTTATTATCTAGAGGATATTCTTGAGGACATTATTTATACTTCGGCAGACGTGTCTGTCTTGCTGAAGTCAAACTAAGGAGAGTGAACTGATCTCATACATCTGGTTATCTCCTGGCTGTTATAGAAAAGGATGAAGTTGTTCACCTGACTACATTTACAGCACTTTGAAATATAACATGCATCTGACTCATCATTGTAATGCTGTCTACCGTTTATTGCTGTATTGAATGTTGCTGTGATAATGACTGTTTGATGTGCCTACACATTTGCGTAACCATTTTGTCACTGTGGCGTCCACAATAAATAATGAAGAAAAACGTCAACGGCTGTTTCAAGACTCATTGACTTTATACGTCGTGAGTTTACTGACGTCCTATGTGGATTGCCCTGTTATTGTTGCATGAACATTGTTTTGACTGAACACATCTACACACTACACAAAACCAGACATGCGGATGCCATCCATCATCATATGGCATCACGCATCATGTGTATATAAATTCAATCCACTTTCTAAAGTATTCACCAATGTTGCAGTGTAGTAAAGTTTTACGGAGGTATGAGTGGGATATTCTGTCAAAGGCTTTTTCCTGGTCTAGCGATAGGATTGATGACTGGCAATCCTTCTGATGTGTGTAGTTGATGATGTCTGTTATGAAGTGTGCGTGCTGATGAATGTTTCTGTGCTGGACACTACACTGTTGGTCTTCGTGTATGAGTGTAGCCATGAACGGTTTGAGTTAGTTTGTTAGGGTTTTGGCTAAAATTTTGTAGTTGGTGTTGAGGAGTGATATTGGTCTGTAGTTTTTAAGCTTTTTTTTTGTCCGGATCGTCCTTAGGGATTAGAGTGATGTATGACAGGTTGAAACTAGATAGAAATTCCTTTTTCGCGAAAGATTCTGAATATACCCTTAGTAGGAGAGGGCCTAACATGGGGAAGAAATGTTGGTAGAATTCAGCTGTGAGTCCATCTGGTCCTGGTGACTTGCCTTTTTGCATTTCGTTTACTGCGTATGTTATGTTTTCTAGGGTCAGTTCTGCATCAAGAGATTTTTTATCTTTGTTGCTCAGTTTCTTAGTGTATTGCATAAAAGTGTCCTGTATATGTGGTTGTATTCCTTCTTCTGTGTAAAGATTTCTATAGTAGTCCTCAAATGCTTGTGCTATATGTTTAGCCTCCGTTTGTATGTCTCCATGTGAGTCAACTATTTGGCCCATTTGCTTGCGTCGCTGTATGTTTTGTTCTATTGCAATGTGTTGTTTGCTGGGTATCTCTTGTGTGATTGTGTTCAATTTTGTCCGTAACAGGGCACCTCTTAATCTATGGTGTTGATATTGTTCTAGTTCTTCCTGCAATGTAATGATATGAGGTGCTGTTTTATCAATTAGAGTTGCAAGTTTGATGGCTTGTTCTATTATCTTTTCCTGTCGTATTTTGTCTCTATGAATCTTGGTTGCCAGTATTTGTGTTCTCTCGCGTATATTATTCTTTAATAGCTCCCAGTGTTGTTGTGTGTTTTCAGTGGGTAAATCTGTTGTTTATGTAAGAATGAGTTGCGTCATTTGCTCAACGTATGTTTTATTTTGCAGCAGTGTGTTGTTGAACTTCCAGTGAGGTGAGCGTTTGGATGTGATATTTTTCTATGTATCTCCTTTAAATTATTATTATTTTATTTTCTATGTATCTATTATCATTATTATTATTGTTATTTTCATTATTATGTTTACATTTTAATGCAAATGTACATGTGTAGTCTATTTAATTTGTATTTATTTATTATTATTATTTTGATTAAGACGGATGATGCAAAAGTAAGAGTTTTTAATAGGACAAATTTTGCTCAAAGCAGCATTCGGCATTCGGTCGAAAAAAAAAACAAACTTAAATGCTGACCCTGGTCGTTTAGCGCCAGTTTCTAAATCTATTGAGCGCAGTGACACGTTGAAGATTTATGACCAACGGTATCCGACACCGTTTTTTAATTATGGGGACCCGGAAGTCACAAATGTCAGCATTGAAAGTCGTCAACAGCGGTTGTTGAAATAGCGGCAAGTGTGTATGTGAGTGTGTATTTGAGATCGATTGCATTTTATTTTCCATTGGGAATATTTTACAAACCGGGACAATCCTATTCTTTAACATTTTTGAGGCCAAATTTAATTTTGCTCTATTTCATTTTGAGAAATCGAATAAACAAGCCCAATAACAAACAAACAAACAAACAAAATAATAATTTTACTAAAGATTTCCGTAGAGAGGAGCAATGTAATGACTGGTTGACCACAATGAAAAAAAAAAAAAAAAGAACAAACAGGAACTTAAGCTTGACCTTTTATTAAACTACTCCTGTATTCACGGGAGGTCATGTTGACCACATTTCTGGACGCCGTTGAAGTGTCAAGGTCTGCATTGTCCTCTGGTCCCTGAGTGTGTTCGTGGGAGGTCTTTGACGCGGTTTTTGTACTGCAAATGCTTTTAAATTCAGGGGGAAAATCGCGCAGCATGGCTTGACTTGACTTTTTGATTATGAATGTATATATCACACGATGGTTGTTTTATTGTTATGTTAATGAGAGTAGACTTTTGGTAAAAGTGTGTGTCTACGAGTGTATATGACTTTTATCTGTATTTCAATTTGACCTTGTATTTTAATAATGCACATGATGTTTGTAATATTACTAAAAAAAGCAATTCTTCTTCTTCTTCTTCTTTGATCCTTAACCGCCGACCGTCAAAGCAGTCAGTGGCCATTACGCCTGGTGGCGTCTTGTAGGTCAACAACAAATTGATTCCACTTTGCTCGGTCGGCGGCCATCCTTCGTACAGGGCCCCAACTCTGGTTCCGTGTTTTGCGGTCGGGGCATCCGTTTTCATGCCAGGCATCCGTTTTCATGCCAGTGGCTTCGTATAAAAAAATAGTAAGTACGAATGTGTATGTGAAAAGAATTGTTTTTGTCTAGTTTTCGACTTTGTTAGTTTTTGTTCCCCCCCTCCCCTTCCCCCCACCCCCACCCCGTCCCGTTATCACTAAAGAATAAAGAGTACGCTCTATATTTCCAATAAGTGGGTGCAAGGTCTTTTTCATTCTTTCTTTCTTTCTTTTTCTCTTCCTTCTCTTTGTAATCAACACTACCATTACCAAAAAATGTAAAATGTTTAACCTGGGAGTACAAGAGTGTGTAAATGAGTGTGTGCAAGGTGTGAAAGTAATTTTTATATATTTTTACAGCTGCACAGTGTATTTTCATTGTTATGCTTATGTTCAAACTATTATTGTCAATGTTTCCATTCATATGTCTTTGTCAACTTCAACGGAATGTGAATAAAGAGTAAAGAAGAAAAGAAATTAAAAAATTAAATTTTTTTTAGAGAAGGCAAAAAAAACCAAAAAAAAAACAATTTTACTAAAGATTTCCGTGGAGAGGAACATTATAATGAGTCTATGACTATTTTTCACGCCCTACGTAGTAGGGTAAATAAGTTTAATAAACGAATGGTAATCTTTAACTTTAACTAACATGACCTAGCAGTTTTGGTGTCAAAGTTTTTCTTCTTTAGGTTAGATGACATGATTATGTTGACTATGATAAACTTTCAGGTTGTGTCACGTGGGTTGTGATCATTAAATTGCCTACATCTTCTTCCTATTCTCTCACCCGCATCCTTTTATTTTATTATCTTTCCGTACTTGTTTTTCCTGTATTTTTTCGCATCACTCGTTGCGAAAAATATATTTATTTCCCATCATCGTTTTTCTTTCTCATACTGACTAGTAACCTTATTGCATCAGATGTCAGTCGCGCAGGTAAGACGTAAATGTGCGAAAAATTCGTTTCGCTGGACATAGAGCAGACGTTTTATCTACATTTGCACCTGTCACGCGCGGGTTTTCCGGGCTGAACGCTTAAGCAGGAGCGAATATTTACACCTTATAGTCGCAGTTTCAGACGGTTGTCTGAGATTTGCAACTGACACGCGCTTTTCCCGGTCAGTTTGTTAACGCAGGTGCGTAATCGCACTGATGGCTTTTACGACATGAGGGAAGCTGACGTAGGGTGTTAGAGAAGGGGAGAGACGGGCGCTGTTTCGTGGTTTCGAAACAGTGGGATTCTTTGTCCGTTTCATAGATATTAAACCTAGTTTGAAACGTTATTTTCATTCTTGTCTCAATAAATCGCAGTAGACAGGTGGTTCGCGAAGAGTAGAGCTGTATAAGCGAAGTTTCTTAGTTTGTTGCGACAATTTGTCGAACTTCTAGACTTCCATAAATATAAGCGTATAATTCTTAATTGTGCGATATCCTGTAGTGCTGTGTTTGAGGTAAATATATTATTATCTAGTATTTTGTGAAGTGATAAAGTGTTAAGTCGCTTATTTCATTTTAACTAGTTTCTTTTGAACAGAGTGCTTAATTTATAGTTTGTTATATTCTCTAAGTCGACGAGTTACAGTGGAAATACATAATAAATTATATCTTTAGCTTACTAAACTAGTAGCTATAAGGAATTTAATTTAACTGTTAAATACTCAGTCGAAACTGTTCTAATAACTAACTTATAAATGCTAGATGCGACATCAGTGAATATTGACGGAATACGAAGATATTCCTAAATTCCTGATGATTGAATTTTATATAACTTACTTTACGGGAAGTTTTAATTATAAGTCAAGCGGTCGGCTTGCTATTTAAAATGTAAGTTATATTGAGTACATATATGTAAATTATTTGATATGTGTTCTTTCTTTTATATATAGTGAAACGGTGGTACCCAACTTGCCAGCGTTTAGTAAAGAGACATATTTGTGTGAAGCATAGACAGTTCCTATCTTTAACCACGTGGGGATTTTTTTTGTTTCAAGTAACACTGATCTGACAGTGCTTATGCCATCAGAGAGAGACAGTAATAGCAATCCCACTAACGGTTTCTAAGGACTAGAAATATATATTGGGCTTTTGAGCCAGTTCATATTGCTCCACAAATTTAGATGTACATGCTGCCTGGCGGCGAGAATATTACAAGAATCACAGTAACATTCCGACAGAGATTGTGACTAGTATTGTGGTGACCAAATATAGTACCTGCCTGATAGAAGACACCGATCTGACATTCATTAAATCCTAGAATCCAAAGCTAATGACATTGTGCTCGGCTAACTTTCGTGCCTGGACAATATTTTATGTGACTTAATCAGACATTCGAAAACTTAGAACACCCAAGGAATCGTTCCCTGAGACAGAGAGTTCAGTACGTCTTTTGGAACTGGGGATTTCTTGGTCAAGGACTGCATTTTCGGGTCTGTGTGAAGGTCCTAGAATTATTATGTTCCCAGAGGCAACGAGCAAAGTTGTGAGTATATGTATGTGAGAGCAAGGCCATGGCTGAATGAATGAGGGTACACAGGTCAGAGTGTTGTTTTACCGGGGTATTATTGTCACCCATTTGCTGTCTTAACTTTTTTTTTAATCTGCAGAATTTGTTACAAAGGCTAGAGTTTCTCTTTTTTTTCTTAGGCTAAATCAGATTATTCAACTCTGTCCATACATTTACGAGAAAGAAAGAAACCTCTTAGCCTCAACCCTACGTATCTATAACTCTTTGGGCCATCATCTGTTCTCTTAACGGGGCTGTGGGCTAAACCTAGAGTAAGATTCTAACGGGCTATCATCCTTGTAGCATTTTCTTAAATTTTATGACTATTTGTATATGTTTTTCCTTGATGTAATTTTTGGTGTTGTGAGAAATTTTGATATGATAATTAAAATATCTCTCTTGAACAAAAAAATCAGTGCGTTGGTCAGCTCGATCCCAATTATCTGTATATCATTGTTATAGTTTTCCCACGTCTGTGTGTTTACCTGTCGTCACGTGTATGTGCGTGCTCATGAGTAGATAGAGATATATTAATATATATATCTGTGTTTAGACTGTCTGACGCCTTTAAAAACGGTCGTAGAAGATAGGTGAGAGAGAGAAGATTATCTCGATTCTCAAAGACAGCCTCTATATCACATCCTATCATCTCACGTGGGGAAATTCTATTGTTTTTTTCACCAGCTCTCACTGTATCTATCACTCATTCCAACCTATTCAGAAGGGACCTAACCCAAGTCTTAATTTTCCTATCCAAAATCTACGACAGGTTGGCACATAGATTATAAATAGCTAAGTTGTATTTCTTATGTTTTTTTCCTTGCTTTGTTGTGTTAGACATTTTTTTGTTAGTAAAACAAAGAATTTTAGTTCAGTACAGTAACAGTATAAAAAAAAACAACAACAATTAATAAATTATATACACTGTATACATTTTTAAAGGTTCTTTTAGCTTTATTTTACGCCGCACATTTTCTTATTTTAAAAATGTACACGAATTTTAGTTTAGCATGCAAACTAAAACAGAAAGTTGTATTGTGTAGGTCATTTTTTAAAGTTATAAAGCATTTTTTGGGATTTTTTTTGGAGTAATAAATGCATTTTTTATAGGTCATTTTCTAGTATTTCTTCTTCTTCTTCAAGCACCATGCCTAGTGGCGTAGGTGATCATGCCTCTCCACAACTTCCTGTCTACAATACTGTGACAGAGTTTTGTAAATATATTACATATATCAACAACAACAAAAAGACAAACAAAAAAAACACACACAAAATTTACACATATAACTCAATAAAGTCAATAGACCTCACTTTGAGTCCCGGTAGGGATATTAAAACAAAAAAAGACGTAAACAAACGTGTTCCAAATAGGAATTTGCAAGACAAGACATTTTTTGAGGGCGTAACTGCCAGAAGTAGAAGGCCAAAGAACTCATTTAGATGGAGGTTTGAGACAGACACGAAATGATGCATACTACCAGCTCAACAGAAGAGAACAAGTGGTAATCTTCAGACTCCGCACTGGCCACAACAGATTGGGATACCACCTATTTAACAAGCTAAAGATAGGAACTACCGGTGACTGTAACTGTGGTACAGATAAAATGACTGCTGAATATCTGCTTCAAAGATGCCCAACATATGAGGATTAGAGAAGGTACTTATGGCTGTCACCAGTACTATTCGTGAAACAACTCTATGGAGATAGAAATAGCCTCAAGGTGACCACTGCTTTCTTTGAACATATTCAAGTTGACGCCTGAGAGTTTACGAAAAAGAAGTCATGAAGGGGATGAAGAAGACATGGGAAGACCATGAGATGGCACGGGACAGGAAGTCTTGAAACAAGATTGCTGAAGGCCTGAGCTCATGAAGGGATACGATGATAAAATTAATCTAGAATGTATCACATATTCACAAAATAATTTTAGTGAGAACAGTCGGTGTTTTCAAAACGATGTGAAAAAAAAACAAAAAAAACAAACACATTGGCAACGGAAATACGAAATTTATTACTTTATAGTTGCGACTGTCACTCTCTCCTTGCATAAATACAGAAATAATCCATTCATGAAATCCTACACGGAATTATAAATATGGCCTGGTATTTATATAGACAAAAAAAAAAAAAAAAGCGGTTATGGAAAACTATAGACTAATCAAAGGTGTATAAAGATTAGCAGATTTAAGACAATGCGAAGGAAATGTAGCGTATGTTACGACATGAATGCTAATTCGAGTTCTAAATATTAAAATAAACACGATGGTGGCAATACAATCTATACTGTTCAAAAATAGAAACGCATAGCTACTGAAGGCACACACATAGCCATAATTGTGACATTCAATAACTTTTTCGCAAACACACGTTTTATTGGCTATTCTCATCCCACAGGTGCTCTACCGCGACCTCATTGTCATCAGGACGACAGGGAAGGCAGGGAAGGGGAGCAATGTCTCGTTGCAGACCAAAAGCAACGTCATATTGCAGCTGGTCAACCGTTGCACCCACAGAGTGGTTCAATCGGACTCTTGTCCCTGGAGACTGTTGAAACACAGACCTTTGGGCGGTGGCAAAAAGTGGAAGGACAGTTGGGGTCGGAAGAATTTCATTTCATTGACGTATCGTTGCGGCGCAATCATAAAACCAAAAATGGGTCAAGCCGTGCACATATCCTTCAGTGTGCACCCCCAATTGACCTGCTTGACCATCACTTCAATTGACTCTTGGGCAGTTGCCAACCCTCCTTCCCTTTCAATTGACTTCCTTCCGGGTATTTTGTAAACTAACGACATGGATTATTTTCCCCACACCATTGCAAAATTGCTTTCAAAAGCAACATTGCAAATAAAAACGCATTAGCAAAAACACATTGCACAAAGCCGGGGGCATTTAGTGCAACCAGCATTGCCAAAATGTGGCACCAACACCTTCACTCACAAACCTACCGTGCGGGCGTTCGAGCTCGGACACACCGTAGACACATTTTTGCAAACGCCGAGAATTCTCTTATCCCCACCAACCGTAAAAACACGGAACAATATCATATAAACCAATGCGCAATTTGCAAATTTTGCAAAGCAAAACGTTGCACATTTTCTCGCACTTGCACCTTCACCCATAGTGCCAACCATATAGCAAAAAAAACGCCTTCTAACCCATCTTGCTGCAGCCATTTTCATGGCACACGAACCTCAACACCAACCGTGCCGTGAAGGGCGAAAAAGGCGAAACCACCAATGGCGCGGAGCTTCAACATCTTCATCATCACAAAATCATCACCAACGACATTCCATTTCATCAAATCACAATAACCAATTATCTTCACTGGGATTTTGGGGAGGCAAAAGAAAAACCGTTAGCTGCAAAAAACAAACGCTCATAAACGGTTCTATTCATTTCATTTTTCTTCGATTTTATTTACGGGTTCGCCTACGTAGAATGGCGGCCAAACCCTACTCCCGTCTATCAACGGACTGCAGTCTGCTTACTGATCTCTGATTACTCGCATGGGCTAAAAATAAAGATATATCGATCCTTTTTTTTTGACCGCCGCTGCAACCTAAATAGAAAGCATTCGTAACTTAACACCTGAGAAACTCCACCCCTATCTGATTGTGACCACTGAGGGCTTGCTGCCCAGACGGACGATTTGCAGGTTAGGCCCCCCCCCCAAAGAAGTCGATTTTTTTGCGATTGGCGCGGCGCGCGTTAAGGGACAGCTGGTTTCCTCCGGTGAGGTCGTTGATGTTTTGCACCCAAAAAGTCAAGGTCATCATGTTCTATTCCAGAAAAATAAAAAAAGGTTATCAGAAACATGACTCTCCCTTGCCGTTCCTGCGGCAATGACTGGGCAGTTGTGGAAGCAGCTGTTGTAAACTTTGTCTTCTGACGGTTTATTGATCAGTTGGTCGAAGGCCCAAAAAAAATAATTAATGCGTTCCTCCGCTGCTGTTGTCACTATGGGTTCGTCACTGCGATTTTTGACGAGTCATTAAACGAGCCTGTGGTTGGGATACTGGTTGCCATAATGTCGGACTGATGGTACCCTTCTGATGCCACGTTTTTTAGTATAGAAGATATTGCACTGGCAAACCTGACTGTGACTTTTCGCCTGCTTGCAGTGTACGGCCAATAGCATTTGTTCCTTTCAATATTTATCGACAGAGGGACGCCATAAATGTCTTTTTTTTTGATGTTGTTTTTTGTGAATTTTGTTTTGGTTTGTAGTTTTGTTGTTTTCGCTTTTACCACACCCAAGGTTTCATTTGATTTGTGTGGGTTTATTTGTTATGTGCTTGTAATGAGTTTGTTGCTTTGGGTGTTTATCAGTGTTGATGAGCCTGGGGTTGGTAAAAATGCGTGAGGCGTGGTGGTTGTGGTGGAAGGTAGCGTGGTATTGAACCACTTGGTCTGGGTACGATTACTGCAAAGACCGAACCACACATTCGGGTTCAAGGCGAGTAGTCGTTTTAAGGTACACCGTGGCCAGCTGTGAGTACTTGAAGTGGGGAGGTGGAGGGTCATGGTTGTGTTTTTAAACACATCTAGGGTTGATGTTATGCTTGGGTAAATACTTAGGAATTGAAACTCCCACTCTCTTTAAGCTCGTTGTGTTTGCTGTTGTTTTAAGGGGAGTTGTTAAATTGTGATTTTAATATCATGGTTCTGTTAGTGAATTCATGAGTGCAATAATGTATTTACATTAGGGGTAGACCAAACTATTGTTATGGTTGTATGGGGGAGATCCGGACGGAAGGGGATGTTTGAGTTCAAAAAAAAATTTTAGTTGTGGAAGGTGTTTATGTTTTGATTTATGTACGGTTTTTAATTGACAAAATAGGTACTTAGTGGCTAATATAATGGGTGGGTTTTACAATACTCGCATATTGATAGTGTTTAGTACCATTCACTCCTGTAGCATAGGCAAACGTATGTACCCGTTTACCAATGGCTGTGTCCATCTCGATGAGTTGCTTTGGAAAGGTTGAAGTCTCAGTATAGAATTCGGATTTGGACAAAGATGAATACATTATTGCTGGCTGGCAAAACGGGGGGTGGTCGGGGACTGGGATGGGGGGGTGAGGGGGGGATGTATGGGTGTCAGAGTGAAAGGTGAAGTTGTGGTAGGGATAAATTGATATATTTAGTGAAAAGGATGAGAGGAATAGTGAGGGTATGTTGTGTAAAATGGAATAGGATGATGAGTGTAATAAATGGTTGGGTGTTTATTCTGGTTGTTGTGTTATGAAATGGGACGGATGGGATTTGGTGAAGGTGGATTACCTCTAAGGAGATAGTGAGGGGGGGAGATGGGATGAATTTAATTCGGTGAGATATAGAGGGAATGACTGAGAGTAGTAAAGGGTTATAGTGGCAGAAAAAAGTTTGAAATCGAAAAAAGTGTAGCTATTTTGGTAATTTTAAAGGTTTGTATCCTCCGGGTAGCAACACGAGTTTAGGAGTGTTAGTGTGGGCGGTTGTGAGAGAGGTTGGCCAAAAGGATGTTGTCAGTACTTATACATGATCCCCACTTTTCTTGGGGAATGATGTATAATTGGTGGATTGGTACAGGTGGTGTTGCTGTTGGAATTTGGGAGGGCGGGGACTGGAGTGAACAGAAAGGGAAGTTAAGGAGAGGTAGAGAGAAAAGGTTGGAAGGAAAGGGGTGGAGTGGGCGGTAAGACTTCGCAAGTAGGGGGGAGTTCATTGGACCAGTGTGCTGCTTTGCTAGAGGGTTAATGGAATAATCGTGTGGGCAGTTCCAAGTGGATACTGTGTAGGGAACAACGTTTAGTTACCCAGAAGTTTAAGATGTTAACCTTGGGTGGGGAATTTGGCTGTGTGTGTTAAGAAGTTTTCATGATTCTGGCTCCTAGTTCCTGTGAGGGTGTCCATTGGGTGCTTGGTCTTGTAGTGGATTGTTTGGTTTTAAGGTGCCGGTGGTGATTCTTGAGGTGCTGAGTTAACATGGCGGAAGATTGGGTAGTAGTTATGGTGTAGAGCATTAGGTATGTGGAGTCGGGTTTGGGAGACTGGAAATGATAGCTCAGGATAGGGGTAGTGGGGTTGAGTTGCCTATGTAGCTAATTTTGTCTTTACAAATTATTGATTATATGAAGAAAGATCATGTGTGGTAAAGGGATTCTGGGTTTGATTAGGTTGAGGTAAGAGTGTTAGATATCATATGTTGGGATGTATATATTGATCCCGGTACCTGAGAAACTTCCACCTCCATAGCCCAGTAGAGGGCGGTTTTGTTAGTGAATGAGTTGGGTTTTTTTTTTTTGCATAATAGTAATGTAATGATTCTTGAACGACGTTCCAGACGTGTCATTTGAATTTAGGTATTGAGATGGAAAGAAGAAGAAGACGAAGGAAACGAAGGTAGTTTTAGAAAAGAAAATCCATTTAGAAAGAGGAGGGAATAAGGGGAAAATTTCGGAAGGGAGAAGAAGAGAAGAATATTTAGAATCAAGAGAAGAAAGAGTCTAATTACGATGTTCTGAAGAAGAATAAAGATTTTTAGTGGTTTGGGTAAAGAGGGGAGATTTGAAGAGAAATGAGTTTTAACAGGCGAGAAGAGTAGAAGTAAGTAGGTGAAGGAGAATAAGGTCCAGAGTGAACAGCTATTACTAGGGATAACAAATAAGATTAGAATTGAGATTAAGAGATTTCTTATAAATATAATACGCGGTTATTGACAGTGAAAACCGGACACTACAGGCATCTATTTCTTCTAAGGCAGATTGATCTTTTGCACCTTCATTTCTGCAAATTGATCAATTATGTTATCAAAATCAACGTTCTCAAGAGTTTCTCTTTCAATACTGAGAAGTACCAGATTATTCAGACTTTCCTGTGCTCGTAAATACCAAAGAATTAGCTTCAGTTTACTAAACCCTCACAACTGCATGCTGAAGTAGAAATCGTTAGAAGAATTTACAGTGCTTTGCATAAGTTTTTGGGAATGCATCATTTCTGTAAGACACCACGCATGAAAATAATCCCAAACTAGTTGTTGGAACAAAATCAGTTCGCGATCACAGTAACATCCTGCAATCGCATATCTCAGAAAACAGTTCCTTGCCATCAATGTCTGTCACAAAAGCTTGCCATATGAGTGTATTCCTGACGGATCTCGTCAGCGTTATCTGTCTTGAAAAAAATTACCAATGTTGAGAAGGCCAGACTCAAATAGAACAATCCCAACTAAGACGGTTTGGCCATGTTTGCAGATTGGGAGAAGATCGATTACCACGACAAGTATGGAAAACTAAGAGCCAGGGATCCAGACCTCCAGGACGACCCAGAGTCCGTTGGGAGGACCGAGGACTAGAACGGAAGCAGGCAGGAGGACAGCCAATAGGATAGCATAGCGCTCTCTCTGTCAAACCTCTACACCTCACGGGAGAAGAGGAACGACTAAGTAAGTAGTTCCTGGGAGTCTTTGAGAAGACGAAGAAATAATAGGGCTACTGTTCCCTCATAATATTTAAGATACATGTGGGAATAAACAAATTCAGTATGGAAGACGAGTGAAAGGAAGGGCAGAATGTTAGACGGGCCTGCGTGCCCAATTCTAAACCCTTTGAAAATAAAGTTCGTTCGTTCGTTCATACCTGTTTTAAGAGGCGACGAATACCGGGCCGTGCATCGGGCTGGCAACTACATCACGTACAAAAATTGATGCGGAAAACACTGCTGCAAGAGGACATAAATGATGCAGACTACCCTTATGACCAGATGCAGTAGTAGATCCATGCTCCATATAGAGTGAAAAAAGGAACTGAACACATTAATTTGTCACAGAGCGTTGGCTCGAATTAATTCTTTTATCGAATTTCTATAACCAGCAAATTTTTGCTTTTCTTTCACCATTTAATTCTATCTTGAATATTCTTCCTCTAAAAAAAATTCTTCCTCTTACCCGATCTCCTGTTTGTACATAATATTTGTCCTCGTAGATAACATTCTTGTTTGTAACATCCATCTACCTGTCACGGATTGCCTCTCCTGCTTTGCAGTAGTGGTCTATCAGTGGCCAAAACTCAAGAGTAAACATCTATATGGGTCGTCAAAGGTGTCTACCTTCGCACAAGACTATTCTTGGCAGAGATGTAGATAGAATGTTAATGTTCACAAGATAATTCATAAGTCAAGAACAATGCTGCTTAGCGCTGAACATTTGTTAACTTATATCTGTCCGTCGCTTTTTGTGAAGGATTTAAGCAATGTTTTTTTCAATTAACAGCTGAGTTAATTCAGCGAATTTCCTCTTATAATTGTATAGCTCTGTTTAGAGGTAAATATATGTCTAGATGTATATATATATATATATATATATATATATATATATATATATATATATGTATATATATATATATATATATATATATATATACATATATGAAATATTCTGGCTCATACGATGGCTTGCATACATGTAATAACTGAATAAACAGCTATTGTTTAGTTTTAAAACAACAGGTAACAAATTTAATAATCAATTAGTATTAACAGTACAAAATAAATAAAATGCTGGTGACTTTTATATTGGAATACAATTTTCTCTTCACGGAGATTTAGGGTGAGGATATAATGCAGAAAATTATGTCATTTTGGCTGGGGCCTTTTTATAAGCACTTAACTTTTATAAGGGAGTCCTGCAGCTGTGGTTTTCGTCACTGCTTGGTGATTAGTGTACGTCTCTCACGCGAGTGGCGTAGTGACTTCAGTACTTCGAGCCGTCTGATAGCGTGTAACCACGAATCTTTTAGACAAAATAGAAAAACAAATGCCTCTGCTAAGTACATTTGTGGGCTGCCAATTAACAGGCGCATTCTCGCTGTCCACCCACCAATGTTAACCTCTCAGAAGAATTAAATTCCCGAGTACACAGTTCAGCTCAGGGAAGATGAATAAAATTCACTATATTCCTCTAGGTATTAACTGGGAAAATGTGTCTGGACAGCGCGAATAATGATTTGCCTGAGTTACAATTAACAAAGGGCATATATCTTACATAATATTAACTTTAGGCACATGTGTTGTAATCATCAGTTATCACTGCTCCATTCGGAGCAAGAAAACATGTCAAAACTTTGGGGTAATTGTAACAATTATTTTACAAATCTAAATTTGACATGTTTTCTTGCTAAGTGGTTATATATATATAACCACTTAGCAAGAAAACATGTCAAATTTAGATTTGTAAAATAATTGTTACAATTACCCCAAAGTTTTGAGAATACACAATCTCCTCGCGCAGGTTAGAATGGACCCGAGCAATTTAGGTTATATGCTGTCGAACCACTTGGTCTGTTGTTGTTGTTGTTTTGAAGAGGTGATGGGTTGAGAGCGGGCACTTAAAAGCTGACCGTTATTGCCTCTTCTCGTTCCATCTTGGTCTACCCTGTTCAACCTGAAAGTTGGTTATAATTGGGGTATTTAGTGTCATTTTATTTACTTATTTAAAATAGCTATTGTCGTTTGCAGCTGCTGATTTTAATTTATATTAGTATTTGTCCATTTTATTTTCTCTTTTGTATTGTTTATAGATACCTATTGTCCTTTACACTTGGTTTTAATTTGTATTAGTATTTGTTCTTTTTGAGTTGTAGTTTTTTTTAACCTTGTTGTCTTTCCTTGTCCTATGAGTAGTTAGTAAGTTTTTTTTCCGCTGTTTCTTTATTTTTTTTTAAAATGATTTGCTAGTTCCTGTTGCTTAATTTCTATGAAGTACTAACCTTATATGTTTTCCTATGTTTTATGTATATATCTTTTAAGTATTGATTGCGCTTCTCCTGGGGCATCTATACTTAAAACCTTATCACCAGTCATGTTTATATTGTGATTTCTATAGTAAGTTTTTAATTCAAGCCTTTGTTGTTCGTACTTTTTACAGTGGATCAGGTAGTGGTCTATGTCATTCTCTTCCTGAAAATATTGCACTAGTTACTTCTTCCTCTGTTATAACAGCATCTAAATAGTTTGTTTCATCTATCTGGTTTGGTAGTTCCTTTGAAAACTGCAGTGTGGTTCTTCTATCAAAAAGTATGCTGCACCGAGACGGAGACGCCACAGTTTTTTATTCGATGGTATCTTTAGTTCTTCTCTGACCTAGCAAGTCCTTGTTGGTTCTTTCAGCAGTTTGAACGCGTGTCTATCTTTTCTACTGTTCTTCCATGTTGTCTTCCATTCCTCGTTTATAGTTATCTTCACTTGGCTCTTGATCTCCGACCTTCCCAGTCCTGCTCTTATATTGCTTTTACTTATTCTTCCATTCTTGCCGTTCTGGTCTGCCAACTCGTTACCAGCTATACCTATGCGTGCTGGAACCCACACTAGCCTCACACTACATCCTCTGTTCCCTAGTGATGTATTAATTGCTAGAATTTCTTCCTTTATGTCTGGCCGGCTACATTTACCTGGGTGTTCTAGTGCTTGTAGTGATGATAGTGAGGCTGTAAATATCGTAACAGCTTCTGGTGGGTTACCTTCGATTATTTCTAAACTTTTTAGAATTGCTACCATCTCTGCGGTACCTATTTATTACTATTTTCAATTGTGTTTGACAGTTCTTTGAACTGCGTTAGATCTTCTATAGTTCTCCACCCTGTTGGATATCTATCTTTATTTAAGGGGACGTCCCATACACTTGGTTGGTTTTTGATAAATGCTTTATGTGCTGGGTCGGTCACTTCTTGTGCTACTTTACTCCAATAATTTAATCTTAGTTCTTTCACTCTTAGACCAAGGGGTGGTTGTTAGGGTTAAAAAGGGAGGTGATACTTTGTATATGGGTTGGTCACGGTAAACTAAGGGTTACATCGCTTGTATACTTGATTAACGATGAATTGGGTTAACAAATATTGATAGAGGTCATAGTGTACAGATAGCGTCATGAGCGCTGGTCTGTATTGTTAGAACTGTAAATAGTTCGCACGGCTAGTCCGTGGAAGAGACTGAGCGGTGGTGAACTGCGAAGTCCCGTGACTGTTTAGGCGGGAGTTTTTGTGACCGCTGGCAGTCGGGTTCTGGCGTTGACAGAGTGAAGTCAACGAAGGTGTTTTTCTAAATGTGTGTTCCCGACCAGTGTTCGGTGAAAATGGTATAGTGTTTTTTCAATGTGTGTCTCGGTGGAGACTTTTGGCACAGGCCTGTAGCTGAATATTCTTCCTGCATATGTATTCTTCCATGTGTTAGGTTATTTTGAAGGTATGTACTTTGATATTTATGACTGCAGTGGATGCAGCGTATGAAAGTTTGCACTGTGCACGTTCTATGAGAAGTGCACCACTATTTATTGTGAGCTCTAAGAGATAGCGCTGATGATGATTATACTGCCGTGGAGCAGCTTTATGAGTGATTTGGTTATTGGGCACGTTCTGTGAGAAGTGTACCACTAGTCTATGTAGGCGCTATGAAGAGTCCGAGAGGTAGAGGGACTACTTGGTAGGCCATAGACATTTTTGTGAAGGAGTCTACAATTAGGCGCTATGAAGAGTCCGAGAGGTAGAGACATTACTTTATAGGCCATAGACATTTTGTGAAGGAGATTAGGCCATATATAGAGTCTGAGAGAAAGACATGACTATAGGTATTATAGATATTATGCAGGTTATATTTTACTGCAGACTGCTGTGTGCGCAGTCTTTCCTTTGAGGAATATGGTGATATGCATCTTCTAGAGGAAGTGCACCACTATTTATGATTAGGCCTTGGATATATATAGCTGACGATGATTATTCAACTGCCGGGGAGCAGCCTTGGTGGAGAAGGGGGGCGTAGTCCCTTGAGGAAAATCGTGATGGTCATCTTCAATGAGGAGTGCACCATTATGCTATAAGTTATGAACCCATATTTATTAATTGGCCTTCACGGAGAGAGCTGATCTCAGACGATTATTCAACTACCACTGAACATTTATCTTTATCAGTGGTGGTTTTCAGTAAAGTTGGAATTTAAAACCCGCAAAATTCGCGTTCAAAGGATTTCATCAATTGTTTATGGAATAGACTCATGAATATCAGCATACCTTTGGGGCGCAAGGCTCATGATTTCACGTGGTAAGATTGTTTCTACCAGACCTTGACCTGTATTTAGTGTGCCTTGTGTGTGGCGTATGCACTAAGGATTTTCTCATCTGTAACAGTAGTTAGCCCTGTGTGGGCGGAGCTTCGATTTAGAACCCAGTTCAGATTTACCTGTGTTGGTCGCCCTATCAAGTGTGCTTATTTACAGCCTAAATGAGTCGGCAGTAAAACATTTCAAGTCTTATTGACACCTGCATTGCTTACAGACAGTGTGATGTCTCTGGTAATCTGGGATCGGTGACACGGTGATGTGTCTAATGTATACATGCTTCCTATAACATATTTGCAGCAGTCAAGTTTCCTATTTTATGCTGTATCAAGTACCAGAGGTGACAGTTGACGAATCAAGTGCCAGAGGTAACAGTTGACGACGAGTCCAGTGCTGTTCCAGTAACTTTCAACAAGGGAGTGTGCTTATGGTGTGTTGTCTGATGCTCATCAGTGGTAACAGAGAAAGAACGGAACGGTTTTCTACTTACAAGATAAGTGATTTTTTGTGTGAAAACTGTGTCTCTGTATGATGTTCTCAAGCCTTCCAGTTGTCATTATTTGTTCTATTGAGTATTGCATATTGATAGCGTATTGTTATGAGATTTAATGCATAATTGATTGTTGCTCATGTGACATAGTACTGACTTACTTTATCTTGATTCAAAAGTTTATACCATATATTGACATAAACTTGTAATAATTATAATCACTCAGTGATTGAATTAACATGGAGTGTGATATGGCTACAGACGATATGACGCCAGTGTTGAATTATTTATATGAAGAAGCTAAATATTATGATGGATTACGAGGCCCAGCAATTCAGAAATACGTGCTGGATGGGTTTTTGTTTAATGTAGTAGAAGCCTTGTCGGTTTTTGCTAACGATGACTTTTCGTCAGGTCCTCAAGTTATCTTGGCTAGAGATTTGGCGGATGTGTTAGAATATCTGCGTTCGTTTGTGTACAATTATGATGAGGCTAGATACAATTTTGTGCATGAGGTTTTACACAACATAATCCGCAATGACATGCAGGATGATCAGAAAAAGGAATTAGAAGAGAAGGAGCGAATAAAAGTAATCAAACAGAGTGCGCTTCAAGAAAGAGAGATTATCTTGCAGGATATAGCTGAGAAGAGAAAACTACACGAAACAGTGTCTAAACTCACAAGTGATTTGCATAAATCAAACTTGGAGCTTTCTAGTGTGAAAGCAGCATTAGACTCAGAATGCAGTAGAGTAAAACACTTGGAAACACAGATTGAACGTAATCAAGGCGAGATTAGTAATCTCACTCGAGAGATTAAAGAAAAGGAAGAGATTAGTGAGAAATTAAAAGTTCATGCCAAGAAATATGAAAAGTTATGTAATGAAACACTTACTGACTTATTGAGTGACAATGTGATTGTTAGTCACCGACTTAAAGAAAAGAATAATGTATCTCCTGAGGAGATTAATGAGTTGAAGCAACAAGCTGTTAAAGTTGATGGAATTCAGGCTCAGGTGGCCCTACTTCAGCCACAGATAGAAGAGGTGCAAAAGAAGAGATTAATAAAATTGGAACCACAGAGGAGAACAATTAAGGAAAAGGATGATAAGCAGAGGTTAGAAGAGTTAACGGTGCAGAGAAAGAAAATGGTTAAGATTGAGAAGTTACTTACAGAAGAGAGATGTAAAGTTATAACATGTGATAACTTAAATAAGAAACTAAGCGAAGAGATCCTTCTTAATATTGCTGAAATGACTGAATTGAGAACAAGGGTGAATGTTTTGATAGATGTTGTTTTAGGCATCAAAGATTTGTCTACTGTTAAGATTGACAATAGTAGACAGAAGGTTGTTAATAAACAAGCAAAGAGCCCGCCCTATACACTCTTTGCGAATTCTAAAATGGAACATGATGGACTTAAATCTCGGCGTGGCAGATATAATTTTCCACGTACGGAAGACGCTACGTTGAATATTAATGGCTATTGGCGTCAGACCAGCAAAGATACTTCAGGTGTAATATCTAGTTCTAGTAATAAAGATAACAAAAATCATGTTGGTAACCATAAGGATTCGATCAGTTCTACTACTGGTCATACCAAATTTAGACAGTGTGATACAGCAAATAAGCATATTATCACAGAAAAGAACAAAAACAGTTTTGGTAAAAGAGATAACCATAATGTTAGACAATACCAAGAGAGCCTATTAAATGGTAGTTTTTCCTCTCTAAAAATCCAGAGAAAGGGTAACAGATCTCAAAATTTTGATTCTGAAGAGTTAAGAAATTATGGTAGGAATAGTTACATTAAAGATTACAAACTTGGTAATAATTATTCTAGGAGTCAACAAGATTCATTTACTAGATACTTCTATCCTAGAAGATATGTTAAGCATAACAATGCTAACTGTAGTTCTAAGCAGAACAAATGGAATGATAAGGGGAATAGTAATAGAGATAATAACTCTCAAAATATTACTACACTTAACCAGGTTAACTGTGTGCAACAAAATCCCAAAGTCATTGGTAGTAAATAAAGTAACAGTAACTATTGATGTCCTAAGTACTACTACTGTTATGTTTTTTGAATTACGAGAGAGAATCTCGTTGTTGTGTATGTCACTTTATTTCAGCCTACTACTGGCATGATGACCGTCATTTTCGGTCAGGTTGACCCAAGCCTCCTGGGTTGTATATTATGTGTGAACGAAGAGTTGGTGACATCATATGGAAACCAGATGTTTTCATAGGTAATTGTGTGTTTAACCTATCCGTTTTTCATGATAATCTTACAGTTGATTAAAATGAAGATTTTCATTTGTATTTTTCAAACAGTAGCAGCTGTGCGATAAAGGTCAGCGTGCCTGTTTTTTCCTTTACCTGTGACAGAAATGTTTGTTACCTTACGACCGTGTGCGCAGTCAAGCGTAACCCAGCCAGTTTGTTGACCTTGTATTATTTGATGTCATCCCGTACGGTTTACAGAATACTACACCGGAGTTGTAACCTATTTATTTTTTTTCTTTAGAAATTGATTCAAGATTACTACAATGTTTCTTATACTTGATTTTTCTAGGATAATGTATTATTGTATAGTATAATATGATTGTATTGTATAATGTTTCATTGGATATTGTGTATGTCCATATTTATGCATTATTTGTACTATATCTTGTTATTTACATAATTGTATTGTTGATAAATATTGTACGTATTATCATTGTAATGAATTGTAACATTTCATTTTGTATTGACTTGTCTTTGATTGTTATTTTTTGTTGTTATGAAATTATGGATTTTTTGTATTTACATACACTAGTCTGAAGACTATTTCATTTGCTCATATTATGTTTGACCATATGTGGTCTGTTGTGAAATTGATACATTAAAACATTGATATGATTCTGCAGGACTAATTGTTGTGATAGTTTTATACATAATGAGATTGTCAGCCCTAAGCACAACTCATTGGTTGTGACTATGCGTTAGTCGCTTTCAGAGAATTTTTTTTGGTTACTAAATTTGTTTTTGTTTTTTTTCGTATCTGATTACATGTTTAGTTAATATATTACCTTATACAGAGGTTATATGAAGTAATTGTTGTGCTGTGGAATGTTATTTTGGATCTAAACTGTATATGTAGAATTGTCAGAGATAGTAGATAATGTTGTTTGATTGAAAAATTTGGTAGTATGACTTAAACATTTTTTCATGAGAAATAATGTTATGTTTATATGTGCAAGTTGGTATAATGTTAATAGTGTGGTTTTTTGTAGGTGCTCATTTGTGTTTACTTAGAGATGGGAATATATTTTTATGTCTCTCATTTTGTTAAAGCTCGTTTCACTTTTGATTTATTAATTAGTGGTTGAAACTTGTAAAAATTTAAAATACTATTTTTATTTAACTTAACGATTAAGAAACTTTTTTGTATTGTAATTTTGGAACAATGTATTTGTTTTTCTTTTTGAAAGTATTGTATTTTTTATGTGTCCAGTGCTTAATATATTGATATGTCCACATTTAAAAAAAAAAAGAGATAAAGAGATAATAATTTTTTTTTCTTTTGAAATTGTGATATTTGTGTTTTTACAAATCACACTTTTTTGTGTGTGATGCCTGTGATATTTCATTTTAGTTATGAATAAGTGTTGTAATTTGGTTAAATTATTTATTATGCATTATCTAGTTATATCCTTCGTTAGTGTTTAGTATATATATATATACTATGTTTTTCTGTTCGATGATTTTCTGTCATGATTGTATTTGTTTACAATACAATGTTGGTTTAGATAGTTATTAGGATGTATTATTACTTATTCTATACATTCATTTCTTGAATTTTCTTCTTTCTTTTCGGATGATTCTTCGTTTCACTTCATTTCTTTTGAAGCAGTTATACTTTCGTGATGCTTCTATGTTTCATTTTGGTGTCACTTAATTCTATTTGTATACGTTTACTTCTTATACTTCTTATACTTCCTTCTTCAGGATTGTTATGTTAATTATATGGTTTGGTATGAGGTAGTTTTTATGTCGGTTTTATCTAGTTGAATGTAAGGATGTGATTTACTTGATTGTTATCAAATGGGATTATGGATCTTTGTTACTATATTGATTTCATTGCTGATTTTTGATGTTGATCATGCTTCTTTTGCTTGATCTTATCTGTTACTTTCTATTTATTGTATACTACTTGCTCTACAGTGATCATAGTTAACTTTGTTTGAAACTGTTTATTTAATGTACTTAGCAAATTATTGTGCATAATTTGTTTTATTGTACACTTGCTTATATTTTTTGTCGATGTATTTTTATAACCTTAACATAAGTTAATTTTTGTATGAGTATTTTAGAGTTTAGCTCACCCCTCATTTTTCATTGATGTAGTTTTTGTTAAAAAAAATGATAAATCATTTTTTCTCCGGGGGTGGTGGTAAGATGTTAAGGTTAAAAAGGGAGGTGATACTTTGTATATGGGTTGGTCACGGTAAACTAAGGGTTACATCGCTTGTATACTTGATTAACGATGAATTGGGTTAACAAATATTGATAGAGGTCATAGTGTACAGATAGGGTCATGAGCGCTGGTCTGTATTGTTAGAACTGTAAATAGTTCGCACGGCTAGTCCGTGGAAGGGACTGAGCGGTGGTGAACTGCGAAGTCCCGTGACTGTTTAGGCGGGAGTTTTTGTGACCGCTGGCAGTCGGGTTCTGGCGTTGACAGAGTGAAGTCAACGAAGGTGTTTTTCTAAGTGTGTGTTCCCGACCAGTGTTCGGTGAAAATGGTATAGTGTTTTTTCAATGTGTGTCTCGGTGGAGACTTTTGGCACAGGCCTGTAGCTGAATATTCTTCCTGCATATGTATTCTTCCATGTGTTAGGTTATTTTGAAGGTATGTACTTTGATATTTATGACTGCAGTGGATGCAGCTTATGAGAGTTTGCACTGTGCACGTTCTATGAGAAGTGCACCACTATTTATTGTGAGCTCTAAGAGATAGCGCTGATGATGATTATACTGCCGTGGAGCAGCTTTATGTGAAGATAGACGTTGGTGCATGTTCTATGAGAAGTGCACCAAAAGTGCTATAAAGAGTCCGAGATTTGAAGGACATTGCTTTGAAGGCCAGGATTTCGTACAGGCCGCATTTGAATTAACTGCAGTAAGATGTTTATGGAGCTATTGGGATGCTATTATGAAGGCAGTCCTTGAGGGATTTAGCTATTGTGCACGTTCGATGAGGAGTGCACTATGATTCTGTAATTGAGCTCTATGAAGAAGACATTTAAGAGTCGGAGACTTATCGACTTTATAAGGCCATATTTATAACTGCGGTGAAGGCAGTCTTTGAGGGATTTTGCTATTGTGCATGTTCGATGAGAAGTGCACCACGATTTATAATGGAGCTCTGTGTGGTGTTTTGAGCTTATGATTTGACTTACCTATGCTTTGTACTGTATGAGTAATTTTCGTCTGTGTCATCGTGACTGTGTGTGTAGCGTTAATAAAACTGTTCATTAACCATCACCAGTCATTCTATGCTACATGGCTTCTATGTGTGTTACTGTGCTGTGACGAAAGAATGCACCAATACACACCCACTTTGAACATGCCAGGCACAGTGACAATAGGGACATATTTACAAATAGCCCTGAGGGGGCGTGGCCTATATAAGGAGAACACATTTACGCCTTCATCACTTATCACCACTACTTAAATCTTTCTTTATCAGTGGTATGCCAAGAGCAATTTCTAGCGCTTCTACTGGTGTCGATAAAAATGCACCTGCATTGGTTCTCATGGCTGCATTTTGAATTTTGTCCAGTTTTGCTTTGTTAGAAGGTGCAGCTGAGTCATAGACTATGCTGGCATAATCCAGTTTCCCCCTGATGAAAGACTTGTAGAACATAAGCATTATTTGATTGCTGGCCCCCATCCATTACCTTTTACTATCCTTAGTATATTTAGGGGTCCCCTACAGCTTTCTACTAAATTGTCTATATGTTTATTATAATTTAGTTGTTTATCTAAAGTTATGCCCAGAAATCTTGCTGTTAAGGATGTACATATTTTCTGACCTTTAATGGTTATATTGATTTTGTTATTTTTTTTTAAATTTCCTTTGCTGAATATCATACCTACTGTTTTGTTTACATTAATTTGGAAGCCCCAACTTCCCATCCACTCTGAAACTTTGTCTATTTGTTTTTGAAGTTTTTGGTAAATATTGTCCCAGTTTTTTCCAGATCGCCAAATGGCACAGTCATCTGCAAATTGTGAAACTGCATTATGTCGTTAAATTCATCTGCTAAATCATTTACAGCTATAGTGAAAATTGAAAGTGAAATCACTGATCCCTGAGGAATCCCATTCTGTTGTTCATATATTTCTGACTTATCATTATTCACATGTACAGCAAAATACCTGTCCTGTAAAATGTTTTCTACATACCTATAGGTTTTACCAGTAATGGCAATCTTTTTCATTTGTAAAGAGCTCCATCTCTCCAGCATTCCTCATATGCTCTTGTTACATCTAGAAAGACTGCCACTGTTTTCTCTTTCCTCTTGAACCCTAGCTTTACATCGTGTTCTAATCTTACAAGCTAGTCTACTGTACTTCTGTCTGCTCTAAACCCTGACTGGTTTGGGCTATATAACTGATTTTTTTCCAGGTAGAATTTAACTCTTTTGTTAACCACAGTTTCCAGTATTTTACCTAATTGTGATGTTAAGGAGATAGGCCTATATGAACTTACATCATGGGCTTCCTTATTGGGTTTTAGAATGGGTACTATCATAGCTACTTTCCATGCTTTTGGTATCTTTCCTAAGCTCCAGATTTTGCTATTCATAACCCTCCACTCCCAAAGGAGCATAGGCCTTCAACAAACACATGCCAAGTCCTCCTGTCACGTGCCATCATCTCAAGTTCTTTCCATGTTCTCCTCATCATTTTCACCTCTGTTTCCAACTCTCTTCTCCATGTACTTCTTGGTCTTCCTCTGCCTCTCTTGCCCTGGGGGTTCCAGAACAAGGACTGCCTTGTAATGCTATCAACAGGTTTCCTCAGTGTGTGTCCTATCCATCGCCATCGTCTTCTTCTCATCTCTTGTTCCACTGGCATTTGTCCAGTTCTTGTCATCAGTTCCACATTGGTAACCTTGTCATACCATTTTAATCCCTCTATTCTACGCAAGCACCCATTTATGAAAGTCTGTAGCTTTTTGGTTGTTGTCTTTGTTGTTCTCCATGTCTCCGAGCCATACATTAGGACTGACTTCACATTGAGATTTTGTTATAAAGGGAAGTTATTATGTTTATAAATTTTTTGGGTACTTTCTTAAGGATTTCATAACTAAGTATATCGTGCCCCGAGGCAGTATTAGATTTCTCTTTTATTGCACTAGTTACTTCTTCCTCTGTTAAATCAGCATCTAAATAGTTTGTTTCATCTATCTGGTTTGGTAGTTCCTTTGAAAACTGTATCCTAAGTCTTTCTCTTCTCTCATTTTCTTCCTGTCCAAGACTACTTTTGGCACTGACTTTATAGAAATACTCAGCAAGGGCATTAGCTTTTCTTTATCTGTTTTTGCTCTCTTTGGTAGTTTGATTGTTGGCATTATTGTTTTCTTATTGTTCCCTTTGATTACCTAAAGCTTTTTCCATACTTCTTTAATTTGAGTGCTAGGTCTAAGTGACTGACAAAACTCCTTCCAGTTAGTTTCTTTGGCTTTAAATATTATTCTGTTAGATTCATTCCTAATATGTTTAAACTCATCATAGTTTTCTTCTGTTCTGTTATTTCTATATTTTTGTAAGGCTCTTTTTCTTCTCTCATGAATTTCTGCACAGCTTTTATTCCACCAGGCAACTGGTTCTTTATTCCACTGAGTTTTTCTTTTCTTATTAATGTTATTTATTGGTTTTAGGTGCTGTGGCATATTTTTATTTGGTATATATTTTTTATAGCTTTTTTCAGAATTTCTTTGGTCAGTGTTTCTGCCCACAAGTCAGTATCATCTGTTTCCATGTCTTTATATTCCATCACCTCCAGGTCTGATTGGAAGGCTTCCCAGTTTGCTTTTTTATAGTTGAAAGTCGGTTTCTCTAGTTCTGGGTGTGGAAGGACGTTTTCATGCATGGTTATTACAATGGGCAGATGATCCGAGTTTGTGTCTTATAACACTTCCCAATTTACATTCGCTAGGTTGTTAGTTGCTATACTTATGTCTATTGCTGAGTCTGCCCTATTAGCTTGTGGATTGATTCTAGTTGCAGTTCCATCATTTAGTATTAGCAGGTCATTGTTTTCTATGAAGTCAAGTAGGCACTTTCCTGCATTGTCTGCATGTTGTCCACCCCAAGCATAATGATGGGAATTAAAATCGCCTACTATGACTGTTTTGGGGCCTAGTCTGGTGCTTATGGCTAGCATTTCTTCATCTGTGATTGTGCCATCTTTAGCGTATACATTTAGGATTGTTAGATTGTTTGGTTCTGCTGCTATAGTTACCTGGATACCTTCTATGTTGGTTGCATCAAATACTTCCCAGTCTATAATTTTAAATGTTTCGCTAACTATGACTGCGACATCCCGTCCTCTACCTTCTTTACTATCGTGCCTAAGTATCTTAAAGCCCTTACAACTGTATCTACTGTTTGGGTTTAAATGGGTCTCTTGAAGAGCATATATAGCGGTAGTTCCTCCTGTCTCTGCTAGTAGGGGTGCAAAATTCTTTTCGATACCCCTACAATTCCACTGTATAATTCTAAATCCTTCTAAGTTGAACTTTTTGATACTCTTACAATTCCACTGTTTAATTCTAAATCCTTCTAAGTTGAACTTTAACATCATCTAGTATCCCTTTTATTTTGGTTAAACTATCAAATTTGCTCTTATTCTGTATTTCCTGTACTCGTGGGCCCATTATCAACCATGTTTTCCAGAAATTCCTCATTCAGACTTGTCATTTTGTACCTAATTTTTTCCACTAAGTATGGTAAAAGTACCTCAACTTGTTCTTTGATAGTTTCTTCTAGGTTGCTTTTGTTTTCCTGTTGTATTATGTTCTTTTTGACCACTTTCCTATTTACATCCAATACTGCATTCGCTTCTCTCCCTAGGTTAATCTCCCGTCTTTCACTTTCCATTCTTTTTAGTATTATTTCATTTTCCTCTTTTAGTTCAGACAGTTTGACTAGTATTATTTCATTTTCTTCTTTCAGTACAGTCAGTTTAGCCACATCCTGGGAAATTTGGTGCTGTATGTCTTTCAATTCTTGGAGCAATGCCTCTGCACTTTTCAGCGCTTTCACATTTTCCAATGTTGTAGCTGAACTGTCTGGCTGACTGTTTTCTTTTGTTTTGTTAGTTACTTTCTGGTCTTTTTCTTTTGACAACTGCATTTTAATAGTTTTAATTTCTTCTTTTACAGACTCGATTTTTTCTGCCACTTTACTGTTTGTGTTTTTAGTGTTTTCTTTTATTTCTTTAATTACTGTTTTGAATGGGGTTTTGGTTGTTATAGATTCCTACAGTGCTTTTTTGGTCTGCTGATAAACTGGGCAGCCCTGGAATCTGGCTCTGTGGTTCCCTTTGCAGTTAATGCATTTTCTGTTTGCATTATCCTTTTTATAGTCAGTATCTGACTTAGCCTTTTCGCACTGGGTAAAAGGGTGCGAACCGGCACAAAACCTACATACTGCCTACCCCCTGCAACTGTGTCGACCATGGCCAAACTTCATGCAGTTAGAGCACTGCAAAACTTGGGGAATGAAGGTTTCTGTGTTTTTATATGCTTTCCCAAATAGTAGTCTTGGGGGGGGGGGGGGGGGGGTTCCTCCCTTCTGTTGTTATTTATATCACTGGGGTTACTATACTCCCTTTCACTCTAATTCGTTCACCGTGAACCAGCTTTAATTCTGGGTTTTGCTTGGCCAGGTTCTTTAAAACGTCCTCACCTGACAGGGATGGGTTTATACCTTTAACAACACATTTTCTGGTTTCTTTTGCAATTTCTATTTCTTTTTTGATGTTGTTGGCCAGTTGGATCATTTTTGGTGTATCCTGCAGTTCTTGTAGTAAATTTTTGGTTTTTTCTGTTACATTTAGTCTTAGCATTATTCCAGTGTTGTGTTCTTGTATTTTGGCAATGTTTTTTTTTGTCAATTACTTTTTCCAGGATCACCAAAATTGTGTCGTCCTGGAGAGATCGAAGCGTGGCTTCTGTTCCAGCTATTTGTGTTATTTTCACTTTTTGGGGGGTTTCCTTTCGGTTGGAGTCTTCTTTGTTTTCTCCTCTGGTTTCATGACTTCTTTTGGTTGTGTTTTTCTAGTTGTCTTGATTGTCATCTTCCCTGAGTCCTATATTTTTGTTCGCTGTCCTGGTTCCTGAGTTTTCGCCTTTATTGTTTATGATTATTGTTGTTTTTACTTCTGAGCCTCCTTCCAGTTTTTCCCTTATTGTATCTATCCTGTCCTTTATTTCTGTGTGTCTGACTTCAGGGTCGTGGTCCTGTTTTTTTCTGTCAGGTTTGGTGTTTTGTCCTTTTCCGGTGTCTTGGATCACGCTTTTCCTTCCCCAGACTGTTTTCTGGTTATAGGTGGCATTTTTCCTGTCTTTTAATTTGCTACTACTCTTTTTTATTATGTGCTTGGTTTTGTATGAATTTTAATGTTTATCCTTAGTCTCACTGCTTTAATCTTAAGTTATGTGTATCCTTGCTTTCTCTTTTTCTTTAAATTTTATAATATTATTATTTAAGACACACTTTTAAACCTGTCTAGTAGACCTTGTTTAACAGTTAAATCTAGTTAGAGTTTTTTTTTCCGGTAACTGTAATATATTTGTTTTTACTTAAATTCTATTTTGATGGTTGAATTTTATTTTTAGTAATCTATGTATGGTTTTTGGTTTAGCTTATTTTATTTTATTTTCCTCACTACAATTCCTAAATTATACAAATATTTATAGTAATAGTTAAATAGTTCCCTAACACTTAATATTAACTGCAATAATCTAATAATTACACCAAACTATAAAGGATATCACCACTTAAATGATGTCTATCAAGATGGCTGCCAGATCTCACACAAGCAAGTGCCTCGTGGCGCTAGGATCTATTTATTTTCTATTATTTTTATTTATTTGTTTATTTTTTCCGTAAAATTCGTGAGTTATATTAATAATTCAAGCGATACTTAACTAGTCATCAATTACTTGAAATTAAATGTTATAAGCTAATACTTAAATCAAACCAAAAAACACTTTTTAACCTATCTAGTAGACCTTGTTGAACAGTTAAATCTAGTTAGAGTTTTGCCAGGTAACTTTAATATATTTGTTTTAAATTATATTTTGATGGTTGAATATTATTATTAGTAATCTATGGTTTTTGGTTTATTTTATTTATTTTTTGTTTCTCACAATACCTAAATTATACAAATATTTATAGCAATAGTTAAATAGTCCCCTAATACTTAATATTAACTGCAATAATCTAATACTAACAACAAACTACAAAGGAAATCACCACTTAAATTATATCTTTCAAGATGTCTGCCAGATCTCACACAAGCAAGTGCCACGTGGCGCTTGGATCTATTTTCCTATCAGTTACCTAGTCACCTAAAATTAACAGCAATAATCTAATACTAATAGATTAAAAAAAAGCAACAACTTATCTAAAAGCTTGAGTTGTTTGATGGATTTCTCCACTGTGTCTCGTCCTGAAAAGAAAGTGTCAGCCTTGTGTATTTTGAGTTTAGCAAAAATGCGTCTGTCCGCTTCAGATGTCAGACAGAGAGTGTACTTGGTCTGGAATTTTTGAATCCCTTTTATGACGGGTGAATCTGCGAAACACTTGGTCTGGGAAAGTTTCTCTTATGACGGGTGATCCAATTCCTTAGGGTTCCAGTCTTGGTATTTAAAGTCCTGGTCCCTTAAGTTTTTCAGTCTCTGTATTTATAAAGGCGGGCTTACTTTTTAAAGTTTTAAGTTTCCCAAATACTTCGATCTGTCACTTATAATATAGGAATTCTAAGTCCGATGTCTCTCTGGCTTCTGGGAGTCGCTCATATGACCTGCGTTGCAGTATCTCTCTGTTCTGTGTCTCTGATTTCACTACATTATATGTGCAGTTCTCTGTTCACATCACAGATGGTGCTTCCGTCGGATGTTCCAATAGGATTCATAGTTTATTCCGGATTCTTACTTTAATCCAATCGTAAGCTCTTTAGCACTGGGTTGGGGTGTCTAATTTCAAAATATCCCCCACGTGTTTTAAAATATTACATTTAATATTCCAACGCGTGACCTCTTTCAAATCATGCAGTAATATTTCCGCCGGCGCCTTTATGCAACTCACATAACAAATCTGTGCACTATCCTGGCTAATACGTTCCTCCAAGATGTCTACCCAGACAGATTATCCGTAACAATCACCAGGGATTGTCCCACAAAAACGATAAACGCATCTACCCTCTTTGTAATCTGCCACACAAACAGACACCGACGTCAGCCACCCAGACAGACAATCTTGGGTTCTTTTCATGTCGATCGGACGAGACCGTGTTGTCACCAGCTTTTCATCTGGGGTCAAATTTTCGACCGACGCGCTTCAAAAGATGGTCAGACTGAGAGAATAGATAAGCGTATGACCGGTATAATTACCTGGTATTATCGCATTTACCTTGCGGAACGCAAACAATTCTGCATGTAAAGATGATACGTCCGTAGGGGAGTAGAGTGTTAGAGACTTCATCCTACTTATCCAACATAGAGAGCACAAATGAATGAAAGGGCAAAAATTATGCCAAATAAAAGCGTTTTGAATGGGAGAAAGAGAAAAATGAAGAAAAGAAAGGATACTGCCGGAGTGGCTGAAGGTGAGTGTGAAAGACGTGTGTATGCTCAAGTACTGATATGTAGAAAAGAAGTTAATGCCTATTTCTTTACCCTGATGAAATAAAGATTTCGTTTGTACTTTTCCTTCAAAGATCTAGACAACATGAAATGAAGCGTCTGACCTATTCAAACAGTGTATTGTAAAAGTTAAGCCACATGGCTTAGGTAATGTAATCCATCATATATTGCTTGTTTCCGTGATTTTCCTTATAAATTATTTTGTTTTGTTTTAGAACAGAAGACGCCCGAAGCTGGTTCATCATTTGGCGTTCTTCATGTGCAGATAAGACGAAGAAGGGCACATCTGTAAGACGACAAGAGACAAAATAACTTAAGCATGTTTACACAGCATCACGGACAGAAAAAGACTCAAATTACAAGTCTGGCCGTTGTTTTGAAATTCATTTGGTAACTAAGATTGAGTTAATGTAGTATAATTTAGTAGAGAATGTAATATATAATGTTAGCTTAGTAAAGTTCATTTAAGTTACTTTATATTGACGCACCTGATGCACGGTCACGAGCTTATCTTTAGCTCATGTAATTACAGTAGAACTCCATTTATCCGAACCCCATGGGACCGAGCATCGTTCGGATAATCAAATGTTCGGATAATTGGATTACATAATGTATCGAGTACATGTACACATATTTCTAAAAATAATTAACCATCACAAGGAAAATACACTATAAAACATATTTACTTGTACTGTAACAATAATACCCACACTGTATTAGATCACTGTATCACCAAAATCTTTCATTACACTGCAGTGCATGTACTACTTGTACAGTATTATTATTATTTTTTTAAAAAGAGAAATATTTTCAAAATAACATTACAAACGATTCAAAACCAGGCACAACTTACGTATACATGTACTTGCACAGATGTAGCCCACTATTTAAAATAATGAGGAATCCACTTTTGTACCAAACTGGATAGTCTCCTTTTGGCTGCTAAGTCCAGCATTCTCTTCAACAGCAGAAGCTGTGTAGGACAGCTGTCATCTTCTTGCTCGTACCAAGCCATCGCTGTTTCTAGTGCTATAAAGGCCTCTTCAGGACTTGGTCGACGTTTTGGGTTTTCTTCATAATTTACAAGTACATCATGTACTTCTGAGGAGTCTTCATCATCGGTCACTACATGTATTTGGTTTTCTTCTTGCACAAAAGACAACATTTCTTCGTCATTCAAAAACTGAAAACCAGAATCATTATCATCTTCTAGCCACAAGTGTGCATCATCTTTGTCACAGTCCGAAAATCCGGGCATTGCTTGAAACAGTTCCACAACTTCATTTATACAATCATCATTTGTGTCCACTGCAGTAGTTTCATTGCCTCCTTTTTTCCCAAGCAATCTATTCCAAGCCTTGTTGAGATTATCTTGTGACAGGGTGGTCCAAGCATCAGCTAACATATAGCAGCAGTCTTTGAAATTAAGCTTTTTGGAAAACGCCACCACACTTTCTTCATCTTCAGCCAACAATAAACGACGCAGGACTTCCTTCTTGTACATCTTTTTAAGCTTTGCTATAACACCCTGATCCATTGGTTGAATCAGTGCTGTTACATTGGGAGGCAGAAAAATTACTTTAAAATTTGCATCAACTGCATTCAATGTATCCGTCTCTGGATGAGATGGTGCATTGTCCAGTAGAAAAATTACTTTTCCAGTTTTTTTTTTTCTTGTTCTCTCAACCTCTTCACATTTGGGATGAACTGATTTGTATACCAATCAAGAAATATTTCACTATTCATCTAAGCACTCATCTGTGCTTTGTAGCACAATGGGAGACATGTCACATTCTTTAAACAACGTGGTTTTTTTGGCTTTGCCGATCATTAGCTCCGGTAAACGATGACTTCCACTGCAATTCGCGGCTACCAAAATTGTTACTCTCTCTTTGCACTTTTTAAACCAAGGGGCAACTGCTTCGCGCTGAGATGCAAGTGATTTTTGAGGCAATGATTTCCAGTATAAGCCAGTCTCATCGGCATTATACACATCATCGATTGAATAACCTTCTTCTTCCAAAAAAGCCAAGAATGTTTCTTTAAAATTTTCAGCGGTAGTTGCATCGCTAGATAAAGATTTCCCTTGAATCTCCAATTCTCGTATGCCATGACGAGATTTAAAGTTTCTTAACCATCCTTGGCTAGCCTTGAGGTCAGGAGGACCGTCAAGTTGATTGTTGAACTGAAGTGCCTTTTCACACAAGAGAGAGCCAGAGATAGGTTCCCCTTTGCTTCTTCTTTGCACAAACCATATATACAAAGCCTCTTCCAATTTCAAATCTTTCGCATTTCTCATGGTTTTACGTTTCTTCGACCCATTTTCACTATCCAATTTCGATGCAAAACTCATAATTTTATCCTTGTTACTTTTGATGTCAGAGACGGTAGCTTTCCCAACATTGAAAATCCTGGCAAGTGAAGACAAAGTTTCACATTTTCCTAGTCTCTTGATAATTTCTGTTTCGTTTCAATTGACAAAACATTGCGGTTCCTTTTATATGCTTTAGGCCTACTGGAAGATGCCATATCGCACAGAGAAATACTTGTACACCAAAATTATTCTGCTGTAGTAGCAGACACAATTATTTTAAGTTGAACTGTCTGTTTAGCCAGTGTTCTGCCTAGAACGCACACGTACACTGGATTGGTAAACCAGATATTAACTGACTTTATGATCTAACTGCCTTCCTGTACGTAAGCGACCGACCATTAGCCCATCCCATCCTCTACAAATTGTTCGCACACATTTGAAGCTTGCCGCATCAAAATATTCAGAAATGTAGTCTAACGTGACTGGTGGCGCCTGATTTTTTTTCCTGGAAAAAGTGTTCGGATAATTGGGTGTTCGGATAATTGGGGTTCGGATAAATGGAGTTCTACTGTACATCTAAAGTAAATTACTTTGACAATGATCAGTTCGTCTAATAATATTTTTTAAAAACATCCTTATTGCTCGCTGTCTTATCATTAATTGACATCTCAAAAGTAAAAAAGTTCGCAGACACTTCGACTCCCAGGTTATGCCGCATTTGTTTAATTGTTTAGTTTTCCTATTTGCGTTATATTACATCACTTATTCTGACATCGTAGAAGAAGAAGAAAAAGAAGATAATTGACTCAAGATGAATCTGTAGCTGTATCTTACTACGATGTCAGAATAAGTGATGGAATATGTGCATGCGTACGTGTGTATATATGTATTATCTATCTATCTATCTATCTATCTATATATATATATATATATATATATATATATATATATATATATATATATATATATATATATACATATATATATATATATATATTTTTTATTTTTTTTTTATTTTTTTTTACCAGCGGCACTTGGGCTTTCAGCCCTTCGGCCCAATGACATGTCATTGCGAGGCTGGGGAACCTGTGCTCTAACCAGCGGCACTCGAGCTTTCCAGCCCTTTCCAGCCCTTTTGGCCCAATGACATGTCATTGCGAGGCTGGGGAGTCAGTGAACTTTCCTTCCAACCCGGTCAGGAAAGAAGCTCCTTCCCATCCACAGAGGGTTTATCTGCAGGAGCCGTTCAGGTTATTCAGTCAAAATCCCGGACTATGCCACTCCTACAAATGAACGCGCCCGGGCTTGAACCTTAAAAACCTGGTCGCTAGCGCAACGTTGTAACCATTACACCAGCGCGGCTCCCATATATAATATATATATAAGGAAAGCAGCAAATCATGCTTGGGATTCCAGGAAAGGAAGAAGCAAGACTGGATAACACCAGAAACATTAAACACCATAACGATGAGAAAGGAAATGAAAAGAAAGAAAACAGAAGCGGAGTCCCCCAGGTTAAAGCAACTATATAGCGAACAGTACAGTCAGCTGGACAATGAAGTTAAACGCTAAACCCAAGCCAACAAAAAGGAATTTCCTTGACGATCTTGCAAGACAGGCAGAAGAGGCAGCACTGAGAAATGAACAAAGCACAGTATACAAAATAACTAAAATCATCAGCGGAAAACGAGGTGAAAGCAATATTACATTAGTAAGAGATAAGCAAGGAAATCTCATCACGACAGCAGAGGGACAGGAAACAAGATGGGCAGAGCATTTCAGAGAAACTCTGAACAAGGAACCACCAGAGACACAATTGAATGTTCCTGAGGCTGAAAATGATCTAGATGTTAATACAGACATTCCACGAACAGAAGAAATCATCACAGCTATCAAAGGGTTAAAGAATGGAAAAGCTCCTGGCCATGATAACTTAAATGCAGAGCTATTTAAGACAGACCCTGAGCTAGCAGCAGAACTATTAGAACCACTATTTGCACAAGTCTGGAAAACAGGGACAACACCAACGGAGTGGAGAAAAGGAATAATTGTCAAATTGCCCAAGAAGGGAGATCTTGCAGACTGCGATAATTGGAGAGGAATCACTCTTCTCTCAGTTCCCAGCAAAATACTAGGCAGGATAATTATACAAAGAATTTCAAAAGCAGTAGACCACAAACTGAGGAAAGAACAAGCAGGATTTAGAAAGAACAGAAGATGTGTAGATCATATATTTACCCTCAGGAACATTATAGAGCAGTGCTCAGAATGGCAAAGACAGCTGTACATTAATTTCGTTGATTTTGAAAAGGCTTTTGACACTATACATAAGGACAGTTTATGGATAATACCGAGGGCTTATGGAATTACAAGCTGCATAGTAAAGGAAAAAAATAGGTAAAGGAACCCGTTACACGCCCATTGAGGCATATTGGGAATATAGTGTTAGGCTCATATTTTCTTGACCGTCGGCACACTAGGGGTGATTTTGTCGGCATCACGCCGGCCGCCTTAACCTTCCCAGAGTTGCTCTGGTACCCAATTGGGGCTGGGTCGACCCAGGAGCCGTTTGTGGCCTAAATAAATCCCACTTCATCTGGGGATCGAACCATAGACCACTGCGCTAGAAAGCCAGTGCACTAACCACTATGCTACCGCGTCTGCATAGTGTCAATCATAAAAAGCCTCTATGCCAACTTTACATGTAGCATTGGGCATAGCAACCTAACCTTTGAGGTGAAGACAGGAGTACGACAGGTGTCGTAAAGTGAATCTGAGTCACAACACGCTCAATTTCCCCTTGATTTAAAATCTAGTAACGTAATATTACCACTTTTAACCCCACTACTATATTTGAAAATTGCCAAGGGCAAAAGGCAAAACGTCTGCTAAGATTTGGACACAGTATTTGAATTTTCTCTACTATTATCGTTTAAAAGGGTTACCACCCGCAAACGCATTCACCCCTCCTATTATTTAGAGACAGGTTGTAACTATAAATAACTACTGCCTTAGCAACGGTTACTAGGGCCATCGCCAACTAACAATTTGAATTTCAAACATTAAACGCGGGGTAAGTCCCATCCCTAACACAGACCCGCAAACTCCACCCGCCCCAATTAAATGTGAACGACCGCTGTACGATTTAGCCATTAGAGAGAAAAAAAAAGTGTCACCTCGTTCTACAGGAGAAGAGGAGAGGTGGATTAACATGGAAAAAATCTAACCTAACTTGTGCATTGTGAAACTGAAACTAACAAACCAAATGGGTGCAGGGCAGAGAAAAGGGGCAAAGACTAACGTAGATAATGTAATGGATTCTATAGAAGGATAAATAAAAGGAAAGGACAGAAACGATAATATTGTTTATTTGAAGATCATATTAATTCCTAGATTATGTTATCTTGCTTTAGAGTAGAAGTATATTGTTCTGAATAAAGAAAGAAAGAAAAGTACAAAGATGAAAACTATGATAAAGAAGTAAATGAAAACATACTGGCTAGATAAAGGACAATTGTCCGGTTAATAATCACTTTCCCTTTTTAAAATCACTTCAGTAATAACGGAGATATCGAAGAAAATACAAATTGAAGACAGACAGACATACACAGTGGTAACCGCTCAACTTTGAAAATCTTCGATAGTTACATTTTAGGGGACGCGGTTTTGAAACAGTCAAATTTGCTTGACTCGTTTGATTGGTTAATGATAGTTTAGGTAGGGGAAATAAAACTATCGCTTGCCAAGCATAAGCTGCCACTTGAAAATATTTGTGTTCACCAACGTTTGGTTAAGATCAGAAGCATAGCATTGCCTTTGCTGTCTGGACGACAAGCGATCTGCACTTGTGCCATTGATTGCCAGTTAACCCTAGTGTTGTGTGAATTATTTCATTGATTGCGGTAAGATAAATAACTTTATTCATATATATTATTAATATGTAGAGACCAACCCAGTTAGGGCGCCCAAAACTTTGGTGTTGTGCGACATTTGCCATTTTGGAAGATTGCGACATACTAGGAGCACAAGCATGCCTAAGTAGACTTAGGAAGCAAATAAAAGTACATTGTGTTGGAAAATGGATATATATATATATATATATATATATATATATATATATATATATATATATATATATATATATATATATATATATATATATATATAATATTACGACTGTAAGACCAGAAAGAGCCTGGCAGTCTCCTGCAGATCACAGTGTTATAATAAGTTTGGAAAATAAATAGAATGTCATACTACCAGAGTTAACAACTCACTAGAGAGAGAAGAAAAGATTGCACCCCAGATGATGATACTGATGATAACAGAGATTATAGTGACAGGGGCGTTGAAACCATGTGGGGAGAAGAAGATACCCCCTGAGTATGAAGCAGTCACAAATACAATTAAGGACTGTAGCTATTGGTTAGCACAGTAAGCTGATCGCAAACTGTTTGATGATGTTTAATTAATAGTTGTGGAGATACACATATGTATATAGAGTTCTTAGGGAGGCTTGTTCCTCTTGTTGCAGGGTTGAATCATATATTACCCAGTGAGCCATAAAATGGAGCTGCAGATTTTTGAGGCACCATGCTGATTAATTGAAAGTTGAAGTACAGTATTTCCTGCCTCCAGAACACACTGTAGTGAACGAGTGTGTATTTTCCAGAAAGTCATCTATCTTCAAAGGAATCACAAGATAAGCCATCAGATTGCGTTCTTATGTCAGTTCATCACGTTGTATTCTCCACACATCTAATAAACTGTTTTGTGAAATGATGAGACACCCAGTCCTTCCAAGTAGTGACACTTCATAAGACAGTATTGTTTCATCAGGGAATAACATTCTATAAACATTGTAGTAGTGAACTTTATGGACAAGACGTCCTTCATATTTATTTAATTATGTACATAAACACATTCCATTTTAAGTTTTAAACATTCCTGTCCCAAAAGAATTGAGGCACAGGAAATTAAAATTGTAAAATAATATTATAACTTCAACCCCAGTCTTGTTGATTCAATTTTCATTAAGTTAAAGTTGTGTTTGTTTTCAGGCAATTATTAATACATTTGCATTACCCTAGACACGTAGCCATATAACAAACATCACACCCTGGATAAAAATATTGCACAGCGTGAGATCTGAGGGAGGTAGCGTTAGGTCCCCTGAGAACTCATCAACACCACTTTCAACTATTAGACTCAGGGTCTTACATAGCTTGACCTCACGCTGTAGACACATATATTTGCATTTAAATACCATCAATAACCTCCCCGGTGTTAATCCACCACAAAAGGGATGCCCCTTATCAACCACTCTATTTTTAACAGTTGTGGTGGGTTTGATGTTAATACTGTTTGTTGTTAAGAAATCTTAGTGTACTGAATGAGGTCAGCTGTGAAGGTCCCTGAATATAATAAATATTAGAGTAAATTTCCAGGGCACCTTTCTACTACCACCACTATGATCTCATTCAGACTTATTCTAGATAGACTGTAAGATGACTACGTTTGGTGTCTAGGGTTATGAAATGTTAGTGTAAGGTTGCATTAACCAACTAAACATATAACAATTACACAAATTATTTTATTATCTACTTCAACACAACAGTACCACGACAATCACATACGAACTACACTTTAAAAGACTATCTTTAGTAAGTCAGTGGTTGAAAGTTTGGTAAAGTTAATGTTTTTTCAATTTATTGTCCTGAATCTAATTTATTTGGAATCAGGACTGTCAATCAAAAGTGAAATCATAGAAATTAATTACATCAATCAATTTATACAATGGATCTTCTGTCCATAATACACATATTATTATTATATAAGGGTGTAGTGTATTTTCTAACTGAGGTGACTTCTAGTATACACTGGTAGATTGTTTATTATCATCATCTCTGCATGTTGTTTGTAAGTTTCTGTGGACACTGATGGAATGTTTATATCACTATTCCCAGTCTCTTTTTTTATTATTATAATGTTAGTTGAGCGATCAGGTGCCGAAACATGCACCTATCTTTGTAATATGATGTAGGAATCTTTCTGCACTTCGCTGAACGACAACCTTCAGCTCCCACTTCTTCAAGAATGATGGTGGTTTACAGTTGTCTCCGAAAAAGGCAAGACTGTGGCATGAATATATCGGCCCACTGTAGTCTGGCACCAGTTATTGACAGCAACCACAACCCTCTGAAATCAGAAGGATATGCCTCCTTCGTAATCAGCAGCCTACTATAAAATTCAACAACCAGTACAGGCACATTACAAACAAACATGCAAGATCAGCTCTTTACGACAATCCCTTTCACCAGTTTCTTTTGATGTGACCAGGTATACCAGTATTCCTCTCCCCTAATAGTTACAACGCCTCTGCAATTCCAGCAATAATCTGTTGTCCATACAATAGGATAGGTATTATGCTCCTGATGATAATCCTATATAATTTAGTTGATCTACACCTCTCTGATAGTCTTTCATTTGCTGGATCAATCTCTAGACTCTGTTTTGAGTCTGCCATAGACTCACTTACTTACAGTCGTATGTTAGTATTTCACATTCAAATTTTATTTTAAATAAAATGTTAAGAAAATCAATCTTACCACAGATGCAAGGAAATAACACAAGTAAACGATGACTAGGCAATAGAATATGGCACATTTTCGATCTGCCCTATGTCCAGGCTTTTCCTATGTTAGAAAATTTCTCCGCCTGCTCTCATCGATCTTGCTTTGCACAAAATTTACTTGAAATGGCAGTGAACAGTCCCCGTTTCGTACCAGTATCTACTGCTTTGTCCAATGGGACCATGTTTACATTTATTTTTGAATCTATCGTTTCAAATAACAACTCCCAATATGTTTCCAAGGCAAATATATTTTTAGTTTTAGGTCAACCAATCATACTTCGCCTTCCTTCAAAATCCACCCAATCAAATATCCCGTACCTTTTAACCTCATTTACCCAAAGTCGTTTTTTTTTTCAAAACATGCCATAAAAAATTATAAGCAGGCATGATCTTTACTTGACAGTCTGGTTGGATCCACTATAGTATTATGGCTATAATTAGTTAATTAATGGACTATTTGCGTAACTATTACCATATTCTTTGTCAACAAGTCCTAAGGTACACGAATATACAATTTATATGGGACTAGTTGGCTTGGTTCAGAAGTACACAGTTTTTTTTTTTTCTAAGTTAGTGTTTTTTATTTTTAGTCTACTACACGTTCAATTCTTTTCCATGTGCTGTCTTCTCTATTTACGTGATAATTACGTCCTTTGAAATAAGAGCTAAGGTTGTTTTTGTGACACGAGTTGTCTACATGTTCCAACTTTTTCCTCGTATTTTGGGGAAACCCCTAAGGCAAGGCTTGCCCCTGTGCTGGTATTGGCTTTTAGTTTAAAATCAATGCGAAACGAATTAGCATTTCATCTATCCTTTCCCCTCCTCGTTCCACAATGCATTTTAAGCACATATTTTCTTAGAACTAGGAAAACGGATTATGTCAAGGACGAATTTGAAAAATTGGGTACCGTTTTGTTCGGCTATTCGTTAGCAGATAATAATCTGAAGGCGTAGGCGATACCAACAGTTCTAGCAGAAAATTCTTTTATACTTTCTTATTTTGCCTTTATGCCCTATATTGTTATATATTAATTTAGATATTGTATTTAGAAATTCTCTACAACAGTCATAGACTGGGTGATGCGCCAGACAACAGAGGGCAGTCCAAGAGGAATAAGATGGACTACATTTACTACATTCTAAGATCTGGAATATGCAGATGACATTGCACTACTTGCACATCACATCAATACATCCAGGAAAAAACGGATAGACATAATAAGTATAGCCAGCAGGTGGGCTTGAACATCAATCTAAGGAAGACAGAGGTCATGACGCTCAAAGTGACCAACCCTGAGCCCATATCAGTAAGGAATCAGCAACTGGAACAGACAGACACCTTCACATACCTAGGATGCATAGTAACACCAGACGGCGGAGCAAGCAAAGACATCAACAACAGAATGAACAAAGCAAGAACAGCCGTTTTCAGTCTAAACAACATCTGGAAGTCCTCTCAGTATAGCACAAGCACAAAATTAAGATTATATCAGAGCTGTGTGCTTTCTGTGCTTCTCTATGGTGCGGAATGCTGGAGTTACAGAGAAGGAAATGTCGAAATTGTCATCTTTTCACACCACATGCCTAAGTAAAATTCTCCGAATCTTTTGGCCGAATACCATCACCAACCAAGATCTGCTTACTCTGAGCAAGCAAGAGGACATGCACACCATCATAGCTGGCAGACGCTGGAGCTGGGTTGGCCATGTCCTCAGAAGAGATCCCGATGTCATCACAAGAACAGCTATGCTATGGACCCCTGATGGAAAACGAAAGAGAGGCCGACCAAAAACCATTTGGCGGAGGACTGTGGAGCCTGAGATGCAAAGAATGAACCAGAGTTGGGGCACTGTACGAAGGATGGCCACTGACCGAGAAAAGTGGAATCAATTTGTTGTTGCCCTACAAGACGCCACCAGGCGTGATGGCCACTGACTGCTTTGACGGTCGGCGGCTAAGGATTAAAGAAGAAGAATATGTATATATATATATATATATATATATATATATATATATATATATATATATATATATATATATATATATATATATATATAATATGGATGCATCCGTCGTGTAAAGAAAAAGCGAGCTACAGGAACAGTTAACATTCACACTCTTCGACATACACTGAAGGAGACTGAGCACCTGTGGGTTTGCCCCGAGTGCAATGATGCCGATTCTGTTCAACAATAACAATATATACATATATATGGAGAGAGAGAGAGAGAGAGAGAGAGAGAGAGAGAGAGAGAGAGAGAGAGAGAGAGAGAGAGAGAGAGAGAGAGAGAGATGAATGTCCAGTTTGGTGATTGGGCTCAAATTACAGTGAATTCACAGTTCCTAATAATTATTCGTATAATAAATTATAACATATATTAGTTACTGGTTTCCCTGAGCACTATGTGAACAGAAGTTTGTGAGGTGCCAAAATAAAATTGGAATATAAAACCAGTTTCTTATGACAAACTAAATCTGGCTGGAAAACTAAACAGTTAAAGAGCTAAAGACACGTGTTACAGAGTAAATGTTATCAAAGGGGAGGTGATCTTGAAAATGTTAAGCAAATAGATTCGATTACGGGTTACGGTGCTTGGTTAAGCTGATGTTAAGTTAAAAATGTATTAGGGGAATTCCCTCGTGTGATCGAGAAGTTTCCAAGTGGCGAACACTGGTCAGTTCAAATCGCGGAGATGTTTTTTTCTGTGAACTGTCTTGAGCTGTGAGTAAGCTCATGTGACTAGCCCATGCAATTATCGAGACTGAGTTGTGTTTTTTAAACAACCGAGTCTCGTGTCTTTTTTGGCGGGTCTAGTGTGTGAACTAATGGGATTCTGTTTTTGGGTACTGACGGGAGAGGTCGGTCCTACAGTGTGTGTTTCGAGTATGCCTGCGCAGTGCAAAAGTTATAAAGGCCATTAGTTGTGTAGGCCTATAATTTCTGAGTTTATTGGAGAATTGTGTTTGTGAGTATTTTTGAAGAGGTAAGGATCCAGGACATTTGTTTGAATATATATATGTCAAGATGAGTGAAGGCGAGATTACTGCAGATTGCCAGGGAGTGCAGTTTTGCGAGAAATTGCAGAAAGTATTCACCATTGATGTAGTTAGCACGACGAGGATGATGTCCGTTGGCTAACCGGATCTATATGATATTTGAGAGGCCATCGTTATTATTGAAAGGATCCACAGTTACATTAAAGCGCCAAGGTTGAGAGCGTCTTTGATGAGGCATATTTGCGGAATTTATTATTGTCAGCACGGCGAGGATGACCGTTGCTGAGAGGATCCACAGTTGTATTAAAGCGCCAAGGTTGAGAGCGTCTTTGATGAAGCATATTTAAGGAGGCCATTATTTATTGGACAACCGTTGCTGGGAAAAGGGATCCATTGTCTGGTTGTTATGGTGCTGATGTTGGAGGCATCGTTGGAGAGGCCATTTATTATTTACATTAGAGCGCCAATGTTGAGAGCGTCTTTGATGAGGCATATTTGAGGAATTCATTATATAAGCACGGTGATGCCGACCGTTGCTGAGAGGATCCAGTATTAATATTATTATATTAGCACGGGGATGCCGACCGTTGCTGAGAGACCAGTAGTAATAATATATAGCGCTAATGATTATGAGAAGTGGAGATGTGACTGGAGTACTGTATTATTGTATTGCTATGACTTGTACTTAATTGTGACTGTGTATTCTGTGTATTTCATGAACGTGTTGTGGTGTAAATAAACGTTATTAACAGTACACCTGCCGTTACACCATTCCATGCCTCTGATGTGTGTATCTGTGGTGTGTGAATGCACCACGCACACTCACTACAACATTTAACACGGTAGGAGAACAGTAGGCGTGACGGTAGTCACGCATGACCATAAATAGCCATTAAACTATGGAAAGAGTAATTATCAATGGTTGACCAATAACAGACGTATCAGTAGTAACTTCAAACATAGTTGTATCAGTGATGGCAAAATAACTTTAGTATCAGTGGTGGTTTTCAGTTTAGAAGGAGCTTACACCTACGTATTCGCGTAAATAGCCTGGGTGGCGGAAATCTAGGTCAACAAACAGAATGAATTTAATAGCAGGATCTCGTGTGTAGCAGTGGTATGTTTAGTCTTTCAGAATTTGATATTTTGACATTCGCGTGATATAAGAAACTGTTCTGCTCTGTGTGGGCGTATGAACTATATAACCATTAAGGTAACACCCATCACCATTTATTCAATAACCCACTAGTAACTCTCATTACGGTTACAGTGGTGGGCCAGTTTATTTAACGGAATAAACCCACGGAGTTCGCGTGATAGGAAAGCCTTGTGTAGGCGTGGCTTATGTATCCTCACATTGTGTCATGGTCCTCGACCTAGTTGGTTTACTGTGTCCAACACGGTGGAACATTATAATGGGAAGTTGACATGTTTTTGGTAGACAGTCAAGTTTAACTAAATGTGAAGTGTTTTTGAAGAGTCGTTTGCAGATTGTTTCAAGTCAACAGTTACAGAGCTTGCTGTGCTGCGTTTCCTGTATGCTGTACGTGCTGATGCTGTGTTGAGCGCATTCTACACTTTTGCAAGAACCTGAAGAGAAGAAAATCTAGTTTGTGTACCTTTCTGCGCTGGAACGGTTTTATCTGCAGAACTTTGTGATATCTGGAGTGTTGGCGGAAGGGACGGAAGAATATTAAGATAAGTTATTTTGTTCTGTGTAGATTGTGCCACTTTTCTGCATTTCAGCAAGTCTGCCTATACTATCCATCACTTATTCTGTTGATAATTGTCGTTGTGTTGTCGATAATTATATCGATTGATTGTACAATATGTTGATGCATAGATAGTGTATGCTATATATAAGTACTATAACAGAAATTGGTGTACAGTACGTGATTGAGTCAGTGGAAACTCTTATAAAAGGTGGATGTTCCCGGAGGATCTCAAATACCGTGAACTATTAGGATTTGGAGACCGTGAGCTGACTGAGTCTGAAATAATAAGACTGCAATGTGAAAAGGAAATTGATGAAATTAATGAGAGGTATCGGAAAAGAAAGCTAGAAGAACAGAAGCAACTGGACATAAAACAGAGTACCCTAGAGCAAAGGGAAAGTTTCATAGAATGTACTGCTGAAGTAAGTGAGTTACATGAAAAAGTCTCTAAACTTACAGATGATTTAGGCAAATCAAACTCAGAACTTGCTAGTACCCAAACAGCATTGAGTGTAGCATTGTGTAAAATCAAAGAGTTAGAAACTCAGATTAAGGATAACAATAGTGAAGTTAGAAACCTAACTCAGGAACTTCAAGAAAGGAGAGAGATGTATGAGAAATTGAAAATTGAGAGTAATGAACATGAGCAAACTTATATAGAAATGCTTCATGAGGTGATGAATGATAAGATGATTCTCAGTGATCAAATTAAGGACATGAATATTGTACCCCTTAAGAAGAATGATGAGATTGTGTATAATAACAATGATGATATTAAAATTCAGTCTCTACAGCTGGAGCTGACTCAGTTGAGGTCAAATAAAGAGCAGTATGAGACAGAGACATTGTTAGAATTAACGGCTGAGAGAGAGAAGGTCGCTAAGATTAAAAATTTGCTAGCAGAGGAAAGCTGCAAGGTTTTAAGAGTTGAGAGGTTAAACAATAAATTAAGTGCAGATATTTCACTTAGAGATATTCAAATTTCAGAAGCCAGAGTGAGATTGGATGGTCTACTTGACATTCTATTAAAGAAAAAAAGGTGGTCTTCTGTCAGTGTTGACAGTGAAAGACATAAAGCGGACTCTAAAGTGAAGATTGGTGGACAGAAATCTTTCCGAGGGAAATATAACTTTCAACGCAATGCCGATAATTCTTGCGATATTGGTTCCTGGCGGCAAGCTAGCAAAGGAAAATCTACAGTGTTAGACAGTCCTGTGGATAACAAAAGAAACAATAATAAATTTCAATTCAAGTTATTAAAAACAAACAAGGTATTAAGTGAGAACCCTGATGGCTTGATATCATGGAAAAAAGATAGAACTCCTTATTCCAGGAAGGAAACATATTTTGTGAAAAACAATAAAGATATGGTTAAATCTTTCGGTCATACCCAGTCAAGTCAGTGTGACCCAGTTCTTAAACACACTGCCACAAACAAGGAAAAAAATACTTTTGATAGGAGATATAACCCTGAGGTTAAAATGTACCAAGGGATTTCTTCATATAGTAAAGTTTCTTTGCCTAAAAACAAGAAACAATTTGACAGATCACAACATCGTGATACTAAGAGTATTAGAAATTATAGTGGAAATAATTATGTGAAAGAGTGTCAATATGGTAATAAATTTGTTGATAAAAAGCCATTTCCATCTGGTAGATATGTTTATCCAAGAGGAAATGCTAATTGTAATTATGCTAACTGGGATGTGAAACAGTACAACTGTGTCAATAGAACAAATAACAATGTTCTTAACAGCAATTATAGAAATTGTAACCAGGTTAGCTGTACTCCACATGAGAGCAAGGTTGTTAACAAGCAAAGTAATAACACTGTTGATTGTCACTAGTGGTGTCGAAAGGTCATCTCGTTCTTGTGAATGTAGTAAATTTTTTTCAGGCTACAACAGGGATGAACTTTCGTTACGGTCAAGTGATCGTTAAGCCTTCTGTGATGCAAGGAGGACTTGTTGAGGTGTGTGAAAAGGGGCCAAGACTCTACTCCACCCCAAGAAATAGGTAAATGTGGAAGTTGATTTTCCGTTTTTCCTTATTAGATCTAACAGATGATTAATAGAAATTTTCATTTGTATTGTCTCGTAGCGTGCGACGTTGTGATGAGTTGGCGCACTTGTTGACATTATTCGTGAAGAATGTGGATTATTTATCAAGCAGAACCTATGAGAGTCTCGCTATACATCTGACGAGTCACTTTTTGGAGGATCAAGAATTATTGACAGATTGTCGGGATATTTTTTTAACAGTTGATTTATTTTTAGAATAGTACATGTTATTATATTCTGTGTATAATATATCATATGATGTTGTATTAAAATATTGGTAATTTCTTTGAAACATTATGATGTTTATTTCGATGAATCATTTGATTGCTTAATATATATTTTTTGTGAAACATATATGACTGTTTCGAATGTACCAGTCCAATTTTTTATGCAATTGTATATTATTCTGTTTTGATTGTGTGTAACATATGTGTTGGTAATAATTGTAACGTAGGGTTTATATTCATTTAATTTCCTACATCTTCTTCCTATTCTTTCACCCGATTTCTCTCTTTTATTATCTCTGTATTTCATTTTTCCTGTATATTTTTCATCCATTCGTTTTTTGCGAATATTATTTTCATATAATTCGCAAACTTTACCTGTTTTCCTTTCTCTAAAACTGAGAATCGCACCTGGGTGGTATTGCGTACATGTCAGTCGCGCTGGTCGGATGATAGGCGTGAATTTACAGCATTCGCTAGACATTCGTCTGAGGGTCTCTGGCCTGGGGCGTGAAAATTCACCCGAGGGACATGGAAAGTAGACAGAGAGTCTGCATTTCAGTAAACGCATGAGGTTTTTCGTCAGGAAAAACCCGGCTTAGCGTGAAAATCCACTCCGCACTGCAGACGGTGGTCTGAGATTTGCAACTCATGCAAGCCCTCGGCCACTGATGGCTGTTACGTCACGCGATAAGCGGACGAAGGTGTTATACGGACAGGGGAGACTATTTCGCTTGGCGAAATAAGATTAGGATCCTGTGTCCGATTTTAAAGATATTGGCCAAGTTTGAAACTTTAATTTCATTCTCGCTCATAGACTCACAGTAGATAGGTTGCTCGTAAACAGAATAGCTGTTAGCGAAGTATCTCAGTTTGTTTCGGCAATTTGTCGAACTTCTAGACTTCCAGAAATATTTTCAGCATTTTTATTCTTAAGTTGTGCGACTACCTGTAATTCTGTGGTTGAGGTAATTAATATGATAGATATATAGATTTTGTGAGTGTTAAAGTGTTTAATCGCTTAATTCATTTTAATCTATTTCTTTAGCGCAGAAGAGAAATAAAGTGGTAGGCTATTATATTTTCTAGGGAAGCATTCAGTGGAAAGCAGAATTAAATTAAAATTTCTAGCTTATAACGGCAAGTGTAGCTATTTATGAATTTAATTTAACCGCTAATACTCAGTCGAGTGTATTTTTCTAAACTAACGTATAAACTCTAGAATCGAGCCTCATGAATGGTGACGGAATACGCACGTGTTCCTAATTCATGAGGATTGCTGATTTTTAAATATAACTTACGTCACGGGAAGTTTAAATGATAAGCAAAGCTCTCTGCTTGCAAGTTTAAATGTAAGTTATAACCAGTACAGATTCTGTTTATTATATTATATGTGTTATTTTTCCTCCACACAGTGAAAGTTTTGGGGTGACCCTAACTTTACCAGCACCTAGTAGTAGTTTCCATACTTGTGAAGAAATAGACAGTCCTTATTTTGAACCACGTGGGTTTCTTAAGTACCTCTGGTCTAAACAGTGCATATGCAACCCGAGTTAGCCAGAAATACTATATCCCAATAACGGGTTTTCAAAGACTGTAATGATAAATACTGGACCTTGGAGCCAGATCTTAATTTCTTCTAGAAACTCTACGTAATTTTTCTGCCTGGTGGCGCGAAATACTTCAAGTATTAACAAACATTTCCCGACTATATATATATTTTTTTTTTGTGGACAAATCTGTGGTGTGACTAAAGTGAATCCTATACTGAGGGAAGGCACCGACCTGACATTCATCATTTCTAGAAACCTACGCTATTGACACTGTGCTCTGCTAACTCCCGCGCCTGGAATAATTTTAGGTGACTTAATCAGACATTTGAACAAATTTGCACACCCAAGTAGTCGTTCCCGGAGACTCCGAGTTAAATACGTCTTTTGGAACTGGGGACTTCTTGGAAGAAGACTGCATTTTTTGAGTCTGTGTGAAAATCTAAAATCAGTGTGTTCCAAGAGGCAGCGAGCAAAGCCGTGAGTACATGTATGAGAGGCCATGGCGGAATGAATGAGTGTACGCTGGTTTGAGTGATATTTTCACTATTATATCTTTGACACCCTGTTGCTGTCCTAATTTTTTTTTCAATCTGCATAATTGGTTGCTAAGGCTAGAGTTCTTGTGTTTTTGTCTTAGGTTAAATCAGATTTTTTTCAAACTCTGTGCATATAATTACGAGATAAAACATAGAAAACTCTTAGACTCAAACCCTATGTATCTGTGACTCGGGCGCCATCAGCTGTTCTCTTAACGGGGCCGGGCTAAACCTAGAGTTAACACTATAACGGGGCTAACAGCCTTGCAACATTTCCTTGAATTTTTATGACTATGTGTATATGTATTTTCCTTGATGTACTTTCTTTGATGTTGTGAGCCGATTTTTCCTGATATTAAAATCGCTCTTGAACTTAATAATCGTGTTTGGTCAGCTCGTTCTAGATATATATGTATCATTGTTATAGTTTTCCAACGTCTGTGTGTTTACCTGTCGTCACGTGTATGTGCGTGCCTGTGAGTGATAGTAATATACGTAATATGTATATTGGTGTAGTCTGTCTGACGCTGTAACAACTGTTGTAGAAGATAGGTGAGAGAGAGAAGAATTCTTTTCGCTTTCAGAGACAGCCACTATATCAAAATCTATCATCTCACGTGTGTGGAAATTCTATTACCTTTCACTAACTCTCACTGAGTCTATCACCTATTCAAACCTATTCAGAAGGGACCAAACCTAGTCTTAATTCTCCTATCGAAAATCTACGACAATAATTTGTGGGTAATTTTTGATAAATGCAGTGAGCGGTGTCAAACCTGTGCTCATTTTTCTGTATATTTTTCGGATTGTAGCTGTAATTTTTAGGATAATTATGTGGATTTATTGTTATGTTGTGTAATATGATTTTGTAGAATTATCTTGCAGTATCAGAAATAATTGTGTATTTAAATTGTTAGAAACATTGATCTTGTCAGAACATAGTACTTAGAATTTAAATAATAAGATTTTTTCAACATTTTTGCAACAAATTAATTTGATAAATATTTTTTTTGATAAAAACTTTGAAGATATTTTTATTGGATCTTTTTTATATCTTATTGTACCAATAGATTTTGCATTTATTTATAATATATATCATCAGGCTGAGTAATATATAAAATTACAGTTAAATAACACTGAAGCTCAACGCTATTGTTAATCAGAATTAACTTATAAATTAAATTGAACTTTTTTTTGTAAAAATTGATAGACACATCTGATACTTTTGTTTGTTTAAAGATGGACAGATTGTTGTAACATTATGTTATGTTTGTATGTTGGAAAGTTGATATACAGATGACATTGTATTTTTCTTAGGTGTTTTTTGGTGATGTATTTTTTGAGAAAAAAAAAAACTTACATGTTTTGATTTAAGTGTTTGTCTAGAGATAAGATATTTTATGCTTCTCTAATTTGGTTAGAAGTTAATTTCATTGTTAGTTTATTAGTTATGACTTAGAATTACTTAAATAATAATTTTATTGTTGATAACTTATCGTTCTGAAATATTTTGTATGGTAATTTTTAAAAAAAATTGTTTTTTGGCTTTGTAATTTATTTGTGTGTGCCCTATGAGTGAAAGGGATATTACTTCTGCGGAAGTTTGTCTTATTTGATAGTATGATGTATTTTTTATTATTTAGCGGTTGATTTTGCGTTAGGTCAAAACTTAGTTATCGCAAATGCTATTATTTGTTTGTGTAAGGTTTATAATTTATTTTCAATTAAGTATAACTTTTGTAACTTAGTTAAATTACTTATTAGACTTTGGTTAGTTATGAATGATTCGTTTTGTGCTGTTAGTATGGATATACTTTGACATTTTGTTTTGTGCCTTGTAATTATGTTTGTATTTAATTTGTGAAAGATATTGTCTGATCTAAACATTTATTAGTATGTATTGTCATTGACTTTCTTTGCGTTCATACCTTTGCTTTCCATTCGTCTTTGTTGACTATCTTTCATTTCATTCTATCTTTTTGTTGTCTTTCCGATATGTGTTCATATCTTGTTTATATTTCTGTATCACATCTTCGTTTCTCTTCGTTGTATTTGTATACTTCATCTTCTTTCGATACTTATACTTTCATTCATTGTATTCTTGAGTTAATTATATAACTTAATATAATGTAACTAGTATCTTGATAAATTTGTATTTATTGTACATGAAATTGTTGTTCTTATTGGTTATCTTGTGCTATTGTTAATTGTTTCTCATTTTTCGATTTCTTACTTTCCTTTACTACAGATCATTCTTCTGTTGCTTGATCTTGTTCTTTCACTTTCTATTGGTTGTTACTTGTACTAAATGTACTTAGCTTAGTGTTCTATTAAGATTAATTTTGGTATGCTTGTATTATGATTGATGCTTTTGTTGTAATTTACATCGGTAACATTCATTGGGATATTTGATTGATTATGTTTGATGTTTTAGTTGTAATATTACATTTATTGCTGATATTTCGGGTGGATGTACATTTTTTGATAGGTACATTTTTTGGATAGATACATATTTCTTGGTAGCCATATAATATAATTTCATTTATCTCTAAATTTTTGGGACTTAAATTTTCAACAAAAAAATGATAAATCATTTTTTTTCCCGGGCGGTGTGGCAACTGTTACAGAGTAAATGTTATCAAAGGGGAGGTGATCTTGAAAATGTTAAGCAAATAGATTCGATTACGGGTTACGGTGCTTGGTTAAGCTGATGTTAAGTTAAAAATGTATTAGGGGAATTCCCTCGTGTGATCGAGAAGTTTCCAAGTGGCGAACACTGGTCAGTTCAAATCGCGGAGATGTTTTTTTCTCTGAACTGTCTTGAGCTGTGAGTAAGCTCGTGTGACTAGCCCATGCAATTATCGAGACTGAGTTGTGTTTTTTTAAACAACCGAGTCTCGTGTCTTTTTTGGCGGGTCTAGTGTGTGAACTAATGGGATTCTGTTTTTGGGTACTGACGGGAGAGGTCGGTCCTACAGTGTGTGTTTCGAGTATGCCTGCGCAGTGCAAAAGTTATAAAGGCCATTAGTTGTGTAGGCCTATAATTTCTGAGTTTATTGGAGAATTGTGTTTGTGAGTATTTTTGAAGAGGTAAGGATCCAGGACATTTGTTTGAATATATATATGTCAAGATGAGTGAAGGCGAGATTACTGCAGATTGCCAGGGAGTGCAGTCTTGCGAGAAATTGCCGAAAGTATTCACCATTGATGTAGTTAGCACGACGAGGATGATGTCCGTTGGCTAACCGGATCTATATGATATTTGAGAGGCCATCGTTATTATTGAAAGGATCCACAGTTACATTAAAGCGCCAAGGTTGAGAGCGTCTTTGATGAGGCATATTTGCGGAATTTATTATTGTCAGCACGGCGAGGATGACCGTTGCTGAGAGGATCCACAGTTGTATTAAAGCGCCAAGGTTGAGAGCGTCTTTGATGAAGCATATTTAAGGAGGCCATTATTTATTGGACAACCGTTGCTGGGAAAAGGGATCCATTGTCTGGTTGTTATGGTGCTGATGTTGGAGGCATCGTTGGAGAGGCCATTTATTATTTACATTAGAGCGCCAATGTTGAGAGCGTCTTTGATGAGGCATATTTGAGGAATTCATTATATAAGCACGGTGATGCCGACCGTTGCTGAGAGGATCCAGTATTAATATTATTATATTAGCACGGGGATGCCGACCGTTGCTGAGAGAACAGTAGTAATATTATAATGATAAAGAATCAACTTCAGATCTTTACAACACGCCAGAATCCACGCTGGCAAAATAACTTTATTTGTTCCATAAAATATATCTGGCTTGAAAAGATTTTATCAAACTAAGCAACGCAGTCGTTTGTATAAATAGTAATTATTTATGACATTCCAAGTGACTGAGAGAACTGGTGCACGGCTAAGATTTGTATTTATTTATTTACTTATTTTTTAAGAGGAAGTTTTAAAAGTGTTCACGGCAATAAATCGTTCCAGTAAGAGTTTGTTTGTCTGTCTGAAAGGTAAGAAACAATCGCATTAGCTTTTCAGAAAATACGTCGCACTGTATTTTTAGTGAAAGCTATGGGAGCCGCGCTAGCGTAGTGGTTACAACACCGCTCTGGCGACCGGGTGATTCAGGATCAAACCCGGGCGACGGCATTTGAGGATTTTTCGTCGACCGGGATTTGAACTGGATTAACTCGAGACCTGGCGCGGACATTTGAAGGAGTGTCGTCGACCAGGGACTGGCGGCTCCTGAGCCGAACCAGCTCTAATGGGTACCTCCGAAAACGGCGAGTATCTGCCTGAATGGCGAGGGACACCTGTCTCTGTACAAGAAAATAGGATACTCACGTAAAAATCAATGTCAGGTTAGACATTAAAAATAACCTGAGATTTCGCCTCGAGTATTAACGGCAGCAATAGAGAACGCAGTCAGCGACTCATAGCTTGACTGCCTGCGTCAGGACCAGCGAATCAGAGCTGGTCAAGACCGCACTCCACCTCCACGTGGTGGTCTGCAGCAGTGCAGTCTGGCTGAGCGAGTGTGGATCGCAATGGGAAGGCAAACCCGGTCCTAAAACATGCCATGCAGAAGTCGGATGTGTCGACCGAAAGGTGCAGATATCACAGCTTAGGCGTAAACAGACACAACGCAACCACCGTCCTTTTCAGGACGAACGAGGAAGAAGAAGAAGAAGAAGAACACCCATCAAGAGAAACGCGCCTTTCGATCTTTTCATGGGGCATTTGTCAGAGTGTTAGAAACATTCGCACAAGATTTTCGGGGAAATGCGGCGCGAATTTTAGTGTGCTTTGAGTGAAAGCTTTCTGAAACACTCATTAGAATATATTTTATTCGGATTTTATAGATCTCTTTGTAAGAAGTCCGTCAAGAAATGACGGGTGAACTCTTAAAATAAATAATGAAGGAAATCCGAGTCATATGAATAGTAAATAAATAAATTTAGGTAGCACTCGTTGGACATAAAGTAGGACATCAGACAATAGAAAAGAAATATTAGTGATAGGCATACCTGGAATAGAATCAATGACCATCGAAACGGCGATATCCCCTTGCTAATGAAATCGTGAAAGGACTCGCTCATAGCTTTGCACCCAAAAAAGATGTGTTGTCATGACTCAACTGTTTATCTATGATGGCTTTCTTCCTGCCAGCAGGGACATCAATGTGATTTGCTCGAGCATAGTGTTCTATAAATGCATTTGCAGTTTTTTTTCTTTTTTGCCTGTCAGAATATTCTCACCTTGTTTGATTGTAACATGTTTGTAATAAGATCCTTCGTTGTTCAAGGTTCTAACTAGTTTTCATAGCGAATAACCTTCTTTATCTAAGTTAGGATTTTATGGGTTTTTTCCGTCTGGCAGTCTCTAGTAGTTTGATATAATGTTCTTCGGTATTTTGCAGTGATATGAGCGAGATGTTTGCCTGAGTAGTTTGTTCTCTCTCTCTGCTGTGTTTCTGGCCTCTGTTACTTCATCTTCAATCTTTTGGAGTTCTTCAAAATTAAAAAAAAAAAATACAAAAGAATCATCACTGGCAGAAAGAAATTAAGGTGATCGAGTGTTAATTACATGCATCAATTTAGAACCAAGCAATACCAGCTGTCCTTTCATCTGAGATGTCGTAAGTTTCCTGTGATTTTAGCTTTTGTCATGACAGTCGACAAAGCACAGGGACAATCATACCTACCGAAAGCAGTCTTTGCTCATGGCCAACACGAGATGTTTCTGGCCTCTGTTACTTCTTATATTCAATCTTTTGGAGTTCTTGATTAAAAAAAAAACACATAAGAATACACTGGCAGAAAGAAATTAAGGTGATCGAGTGTTAATTACAATGCAAAATTTATAATTAGTCTCCTTGATGAAGATAGAAAATGCAGTGGGGAAACTAAACATTCTAGGTTGAAATTTTGCCCACACAAAATGGAGGCGAGGATATCTTGGGCGAAACCAAATCACAATTTAATTTAGTTCATTACCGAATTTTAACACCGATCGTAAGGTAAGGAGTCTTATTTTAGTAAATTTTCCTCCTACCTATCACCATGAAAATTACTACACGACCGTATAAGGTAGCGTATTAAATGTTACCTTGTTTCATGTGTACCGTTTACTTGTAAAATTGATTTCATACCATATTATTTTTTAATTTATATATTTGTACTAAATGTTACCTTTACCGGAATCATTATGTCACATTCCTTGTCCTAATTCTGCAATCTTATTAAGAAACTTGCTGGAAATCATTAAGGGATATGTCTGATGTCCAGATTGTTACTTTCAAGCTGACCTTGGAAGATACATTTTCTGCAAGTTATGCCCGCATGCTATCTTTAATTCACCGTCTTCACCCAGGTTGACCGAAAATACATATGCAATCTAAATGTGGTGTCCTAATACCTCATTGCTGATAAATATACCCTCGTCTTGAGTTTATCTAAGGAAATCTCCAGCCTTGGCGAAAGCAATATTTGCTTCTGTCAAAAGCCAGTCGGTCTAAACAATACAGCTGGCGTCAAACGGCCGACCGAATGTTGACTTAATATTATTGTTCCATCTGGCTAGTCGTTGTCTGTTCAGGATCAAAGTTATGTACGTTCAAGCCTAAAACGTGTAGGTGTATCGAGGTGTGACCTACCGAGGATAAGATAACATCCGTAGATGCAGGCGAAAAAGTAAGATAATGACCGGATGAAGAGAAAAAAAGGAATGATCGAATGAATACTGACGGAGAGAAGTGTAGAAAGAAAAATTGGTTGAATGAAATATAATTTTTTCGTCTCGCAGTCCCTGAAACTCCCGCTGCAAAAGCGTGTTACTGATTGGTGCAGGTTTCCAGCAAGAGGATCAACTGTGCCCTGTTCCAAAAGGAACACAACGGAAAAGTCATGAATGATGACCATAGGCAAAAGGTTTATTTCATAGGATGTATAATTTATTGAAATACAGTTCCCTAAACGCTTGTTAGTAATACATTCATAAAGACAATGTGTAAAGAACACCTGGAAGATGCTAAACCAACAAAGAAATTTATGGGCATCGCTTAGTGCAAGGATTCTCAATATATTTGCCATCACATCTTCCTGAAAGTCGTCAACTTATGTTTACACCTCCCGTCGTTCTCCAAATTAATCAATAAATTAGTCAAGTCATAATTAAGATGTTCCTACAGACATTTTATTTCTAGCCAATTTCTGACATGCGCGAAGAACAATATAAATTTGTTTTATGAGATGGTTGGTAGATTCTAAACTATAAAAATGTATCAAGTGAGAACGCGATTGCGATATATTTTGTGGAAAATGTCTCACAAATCCCATGTGACTCGAATGCACCTGTGTCTGTACCCATCCCACAGGTTAAGAAACCCCGGCTGGCTTAGTGGGACCAAAACAAAAACAAACAAAAAATGAAATTCAGAACTGCAGCGTATAGTTCAGAATGAGGATTAAAAAAAAAACGATTTTGTTTCTTGCTGTTACAACGAAACACTGAAAAGACAAAGAAGATCAAGAAAATAAGAAGAAACACAAAAAGACTGAGAACAGGAGAAAAGGAAGCGGAAACTTTTTTCCTAATGCCTGCGGCTGTATTTAGTTCTGCACACAAATAATCCACATTGAATCATTAATTAGAAATTTAAAATTGCGATTTGGAAAACTCTGGGCCATTCCCAGAATACCACCTGCTTCTCCACACATTTTTTAAGTTCGATAAAGAAAGCTCACAAAGTTTTTTTCTTTACACCGCACCTATTTTCTGTCCGTATTTGCATAACGTCCAACGCGTATATTTGATACTTTCTTATCGACATGTGTTTTTTGTAATACGAAATGTTGTTTAATTATTGTGTAGAAACATGGTGCCATTTAGGTGCATCACACTGACAGACATATATATTCACATAATTTGGGTTGACATCTTGTCCGCTCCGACAGTATTTAGCTACCATTATTGGGGCGTGCGAATTTTGTGCACGGTTCAATGGTCGGCACCTTTTCTTCCCCTACCTCATTGGTATTTTCAAGCCATTGTTTGCACTTCTTTCTTTAATAATTCATCATGTCTGTTTACCTGTTCATCCTTGCTGAAAGAGTAGAAGGATGATGCAATCTTGACAAACAGTCCTGTTGGTAAAATTCACGTGTACCAGACATTGGGCGCCGGATTCACACGGAAATGGCCAAGCTCGCTCGCCTATCGCTGATATCGCCTATGTGGCCTTCTAATTACTGTCATGAAGAGTCACAGCCCAGATGGTCAAATGAGGGTCGGTGTTTTCACAAGTACGGGAGATAAATTATCCGTCTGCGGACATATTACAGACATTCACCCGAAAGACGGAATGTTGTGATAGCTTCTGGACAGAATTGTTACAAAGACATTATTTGTGATAATGTAGGGAGTTGTAGTTACAATCATTACTGTCAATCGAAGGATATAACAATTCCATATTTGGAAAGTGACCTTTTAAATATCGCGCAGAATTTTCCTATGAAGAAATTTTTTGAATAGACCCCATTAAACCACGCATGAGTGAAACTACTGGCCGGCATTCGCGATGTAAACATAACAACATTTCTGATTGGAGCCTGGTCTAATAGTAAACAACAACGTGCGTGGGACGAAAGTTGTAATATAACATGACACTTTTGCTTGGGTAAAGCACTGCGAAATTCAACTCGTCAAGAGACCAGCCAGACAGCCAGAGTAAAGAATAGGATCAGAATTCCATTTATCGGATCGGACTTTGTTTGAGCATCTTGAGGATTTATATCCCAGGAAAACTCTCCTTTATTAACACGGAAAATCGGAATCCTAGGAATCTGATCATGAGGTCAGAGTGGGAACTTATTGTAAAGTAACACCCTAGAATACGTGGAAGAGGCATCTTAACCAAGTTGCTTTAACTATTTCTCTGAGCCAGACGTCTGTGATCCCAAAGAGATTTTGGGTCGGTGGTACCAATTGAGGGTACTATCTCTGGAACAAGTGAGAATATAAATGGCCTGAAGTCGTCGATAGACACCATCATCAGACGGGTCTTAGAGACGCTGGACCAGCTTTGTGATTACTCCCTGATACTTCTTGGAACGTGTCACAACTTTCAGACTTGGCCAGTGGCGAGAGTGTACCAGTCATCTCTCTACGAAGAACCAAACATCAGCGGGAGCAGAAACCATCAAACTATTGGCAGCTAAGTACAAACTTAAAAGCTGCCAGAGAACTGTCCATTTTCGAAAACCATAACATCACCCTGTGATGATTAATTTTTTAAAAGAATTATTCATTTTTAAACTGTTAGCCATAATCGATTATTAAATTTGTTATTTGTGTATATACATATTTAACGCTGATTTAATCATTTTGAATGTACTGTCCACGTATGTCTCAGTCATCTTAAATACACTTAAAACAGAGCTACTAAATTAAGATTTCGCTGAATTAAATCAGCTGGGGGCTTGAACGAGCTAATTATAAGATAATCCATCTTCACAAAAGGCGGCGGGTCAGATACAAAGTTAACGTGCTCATATTCATTCAGCATTGTTCTTGACTTCTGAAATATCTTGTGAACACACCCTCGAGGTAGAAGCATCATTATCCTTCTATCTACAACTCTGCCAAGAGTAATCTTGTGCGAATGTAGACACCTTTGAAGACCCACATTAGATACTCTAGGTTTTGGCCACTGTTGGATCACTACTGCAGAGCCAAGGGGAGGCAACCTGTGACAAGACAGATATGTGACGAGATGGAAGTTAGATAGTAAGATAATAGTTCCCGGAACTGGAGAAGAGAACTTGTAAAGTAGAGGTAGTGATGATCAGGTAGATAACTGCACAGTTGTAGATGGTAGCTGTAGAAGAATGCTGTGTAGTAAGTCACCTTCTTGCTAGACCTATCCAATGCTCCAAGGGTGTCTCTATTATTAGGTGGATGAAATGATGTTCGTTAGTTCCCTGCTGATTTAAAATATTAATTATTCTTTTGAATACATTCAAGAACAAAATTTTGAACTGTAATTCGAATTTAAATAAATCAATCAACTGCAACATAAAAATATATCACTTTACTTTAATAATTAAAATCAATGTCTAGTAAAAGTTTCAGATAAGTATTTACAAATCACAAAACGGAAATAAATGTGTTGCTGTCTCTTTTAATCATACGTTTGGTGACTTCTGGATTTTGTTTCTTCAATGAAACGTTTAAATAACTCATTAAATTCCTTTCGATATAGATACTTCTATCATTTATCATGTTTAGACTTTCCAAGATACTTAATTCACCTGGACAGGTAGACCTGATGCTACTACCTGGCGATTGCAGAGGAGGTCCTTTACACACACATTGCAATCTGTTATGCTCCTAACCAGAAGCTTTGTTGTGACTGTCTCGGGTAGGAACCTGAAAGCATATACAAAAGACTTTGGTATCTATTGTCTACAACTAGGACGATCCTCTGATGATGGCTGGCAATTATTGATCAGAATACACTAGACAACATAGTCCAAGAGGCCGTGGTCATGTCAATCAAACAAGTACGTCAAACAATCAATATCATACATCGGAAGACTATGAACTTAATTTAACAATTTTTCTGAATTGTGTCTTGATTAATTTCCTTTGGTCCTTGATTATGCCAAAGTGGTTTACCTTTATACAGTTTAAAAAATTACATCGATCGAAAATGTAATTGAAGAAGGAGGAGAGGAAGAAGAAGAAGAAGAAGAAGAAGAAGAAGAAGAAAAAGATGAGGAATTCTTGTACCCCTAGTATTTAAAACCTGATAAGGACTGTTAGCTCTTATAGCTAGTATTGAGCAGCCCTGATAAGTACTCTAGCGCATCAATGCTGTATGGCTATTAGTTGTCGCACTTATTTTCATAACCTTAATCTTTTCTCTAAGGATTGTCAGACTCGACTGCTGAGTCTCCAGTTTTTGGCGCAGTTAATACAAAAGCAAAGATGACTTATGGGCTGAGGAAAATTTATACGATTGAGGAGATTAACAAAGAGAACAAAAGAAAACATAGATTAACAGGAGAACCAGCAAATAAGGCAAAGACAGAAAATTAAAAAGAAAAACAAAATACGATTTGATAAAGAAAACCAGGTTTGGATAAACTGGTGTAAAAGATGGCATATCTTTCAACGAATCTACCAAGACAACCAGCGCGTGCAGGTTAAGTAACCAGGATGTGACAGATGTTTAACACTGTACGGAAAATACAGTTTATGTGCTTAGATCTATAATAGTAATATTGTTCCTATCTTGTCACACAGATCCTCGCTGAGATCGTTTACTCACAGCCTTGGTTGTGCACGCTCGGAAAACTGCACGCACCTGCTTATCAAAACAAAGTTCAGCACGCGTAATGCAAACTAGCTTTCTGGCATTTGTCTAGGCCAAGGTTTCTTAACCTTTTTTGTGCCATGGACCCCTTTGATTGTCCAATGAAGGCTATGGACCCTTTGATTGTCTAATGAAGGCTAAGGCCCCTTTGATTGTCCAATGAATGCTATGCACTCCTTTGATTATCTAATGAAGGGTAAGGCCCCCTTGATTGTCCAATGAAGGTAATGGACCCCTTTGATAGTCCAATGAAGGCTATAGAGCCTTTGATTGTCCAATGAAGGCTAAGGATCCTTTGATTGTCCAATGGCTATGGACCCGCTTGATTGTCCAGTGTAAGCTATGGGCCCCTTTGATTGTCCAATGACGACTATGGACCCCTTTGATTGTCCAATGAAGGCTATGGACCCCTTTGATTGTCCAATGAAGGATATGGACCCCATTGATTGCCAAATGAAGGCTATGGACCCCTTTGAATGTCCAGTGAATGCTATGGACCCCTTTGATTGTCCAATGAAGGTTATGGGCTCTGATTGTCAAATGAAGGCTATGGACTCCTTTGATTGTCCAATGAAGGCTATCGACCCCTTTGATCGTCCAATGAAGGCTATCGACCCCTTTGATTGTCCAGTGAAGGCTATGGACCCTTTTGATTGTCCAATGAAAGCTATGGACCCTTTGATTGTCCAATGAAGGCTATGGACTCCATTGATTGTCCAATGAGGGCTATGGACCCCTTTGATTGTCCAATGAAGGCTGTGGGCTCCTTTGATTGTCCAATGAAGGTTGTGGACCACTTTGATTGTCTAATGAAGGCTATGACACCTTTGAGTGTCCAATGAAGGCTATGGACCCCTGTGATTATCCAGTGAAGGCTATGGACCCCTTTGATTGTCCAATAAAGGCTATGGACCACTTTGATTGTCCAATGAAGGCTATGCAACCCTTTGATTGTCCAATTAAGGCTATGGACTCCTTTGATTGTCTAATGAAGGCTATGGACCCCTTTGATTGTCCAATGAAGGCTATGCACCCCTTTGTCCAATGAAGACAATGGAACCCTTTGATGGTCCAATGAAGGCTATGGGCCCCTTTAATTGTCCAATAAAGGTTATTGAACCATTTTTTGGGGAATAATGTACATAAAGCATAATTTAAAAATGTAGATTTGAAATTCTAGGTTAGGTATACGGACCCCCAATGGGCCCATGGACCACAGGCTTAGAAACCCTGATCTGGGTGTTTCAAGTGCGAAGACGCTATTGCGTTTTGTCAAATGAAGCTCTCGTTCAGGCTATACTAAATATTCAAGCATCAAAATGACAGATATTGTAGTCATCTCATCTCAACCCGTAACCCGTCATGGGTCGTAGGGGTGCCATGGTGGAAGCATCAGCAGACAGGGTCCTCCACTGCTCTCTATCCTCAGCAATGCGTACAAGTGTGGAAACACCGTGTCCTGCCCATTCTTTGATGTTATCAGCCCAGGATTTTCTTTGCCTTCCTCTTCTCCGTTTACCTTCGACTGTTCCCTGGAGGATCGTTTTCGAAAGGGAGTCATGACGAGTTACATGCCCAAACCAGGCAAGCTTTCGACGTTTCACTACTGACAAAAGTGGTTCTTGGTGACCTGCATAGGTGTTTATTTTCTCTCTAGCATAGACATTTGTTTTGTGCTCTTTATAGCAAATGCGCAAAATTCTTCTATAACATTTATACTCGAAAGCCTGAATCCTTCGCTCCGTATCTGCAGTGAGTGTCCAGCCCTCACACCCATACAAGAGATATTGTAGTATGTATATATATAAAAGTATACGGATATATATTATAAAATGAAACTGATAATTATCTTTATCACAAGAAGCATACCCGCCAAAATGTGGCAGGAAATAATTCTTTCTTAGCACTTTCTTTCTTTCAGTCTCTGCTAAGAAGCAGATATTTGATATTGTCAAATCATTTTGACACTCCTTGTTGGTGATAATACATCGCGTTTGCCAGGGTGCGGTAAAGCTTTGCTAAGATTGGGCCAGGGGGCGTGACAGATAAGAGATTAATCGTCTTTGCAACACATTCTGAACAGCCAAGCATGACATAATCGTTTCCGGCACACCTTGTTACAAAGAGATTACTTTCTGATAAAGTAATAATTTGTTACATATGAAACACAGTTTACAGATGTGTCTGTGAGTTCGTCTGCCAGGCAATCGGATGTTTACAGATCATTTTCAGAAAAGTAATGTTTGAAATTTTGCACTAGATGAGTCATGCAAAATATTCAAACCAGATTGGCTGATCATTTGAGTTCCAGAACAAACAGAGCGGGGTAGGACAGTGAATATAACCTGACGCTTAAGTCAGTCTAGTTCACTGTGAGATTCACACTGCCAAAGACACCAGACTTGCCAGTAGTTAGACTTCCGAATTTCCATTTATCAGACAGAACACCTTTTATTAGAGTATTCAGCAGGACTTACAATTCAGCCCAGGAAATCTCTACCATTTTAAATAAGGAAAACCGGAATATCTGAGGAAACTGAAACACACGGAGTCAGAGAGGGAATTATCTTATTAAAGAAACGACACCCCAGACGCGTGTAAGAGGTCGATTCAAGTCTCTTTTATTCATCTGAACAAAATTTCTGTGAGCCAGGATTGGCGTAAGTTGTGATTTTACATTCTATATTTTATTACTTTTTATTTTATTAACATGTGAACTAACATATATCTGTAAATGGCCATGTACATTTTAATATGTGAAGATCGCTATTGGATGTCCTAGTTATTTGAGGCTGGCAGCCTCAACGTATAGAATGATGATTTACGAACCACTATTGCACGGGCTGGTGATTGCTTTATTGCTAGTTTCTTAAAGAGAACTAAACGTATAAAGAGTCCCAGGTTCCATATGGAGCAGGTAGGAAAAGATGGGAGAAATGATGTACATTCTTACAGTTTCAAACCAGTGTTAATGTCGATGTTAACATATGCACTTTAAAATTAATGGAAGTTTCAAACTTTTCAAATCAGTGTAAAAATAAATGAAAACATATTCAATTTATATTGTGAACACTTTTCAATCAGGGGACATGTAAGTGTAAACATATTCTATCTGTACTATTAATCTTTTTATTTAAATGTAATGTAAAGCTAAAGCTATCAAGTTTAAATGCGAAGAAAGTTTTATCCTGAGGGATTTAATTCTCAACGAGGGTAAATTCTGAGATAAATGAGATGGTAGAATACAAGAAAGAGGACACGCAATACTCAGAAGAGCGTTTTGTCTCTATTCTTTATCATAGTTAATGGTGGTACCAGCAGAAAGTACTCTCTCTGGAACAAGAAGGGAACAGTTCCCTAAGCTTTAAGACGAGGGACCAACTTTGTAGACTCTCCTTGACATTTCTAGGAAACGAGCTACATCCGACAACCTTGACCAGCGACGAACGTGATCAGTGTAAAAAGAACCAATCAGCGGGAGCAGAACTACTATTGGCAGCTAAATGCAAAATCTACGCTGCCAAAGTGAACTTTTTTTCTATCGACTCTACTATAAATCAATGATGAAACTTTTCTTCAAAACTATTCAATTATTTTCAAACTGTTAAAACTTAAGTGATTATTAAATTCTGTTATTTGTAATTTTACAAATTTAACTTCGATTTAATCATTTTAAATGTACTGCATGTTTGTCTCAGTCAATTTACTACACACACTCTAAACAGAGCTATACCAGAATAATAAGAATTCCACTGAGTAAATCAGAGGTGGGGGCTTAACGAGCTAAAATTAATCATTGCTTAATTCTTCACAAACGTGGTCGGCAGATTCTAGAATTAACGTGCTCATCCAAAGCAGCATTGTTTTCGCTTACCTGAATATCTTGTGAAGACTCCCTTTATGATATAAATGTCATTACCCTACTATCTACATCTTTGCCAAGAGTAATCTTGTGCGAAGGTAGACACCTTTGAAGCCCATATTAGATACTCTTGAGTTTTGGCCACTGTTGGACCACTACTGCAAAGCAAGGGAGGCAATACCGTCTCAAAGCTCTCGAGCAACGAGTCAAAAATGGCATGGGGAGAAGTTAAAGAAAACAAAGGCAAATAGACTGAAACTGGATTATTTAATTAAAAGCTGCTTTATCACAACACGATTTGTAAATGTACGGATATGATATTTAAAAATCTTGCCTTGGTACGTATTAAAAAATAAAATCAAAATAAATTTTCTATTACTCCGTCTCCGAATCATTATTTTAAAGAAGTATCGATTTGAGCAGCTTAATTGGCCGAGTTACTGCAACCGTAACGAACTTCATTCTTTATTCACACTCACCCGATTTACAAACTGGGTCTGTTTAGTTGGTGGATTGGGAAATCTCTATTGTACGAACAGTTCATCATTTTCTGGATGAGAACTGGCCACTGTAGATTACTTGGCCATCTCTATCGCCTCAGGATATCTGATACAAATAAATGTCCATGTGGAACTGGAATTCAGACCCCCCGAACACATTCTCCAAAACTGCCCAACCCATGATGACCCACGACGTCTGACCTGGCAATGGGGTTCTGAACTCAAGCAGAAGCTACGGGACTGCCGGGCTGACCTGGAAAAGACTAAATTTTGTCCTGGCGACAGGCCCGCAGATTTAGCATGACTATAAACGGAACACAGAAGAAGATGAAGAAGAAGAAATCGGGACAATTCAATAAATTATGTTAAGAATCATGCCATCTTTAAGGATGGAAACAAAATGAGCGTTGTTTCAACACACGCTCAGTTTAGTTCCTTGCACGACAAAAATGCGCCATGAAAAAGAAGTGCAACTCTGGTGGTAAAAAGATGGGAACTATTTTGTCACGGGCGCATAAAGAAATTCTGAAGATTAATGCTCCCTATTTTAAGCGGCAAACAATTTAGCGCAATGGCCAGAAGCACACGTCTTTTACATAATTTCCAGACTTCCTGTTTGGTGGGAAAAAGAAAGGAAAACATTTGTGACGGAAGCATATGTAATTGCCATTCAGTTCTCTAAGAAGCATAGACCATCAATAAGTTCATGCCAAGCCGTCTTGTCCTGTGCCATCCGTTCACGGATGTTCCATATCTCTTTATCCCTTTCATGTCTGTCTCTAGCTCACACTTCTGCATTATTTTATGTCTCCATATATTTATCTTAACCTGGGGATTCCAGAACAAGGCACGCCATGTAATGCTATCAATAAGTTTTCTCATGTCACAACCAATGTAATCTGTACGCTTTTTTTTCCATTTCTACTTCCACAGGTATTTTTATGGTTCTGCCATCAGTTCCGAATAGGTAATCTTGTCATACTATTTCTTCATTCACTCATCCAATACGATAATTCCCGAGGTAAGTACTTCGGTCGGTCGGTCGCCCTTTTTCCATTTTTGAGAGAGTACATTAACTTTCAGCCACAGCTGAGGGGGTGCAACTGTGGTTGAAAGTTAGACAATAATTGTATTGTTTCCCTTATTTGTACTCTCGCGAAAATAGAAAAGTGTGACGGTGTGCATTAAATCAACAGACAATAAAGATAGTCTTCTGTACAGTTTCATTCATCATTTCTCTTAAAAATAACATTAAAGTAAGTTTCTGATTGTTTCTTCAAGACAAGATTTTAATTTAAAGTATTGCAGACTTATTATTATGGATCAAAATGATAAGATGGCTAAAAGGAAGAGACGATCGCTTTATTAACAGCGAGCAAACAGTTTGATTATGGAAAGAAGCCAATAACTTGAACTGGAGACAGGAATGTGCGGAGATGCAGATTAAATCAACAGACAAGCAAGACACTCTTCTGTCCAGAATTGTAAGTATTGCAGACTTATTATTATGGATCAAAATGATAAAATGGCTAAAGGGAAGAGACGATCGCGTCATTCACAGCGAGCAAGCGAGACTATAGAAGAAGCAACAATGTTTACGTGTAACAGAAACAATTTAAGTAGACACACAAGAGCTTTTCCTGTAAAATAAGGTGTGTCCAGAAATACTTCCGCTGTTGGATAGTATTCTACTGTTCCTCCAAATGTAATGCACTTTACTACACTGCCTGTGTAATCCGACTGATCCACCAAAGACATGCGCACACCAATTGTAGTGGAACCAGTGTCCCTCAAAAGTGACACTAATTTATTGTCCACAAAACACTTATTAAGTATCAGTGAACCAGTGCTCTCATAATAGGACATGACTGGTAAAGGATGTTCACATAAAAGTCTTGGGACTCCCTGTAGCTGAAATAAAGAACTACATTCAGTACAATTAGCACTGTTGGATAGATCAACACTACATGCATTTGCACGAGCTACACCAACACTATTCTTAACTGAATTATTGTCACTCACATTTACGACAGCATTTGAACGTTCAGGGTTCCTCGACTGTCTATAATTATTGTTCTGATAAGAACCTCTATTATTACTAAAATTGTCATTATTTCTATAGAATGACCTTTGTCCTCTGCCTGATCTGTTATTATGTCCTCCTCTGTTTTGGTAATCATTGAGTCTGAATGATGACTGATGTTCATAATATCCCTCATCATTAGAGTTATAATTTCTCTGAGGCTATTGACTTTTTTAAATTAAAATTGTACCTGCCTCTGTTATAGCCATAGTTAAAATTTTGGTTAACTCTATAGTTTTTGTCAATACTGTTAGATCTTTGTCTAGGTGTATTATAATTTACCATCATAGCAGATGCTACTGGCAAGGAATCTTTAATGTTACTCTTACTCAGGGTTCTATCTGGATGTGCAACTTGATATTGTCTACCCAGAGTTTCAAGGTTAGTCAAATTCTCAGGTTTCCTCCTGATAGAAAGTCTCCACTAATTGAAGACAAAGCCTTGTCTCTTAGAATCAAATCAGATAGTCCTTCAAATGTTTTTTCAATTTTGGATAACTCAATCCATCTAGCAAAGTAAAGCTTACAAGCTGAAATAAATTCAGTAAAATCTTTTGCTGAATCTGGTAATAGTGACTTAAATTTCATTCTATAGCCACTATCATCCAGTTGATACTTCTTTAATAACATGGCTTTTATAGCATCACAGTCTTTCCTAGTCTGCTCATCTAAGGTTAAGACTGAAGTAAGTGGTTCACCTACTAATAAGTTCATTAGCCTACTGGACCAGGTAGTTTTATCAATTTTAAACTCTTGGCAATGGGTCTCATATCTATTCAGATAGCATGAAACACCATCTATCGATGAGTTAAATTGTGGCAAATTTTACTTAAAAGGGGAAGAATACTCTTTCTTCTCAGCACCATCATTCATAGGATTAACCTGTGGTTGTTGTAGCCGAAATTTTTCAATCTGCAATTCCGCTAATCTGATTTCCTTCTCCTGTTGTGATCTTATCTCAGCCTGAGCCTGTTGAACTTTTAACTCAGCTTGAGCATAGGCTAATTTTTCTTTTTCAAGAGCCATCTCTTCTGCTCTTCTCTCCTTAGCTACTTCTTCTTCTCTTCTGTTTTCATTTAATTCTTCTTGTCTCCTTTTTTCAGCCAATTCTTCTTGTCTTCTTTTTTCAGAAAATTCTTGTCTCCTTTCTTCCAGTCTCACGAGTTCCTTGTCTACATAGGTTCTCAAGGCTTCAAACTCCAAACCAAAATCTTTTCCAACCTTTACCAAATCTTTCAAGGTTGCATGATTTACAATTATCGTGCTTCTCAATAGCCAGACGATAATGTAATATATATATATATATATATATATATATATATATATATATATATATATATATATATATATATATATATATATATATATATATATATGGAGCAATAAAAGACACTAGTACGAACAGGATGACTAAATACAGTGACCGGAGCCAACAAAAGCAAATGCAAAGAGGGAACTGAGGCAGAAATGTATGAATAATAGAACAAATAATTAAAAAGCAGCTAGATCACACATATGACAAGACAAGCACAAGTTTACAACATGTATAACATCTAATAAATAAAAGATAGCAAGGTTAGATCAACAATGTCATAAAAAATAATGTAGAAAACTTAATAAAAAATTACACTGAACTTTACGACAGTAACAAACTTGTACACTTAAGAGTACTTTACAACTAACAAAAATAGGTCATGGTGATCTCAATAGCAGCAGATAACCCACAGCTTTGTTATGCCGGTCCCGCTATTTGAAACAATCATAAACCAAACCTTAAAGAACGCCTATGAATTTCTCTCGACCATACATATTTGAGGTATAGAAAGAAATCCAAAGGTCCCGCCACCTCCCACAATTATACACACATTAAATACACAGATAAATCAAACATGGAAAAATGAACTCTGGCTGTGACGTACATCTAGTTTGTCAAGTGAATTTTCCCTGATTTGATGGATGATTTAAGGGACTTTAGCTTTTCATAACATTAGAATCCCTGAACATCAGTATTGTTGTAACTTTTCATCAACGAAGAGTAGCGGCTATGATCAAAGCAGTCAAAGAAGATCCCTAGAACAGAGAAGCAGAAGTTTAGCATCTCCGTACGAACACTGAACCGTTCGCAAGACGGACACGAGCGGTCAAAAGAAAGCTTCTTGCAGACTTCGCACTTCTGTGGCCACCGGCAGACTTGCCCGAAAGACGGAACGCTCAGCGTAGCGGATACTATCTGAGGAATCAGGAAACTCACCGCGAACGAGGCTAGTCTCGCCAAAATTTCACATCCTCGTGCGAGCAGCCTGAGACGAACGTAGATCGGAAGCCAGTCGGGCCATCGTGGTTAGCATGGCGGCTAAATAACTTCGACTTTCCCTGGGAACTGAAGAGGCGCGAAATTTTCACACGTACCATTTATCTTGCCTTTCTAATAGATAAATACAGAATCTGAAAAGGGCAACGTTATCATTCGTTCTGACAGAATTCTAAGATTCACTAGCATATAGCTAAATTCCTGTTAGATTTCATCTAAATTGTTGGCTATTGGAGTGAAATTCTTTTTCTGTGCAGACGGTAATTAATACTTTAGCTTCGAGTGATCAGTGGTCTAGTTATTTCATATTTAGTTCATGGGATTGTGGTGTAAATTTAACCTTATTAAATAAGCCCATCTTCAAAGTTCTAGTGCCAACTAAATGTTACATCTATAAGTTTATTTCCTAATACAATAGCCGCTTAAGGGAATTATAACTTTAATACAGTTTAGTTCTGTATAAATAGATGTGCTTTCAACTATTAACCTCACGGGGAGTTTTTTTCTTGCTTTATTAATTGAAGACGCGAGTGCAGAAAATAGTTAAACTGTAAATGTATCGCGCGTTAGATTTTAATATGATTTTATTGTATTTCATGTTTTTTCTATTGCATCCAGAATGATCTTTTGAACCTCGCATCCCAGCAATTTAGCAGCAATGAAACATCATTTAAGCAGCCATTACGCAGCAATAATATATATCTAGAGTCTTGCCGACTCAGTTCGGTTACTCCAGTGACTTATGAACATATTTGAAATTTAATCTTTGTGGCGATCCTGTTGGGATTCAGCTATCTGAAGTATACAGAAACAAAGCAAACCCAAAGACTATTTTAAAATCCCAATTCATAAAGTCGTTTTATAGTTATCAAACTGGAAGAAGAACAGTCAACAGTAGCAATATTTTACTCACTGCTCTATTTGTGAAGAAGAACATAGATTTCCCTGACACTGTCTGTCAAGCATAATCATTGGATTTTACCACCCCCTGAAGAACTTACCTCAGTGTTTTGTAGTTTGTGACATTACTGCAAAAGAAAGTTATCTCCACCAGCTGTGCCAATCTTAGACACCACACCATTCCTCACACCTAGCCAAGTGCCTGTGCCATTCTTTAGGAACTTTATCTAATAAACAAACAGTACCGTTAAACTTCAACGTCCAGCGATTTCGGGACACTTTGTTAACTTCAACAACCCGCTAATCTGGGGCTGTACACGGAAGAAAATACTTTTACCTAAGCCAAGGTTTAGTGCTGTTTTTTTATGTATTTCCTATGAAGTGCCAGAATTCACCATTTGGTAAGTCTGTGTGTGTGTGACTGTGTGCTGGCCAGCCAAGCGTGTTTTTTTTTAATGAAAAAAGGAGATTTAATCTTTTTACCCTTATAATTAGTTCAACCTAGTATTAAGGTGTACTGTATTAATTGTACGGGATTTCTCCTAGCGGGATTATTTAACTGTGAGCATTCCCCCCTCCCGGGAAAATTGGTTGATTAAAGGAAAACATTTGATGACCCCTAGCTTTTCCTTTACCCCTTATTACTGTAACCCCCTTGACTCAGAGTAATAAATTTACCATTGGGTTAAATTGCCTATCTCTGATCATCACACCCCCCCCCCCTTTCTCGTCCTTGGGACCGGGTCTTTTCTGTTAGTAAATACAAGCGGGAAAAGGTGTATTGGATACTTCTCCTCAACCCGCTCCCCCCCTCCCCCTGTCAGTTTGTATTTTGTAACCCATGATTTCTGACTGTAAATTGATAATTACTTGTGACTTGATTTTATGATAATAAAAGTATTAGAAACTTTATTAGCATTTGGTGTCGGCTGGCCCAAAACCCAAACATTTCCCATATTTTGTTATCGTAGTGTGTATTCATGTACGTTGTGCGTCAGAATCACCAAATCGGTGTGTGCGCATGAGCGACTGGAACTGACAAACAACTGTTTGTTCAGAAGAGTGGTAGGAATAGTTTTGAGAGACAAATATTGTCGTAATAAGAGACTGTCCTTACTCTTCCCCAGCCCTTGTGAATCTACTACCTCACTTTCCTAAATCCTTATTCTCACAGAGCCTTCACTATCATTCTACACTCTAAAAGGACCAATATCCATCAGAACTCTCTCAGATAAAAAAATTACGACACTGGCAAACAAGATAAATTAGCATCACAGGCTGAGTGTAGCTAAAAATTCACTTATCTGATTGCCAGTGAAAAAATTCCTCCTAGTTCCACCGCCTTTTCCTTCCAGGACCGATGCAAACCAGGCAAGCAGACCAACGTTAGGTCTAGAAATCTGTAACAGCTGACTCGAACAGGACTCCACTTTGGTCTGTCGTAGTCTTGAAAATCGCCATCTTCGGCAGAAAACTTGAAATTTGACACGAAGCAGGATGCAGTAAATATAATGTGATTTGTATACGTTCCCTTTCTGTCTGGAACAAAGAAGTACTGTACTGCAAAACTTGATGCGTAACCTCTCACAGGCTAGCAGACAATAAAGTTCGCCATCTTTAAAATACTGAACAGGTCACACACCCCCAAGCGACGACTGTAGTTATTTTGTGCAGAAATTTTTAAGGCTGTAGATCAATGATCCATTGGCATGGCCCCCATCTGTAACGCTCGGTTATATTCACCTTCAGTGGTAATGTTAGTCCTTTTATTTTATTTGTTGAAGGTGTACTTTGGAGAGGTCCCTTCTTTAACACGTAATAAGACCTGCAGATGTGCCGGTTACAGTTTTACATTCAGCCTTCTTGCACAAACCTAATCTCCAACAATAATGAAGCTGCAAGGCCAGGTTGGACGTTAAGACGACATAATATTTATTCGTAGTAAAAGCTCCAGTAAATTCATTCAATATATATGTAAGACGATGGCATAACCTAGCCAGTCTTGAGCGTCGCTAATCCGTCTACTAATGATAAGATGTCCTCGACATTTTCATGCAGACTTTATTTTCAAAGTGCCAACTCACGTACAGCAGAATACAGCATACACTTCTTTCAATATAAATCTTTAGCATCAACCCAAAGAAGCATGTGGGCGATCTAAATGTTGGCACACGTTAAGACTCTGTAGAATTAACACATTCTAGGAGCTGGACAAATATGCGTCCGTCCACATTGAAGAACACATAGAAAAGGCCTCGAAGGCTCCTTGACTTTTGCCAAGTTGAGACCGGTTTTTGACTTCTGCTAAAACTGCACCAAACGACAATGACGTACTTCCGGGTAACCCGTGGTTACAGTAAATCAACAACATGGTATCTTCAATCGATACCCAAATGATAAAGAACGATATGTTATGAGTTTTAATCATAACACTAGTTGCGTCCTTTCTGTCAACCTGAGGCAGTTTTGGAACGAAATTAAACAATTTTTGTAGTTATTCATACAAAATCCAAATTGAATTAAAAAAGAACATATACGTAGCTAGTCATAATCACGCGGACTATGCTTTATATAATTATATAACCATCATGGCAAGCAGAAGAGAGGAGAAAACGTTGAAAAGAACACCAGGAAAGTAAGCAGCTGAGGGGTGCATTCCCATAGTCAGTTATGACTGAAGGGGGCTATTTTCATTATTATAAATATCTTAGTTTGCCTGTAATCTCCAGAGTCTGTATGACGTATATTTTCATCGGCCGGGATGTCTCGCATTTACGAAGTGTGCTTGTTACGTACATTTATTACCTTAGGGGGTAGTCTTCGGTTCTGCCAAATGTACGCACCAGTCTTTATATATTTTATTATTTGTGCGTTCGATTGATTCACGCACTGACGTGCACAATGCAGTGTGAGTTGCTTTGGACGCACGGGTAACCTAGTTTGGGGGATTGTGACGTCAGGTTTTGAACGGGGCAGTGCGGACTTTGTTATGTCCGAGATATATATATATTATTGGAATTTTCTGGCAGTTTTGTATAAGCCAGTATGTTATATTGATTCAATTGGTATTCTTGACGAAGCAAATGATGGAAGGATCATGTAAGTGTCGCCCCGGTTATATTTGTATATTTATTGCCGTAAACTAAAGTATCAGGCCGCTCCCAGTTGTAGTCTAGCGGGAAGTCATCTTAGCATGTAATTTCCTAGAATGGACAGACGAAGTCGGTAGTCATATTAGATTACCGTAGAGGAATAATACCTACGTGTAAACCAGTTTATTTATTCGTATGCTTCATATTTTAAATGCCGTACATGCTTCAATGCCAAAGTCGTGGCATGGATGTAAAGAGAGGTTAGCCGATTCAGAACTCGAACCTGAATAGATTGTTGTGGATGTTTATAAGACTTAATTCTTGAAGAATCACTAAGAATGATCAGCAACTTCAAAGTATGACATTTTGTACCTATAATCTGTAACTATGATCGTATCGTTCCTTCGTATGTGCCATGTTGAATAAACTATATGTACAGTAAACCGACTTATGTACTACCATCGAGTGAACAGTTTAAAAACTACCTGTTGTAGTTCGTTTTCACAGAACAGTTTATTGACATTTTGTTTCATATTACCATTCGCGTTATGAAGACCAATCCAATTACCATAAACGGCTACAACAGTAATTGGTGGGCCAGCGTGGTCTGAAATTTATCATTTCAAAGGATCTTACTCCATCAAATTAATCGTTTGAAAATAGAATGTGTACTTTCAAGGCGACATCATCGTCAAGTTGGAACTTGTTGTCAAAATGAATCTTAATCAACTGACCGTTACGAGATTCTCAAGGTCATCTATCAACCTTCACTTCGGGTTGTACAGGGACTGACTGCCTTCGTTATCATTTCGTGCGAGCTGATGCTGTATTCGCAGATCGAATTATTTTAGCTTCAAACGTACATCCACGGAGACGAGGCACATTGTTTTTTCCCGGCACACGCGAGCTAAGTATAACTTGTATCCGTTATACATTTTATTATTATTAGCTGTGCCTTAATTGTTTATGTCCACCTTTATATTTTCCGTGTTATGTGTTATATGTTGTGTATTCTTTGTGGGAGGTAGGGTTTGGAGACTCACGGAGGATACATCCCAGTTTCACACCAGGGCCTTCGTGACTGTTCTTTAGGAATTGTTTTGCAGACTTCCCTCAGTGGAATGTTCCTACGCGTGAGCGTAGAAGGATTCTAGGTCCACTGTGTCTGGTGGTCTGTGACACCTGACTGTTTAGCTGTAGTGTCAAGTTTTAATTGTTGTTTTCGTATTTATTTTTATTCGTAATTTAGTTTTATGATGAATTTTGTTTGTATTTTGCGTCCATCTCACCTTTCCTGTCGTTCAGTTTTTTACAAAACCTATGTTTTTACACTGTGTTGTCAATTGTACTGTTAATTATCTGATCGTAGTTATCGTCGTATATTTTTACGATATTCTATTTTAGTTATACATTTTTTTTTTTTTTGATTTCTACGATTGTGTTCACCCGTCCAGTTTATCATGTCTTGTCGGTTATGTTTCTATTGTCTTTCTCGTTGTTCATTTCATGATATTTGATTACATAAATTTATTGATTAATAACATATTTAATAATTATATGATAACATTATACCGTTCTAAGGACAGGAACGAAGAACACTTGTTATAGTAACAAGGTTAACTAATTTATATTGATTAATTATCATTTTAAATATCTAGAGTACTGTGACTACTTATATAGGATAATGTATTCACTCGATTATTTCATTAAGCAAGCAAAAGCTTTGCAAATACCTGCTGAAGAGGTAAGACAATTCGCTATGTCAGAATATAAAGAGGCTCAAAGGTTGGAAGCTCAAAGATTGGAAGCTGAAAAGTTAAGATTGGAAAATTTGAAATTTGAGGCAGATTAAAAACGGATTGAGGCTGAGGAACAAGAGAAGAAGATGAAATTTGAGGCAGATCAAAAACGGATTGATGCTGAGGAACATGAAAAGAAGAGGAAATTTATAGCTGAGGAAGAGGAGAAAAAAATGAGATTAGCCTCTGAATTAGAAGAACGAACGAACGAACGAACGAACTTTATTTTCAAAGGGTTGAGAATTGGGCACGCAGGCCCGTCTGACATTCTGCCCTTCCTTTCTCTCACCTTTCATACTGAATTCATTTATTCTCATATGCATTTTACATATCAAATTCAAGGAATTCAACGTTGTAAAGTAAAATAATAATATAGCACACTCATATTAACATTAATTACTTATAAGCATGACATAACATATGTTGAAAAGTACAAACATTATCAGAGATAGATAGATAGATAGATAGATAGATAGATAGATAGATAGATAGATAGATAGATAGATAGATAGTTAGATAGATAGATAGATAGATAGATAGATAGATAGATAGATAGATAGATAGATAGATAGATAGATCGATAGATAGATAGAGAAACGATTTCAGCGAGAGGCAGAACATAAGCAAAAGGAGGCTGAAGAAAGACTTAAAATTGAAATGGAAGTTAAACAGAAGGAAATAGAAAATAAACAAAAAGAAATGGAAGAAAGAAGATTAATAGCTGAACAAAACACAAAACGACTTCAGCTTGAGATGGAAGAGAATGATAAAAAACGACAGCATGAACTGAAATTAGCAGAGTCAGAATATGAGAGACTTAGGTTAACTCAGGAAGCTAATTCTCAGAGAACTTTTGAAAGCCAAACTTCATCCAGACATGATCATTTTAAGGAAATTCACCTTAAATTACCTAAATTTAACCCCCCATCGGATGACGTAATATTTTTCCTAGATAGATTTGAGGCCACTTGTAGGTCTTATAACGTGGATATAACAATGTATTGCACATATTTATCCAGGTTACTTACTGGGGATGCTTTGGCAGTTTATCATACTACCAGTATTAATGAGAAGAATGATTATAATGCTCTTAGAGCGGCACTTCTGCAAAAATTCCAAATGACAGAAGACGAATATCGATTAAGATTTCGTACTTTGCTACCTCAATCAAGCAGAAATTTCAGTGATTTTCTGTCACAAATACGACTAACACTAGAAAGATGGATTGAATTATCCAAAATTGAAAAGTCGTATGAAGGTCTCTTCGATTTACTGATGCGCGATAAGGTACTATCGTCTGTAAATCCTACATTTCTCGCATTTTTACAAGAACGGAAACCTTTATCAATAAAAGACTTAGAAGAACATGCAAAAAATTTTTGTACTGCTCACCCAACCATGGATCTAAGTAATGCGCAGATTAAGAGTGAATTGCCTGTTGCTTTTGCAGCACAACAAAACAATTTTTCACGCAATCGTTCCTTTAGTGCTGATAGGTATGTCAATAAGGGAAATAATTACAATTTTAACAATGATAACTTTTACAAAGGGAAGCAATTTCAACAATCTGCTCCATTTAATGTTTCTTGGAACCAAGCTCACAGATCGCGAGATTTTGGTAACAATAATTTTAAAAATAATCAAGGACATTATAATAAACAAAACTGGAGATCAAGATCTCAGGGTCCGCAAAACAGACAAGGTTCTTGGAATAAAAATTTTAAAGAACAGCATAACTTTAATTATACAAATTATCGGACTCATCCAAATTTTAACTCTAGCAGAAACGACAATTTTGGCAATTTTAATGCAAATAATCAAAATCGATCGCGTCTTAGAGATAGATCGTCAAGTAATACGGGTAGACATTCTAATGTCGCTTTAAGTGATACACAGGCTAACATTGAACAGGGTAAAGTAACTGAAACTCACAATGCTATGTCTTGTTCTCTTGATTGTACCCAGGTGAAAGACTGTCCAGAATGCTCGACTCTTTTCCAGCCTAAGGCGATCACGACGCTGCGTTGCGGACATACCTTGCCTAGTCTTCCTGTAGTCTGTACGGCCACTGCTGCGTCTGTACACCAGGGACAGGGCTCTCTTAAGTTTAACAAGGGATTTGTCAACAATATTTCATGCTCTCTCCTATTTGACTCAGGTTGTAGCACTGTGGGCGTCCGGACTTCGCTGATCAACCCAATTTGTGCCACGGGCAGGGTTGTCAAGTGTGTGACATTCGGTGGCACCGTCGAAACATTTGCCACTGCTATTATTGATTTTAATACACCATTTTTTCAGGAAATATCCACGCCTGTCTTCTTCCGAATCCAATTAGTGATGTCATATTGGGTCGTATACACGGTATAAAAGAGTGTACCCCTCAGCAAATTGCTGAATGGGAAAAGCAGCATATACAGGATGCCTATGCATTTAAGTCTATACCTAGAGTTGTGTCACATGCACATGCTATTAACATGTTGGGTAATGCTAATGTATCGGAATCTAGTAGTGAAAATGATTCCATGGTTCATTACGCCACTGTGGCTAATGCATTACAACCTTTACGACATGCTTCCATTCTTAAGAATGATATTAAGGTTTCAACGCAACCTGTGAAGACTAGTAAGTCATTCCGGGGGATATATACCTTCCCTCGACCTGATCAGCAGGCAACTGATCGTAAAAAAAAGGTTACGTTTGAAAAAAAGGGAAAGGATGTTCCTAATAAAAATAAGAGTTGTAACTCTTATGGGAAAATTAATACCAATAAGGTTGCCAGTAAGATTTTAACTTTGCCCAGCAAGCAGGTGTCTACGACATGCCGTACACTTACACCTTTGTCTGGCATAAGTCATAATAATCAAGTACAAAAGTATGGTACATTTCAGAATAATCCTACAGATATAAATAAGAAATATTATAATATACCTAAGAGGACTAATGTTACCCATCAACCTTGTTCACATTCTTGTGACTATGGTACCACTTATATTGGTAGAGGTGCATCTTCTCGCACCATCCTTGTGCAAAATCTGCCACAGCGAACTAGTTGGCAAGCAATAGGAGATTTTCTCAACCACACGGCAGACGTTAGGTTCGTGCGTCTGTTGCCTCATACCAATAACAGGTATGGTGACGCCGTGGTTACTTTTAGGACCAATCGAGATGCTCGCAAGGCTATCGAGCGGGACAATGGTGTGTATTTCCACCACCATTCTCTCCGATTACAATTGGTTCCTGATTCTGCGTCACGCAGATAGTAACATACTATATTGGATTTTGATATCACATTCTTTGATGACTCAGCCTATGCAGTCATCATTTCTTTCTTGTAATAGTCATTTGTTCTTTTTCTAGTTCTCATGATTTTTTTTTAATGGAATTTTATGCCATTCGGATTAATGAATGCGCCAGCTACCTTTGTACGCATGATGCGTCGCATATTGTCTCATCGTCCCGATGTCATTACTTATATAGATGACATCTGTCTTTTCAGTGACTCTTGGGATGAACATATTCATGGATTAAAAGCTTTACTTTCTACCTTACGGGATTATAACTTAACAGCGAAACCTTCAAAGGCTTTTGTCGGTTTTCATGACATCTCATTTCTGGGTCACCGCATAGGACATGGTTTCATGTATACAGAAGACAGTAACGTCTCTAAAATTTTAAACATCTCGGCACCTAAGACAAAAAAACAAGTTAGGTCGCTTTTAGGACTAATACAGTTCTATTCAAAATTCATCCCTCATTTGTTTACTATAACTGCACCTTTGTCGTCTCTACTGAAGAAAGGCACATCTAATGTAATAAAGTGGTCGCAGGATCACCAAACGGCGTTAGACTATATAAAACAATTTTTTTCAAATGCACCTTTTTTGAGGTTGCCTGACAAAAATCTCACCTTCATTCTCCGCAGTGATGCAAGTTCTTACGCTATTGCTGCAGTTTTGATGCAGGAATATAACGGCACCTTATTTCCGGTTATGTACGTATCCAGAAAGCTCACGCCGAGCGAGACGAAATATTCCGTTCTGGATAAAGAGCTCCTTGCTCTTGTCTGGGCAATCACTAAACTGGATCGTTATCTCCTCGGATCACACTTTGTGGTGGAGTCTGACCAGAAAGCTCTTACCGCACTGAATACAGGGAACGTTAAGTCATCAAAGTCAGCGCGTTACGCTATAGCGCTTCAACCGTTCCATTTTGAGATACGAGCTATTCCTGGAGTGCAGAATGTGTTCGCAGACTGTCTGTCAAGATGCCCAAGCGAACTTGTCGAAACTAAGCCACTTCCAGATGTTGGAACATCCTCACCGATAACATGAATAACTTTGTACATTGTTATTGATACTATATTAACGTTTTATTAGAACGGGAACATTGGTACTACAGTAACTTTTTATTAATATGGCAACATTGTTAAGAGCGACAAATATACATTTGTTATTCCTATGGAACATATTACACTACATATCGTGTTCGTATATGTATTTCTGGCATGGAACATTGAGAACATATTCTTGTCGATTCTAAATAGTTCTAAACGAATATTCACAATGATTGAAATTAGAATTACTTAAAATAAATTAGTAGTTATTTATTTGTGTGTAATTAAGTACTATTAATTAGAATAATTCAATTTAATCGATTTGATTGATTATAAATCACACATCTACTAACTTTATTAGTGTCTCGCAATACGTGTATTCACGTATCCCACTACATGATATCTCACTGTTAGATCACTAGTCAACCGTACTAGTGTTAGAAAACATTAAGTGTGTTGATTCTTAAAGTGTTTAATTTTGCATTGCTTCATTTTTGCACATTGTATTTTCAATTTTTTCTGTTTTATTGATTCTCTTGTCATTGATCATCATCAGTGTTGCTGTTCATTTTCATTTTTGAAATCATATGTTTCAAATTTTGTTGAAAACTTAGTTGAATTTTATTATCATTTTTTTTTTATGGTTTTTTCATTTTTCATTTTCAACTTGTTTTTACTTCGAATATTACCACATCGTTCCAAAGTAGGTCGTTTGTGGATGTGTGCTTTAATGCATACTATCATTTAGTTATATTCATTTCGTTTAATATTCTTTTCTTAATATGATATAACTTTATGCATTTCATATATCTTGTTGTAGTTTTGACTCACCTCTCTCGGGTACTAAGTTAAAAAAAAAAAAAAATTAATAGAATTAATTTTTTTTAAGGGGAGGTGATAAGGGAGCTGTTACGTACATTTATTACCTAAGGGGGTAGTCTTCGGTCCTGCCAAATGTACGCACCAGTCTTTATATATTTTATTATTTGTGCGTTCGATTGATTCACGCACTGACGTGCACAATGCAGTGTGAGTTGCTTTGGACGCACGGGTAACCTAGTTTGGGGATTGTGACGTCATGTTTTGAACGGGGCAGTGCGGACTTTGTTATGTCCGAGATATATATATTATTGGAATTTTCTGGCAGTTTTGTATAAGCCAGTATGTTATATTGATTCAATTGGTATTCTTGACGAAGCCAATGATGGAAGGATCATGTAAGTGTCGCCCCGGTTATATTTGTATATTTATTGCCGTAAACTAAAGTATCAGGCCGCTCCCAGTTGTAGTCTAGCGGGAAGTCATCTTAGCATGTAATTTCCTAGAATGGACAGACGGAGTCGGTAGTCATATTAGATTACCGTAGAGGAATAATACCTACGTGTAAACCAGTTTATTTATTCGTATGCTTCATATTTTAAATGCCGTACATGCTTCAATGCCAAAGTCGTGGCATGGATGTAAAGAGAGGTTAGCCGATTCAGAACTCGAACCTGAATAGATTGTTGTGGATGTTTATAAGACTTAATTCTTGAAGAATCACTAAGAATGATCAGCAACTTCAAAGTATGACATTTTGTACCTATAATCTGTAACTATGATCGTATCGTTCCTTCGTATGTGCCATGTTGAATAAACTATATGTACAGTAAACCGACTTATGTACTACCATCGAGTGAACAGTTTAAACACTACCTGTTGTAGTTCGTTTTCACAGAACAGTTTATTGACATTTTGTTTCATATTACCATTCGCGTTATGAAGACCAATCCAATTACCATAAACGGCTAAAGAGTAGGCCATAAGCTGCCGCGGAGTTCGTGAACTGTGCTGAGATCCTCCTTGAATGATCTAAGGGAAGAGATCGGAGCACTGATGGAGTTGTCCGTGTACAATGATGATAGTCCTCAAAACCACAACCAAATCAAACCCTATGATTATTAATTGCTATAAATTGTCTCTAAAGTGTGGCTGTTATTGAGAAGAAAAGAATTCAAATGTACAAGACGCACACATTCTTGACAATCAACTTCAGAAAAAAGATATCATTATCAATTCCTGTCGCACTTCTTACAGAGCAAGAAGCGTGCACACAAGCATTCATGTGCTACAAGCAGTGATTTCTGTGGCAATTAGTTTCACATGATGAAGTTGCGAGTCTCAGGCGAAACCTCATATTCAACTTCTTTTGTGATATGTCTGAGCGATCAATAGTTATATTCTCTATTTGTCTGCTTATATTGTATTTCCGGATGCGTCTGCGCAGTCAAAGAAAGAACAGAAGTTTTCATATTTAGTGGTCAAATGCCCATAATTTTATCAACGTTGTATGTTCGTTAGTCAGGTGTCTATGATTCTGTCAAGCTCCTATGTACAGTGGTCAAGAGGCCCGAATTTAACAAATATGCAGTGACCTGGTCAGTGTGCACATCTCATCATGTCCGTGTTCTATTGTTAAATGCGCAAGGACTGTATCAAGATTTTATAAGATGTCCATGTTCGCTGGTTAAATATGCAAGATATTATTATGTCATCTATGCCCTCGTTAAGCGTAGATGATATAACCAATGTCAGCCATTTCCTCTTACATACTTATCAGCCTTCAATATTGCTTACATTTCCAACAACCCACTTCTGTCAACGAAAAACTGCTTGGAGATGTCAGGAACCTTTAGTTGACTACTGCCTTTATTAGAGTCATTAATGTGGAAGTCTGAAAGCAAATGAGGAAGAAGAGGAAGAAGAAGCTTACATTTCCTCTTCTGATTTTTATTGTCTAAGTTCTTATCTTCTCACTAATCTCGTTTTCCAGCACCATAAACTTGCACACAAACATGTTTACCTAACCATAACACCACTTACACATATGGGCCATCTGAACGAGCGCAAACCGGTTATCTCACCCTAAACCAATCAGCTGCAATCTACAGTTCATCTAGGAAAAAAAAAATTCTGGCCCCAGAAGACCCCAGGTGGATGTTAGAGAAAATAAATACCACGACACGTCATTTGGTTATTAGTGGATTCATATTTTATGCCGTGCGTGGGCCATGACATAGATATAAAAGCAGGTGAGAAAATACTAAAGTTCAGCAAGTTTCTCACCTTTATATAAGTTTTGGTGATCACCCCAGCTCAAATGCTTCTGTTAAATACGCCGTGACGTTGTCAGCTTGGATCCTTGTGTTAAGTTCATGATAGAAGGTATCACACATGCACACACTTTGGACATATTAACACAGTGTGAGTTAACTATACATCTGTTAAAAAGTATGTTTTGACATTTCGTAATCGATGTATTTGAAAGAAGATGATTATACATAGCATTTTGAATTCTACCGGTGATTGAAAAGTCAGTTTTTATTTTTAAATTATTTTTTCTTCACTTCCATCCAACTGATATATATGACTTTAACATCAAAAATAAAGACAATTAACTGTCATTTTATTAGGCAAAATCCTATGACAATTAACTTTACAACTCAAGTGAGATTCCGTTTGTGCAACACATGATTTCATAGCCAGCAGAAATTTTAACTGTATCTTGTACCTGTAGATTATTTGCGATTTTAAGATGTTATTTGTTGTGTTTTGTTTCTGAGAATAAAAAAAAAGAAAAGAATACAACATATTTATCAAATGATAGTTATTGCTAAATGTTTGACATTTATTTGATGTATATCCAGTAGATACAAGCGAGGATTTACAATTTAAAAGCAGAAAATGACTTTTCAATCATCCAGCAGTACCCGTTTCTCTTTTCTTCTTTTTTCTTCACTTCGCTTTCACCGTTTCCGGTGAGCGAGGTAGGACGATTTAGCGATTCACTAATGTTTCCTGATAAGTCAGTGAGCTATGACAATCGTGAAATCGCTGTTCCAGAACGTCACAATTACTTCTGAAAGTCATATATCATTTGAGAAGCCTGTTTTTATTTTTTATTTTTTTTCATTACAGTGGTCTGAAATTAATACGTTTAAGAACGCAGGTACGTACGTAAAAAAAATAACGTTAACAAATTGGATCCATTCTCAAAGTAAGTTTGTAGCATATATAATTAGAAGGAATTATCTGTATTATTAGTGCCTGAGATGTCAGGTTGAACTGAATGCATTTGTACATTTATAAGTATTTTTTAAAAATGTTTTATACATTTATATGTGTATGTGACTTGTGGTCTCGTATGTGTCTGTGTTTGAGTGTCCATATGTTAATGCGTATCTAAATATATATACTTATGTGTCCATATGCACCTGTATGCGTATCATCATCATCCTCATCATCATCATTATCAATCAATCAATCAATCAGCATCATCATAATCTTAATCATCATCATAATCACCATCAATCATCATCAGTCATCATCAAACATCATCAATCACCATCAATCATCAATCATCATCAATCATCATCAACCACCAATCCTCAACAGTCATCAATCATCAACAATCATCATCAATCATCATCAATCATCAACAATCATCATCAATCATCATCATCATCAGTCATCATCATTAATCATCATCCTAATCAATCATAATCATCATCAATCATCATCAATCATCATCATCATCAATCAGCATCAATCATCAATCATCATCAACCCTCAATCATCATCATCATTAATCATCATCCTAATCAACCATCAATCATCATCAATCAGCATCAATCATCATCATCATCAATCAGCATCAATCATCAATCATCATCAACCATCAATCATCATCAATCATTAACAGTCATCATCATCATCATTGTTTTATTTTGCGCTCCTAACACAGCTTGAAGCCACCACCACCACAGCTGGTCCCTTGAAAGAACTCCTGCACTAAGCAATCACATAATCTTGCAGCAGTGGCAGCGGTGGTTCCGGTCGCAATTTCATTTACACGATGAGGTTGTCAGCCCCATATACAACCTCATATTTGTTGCTTTGTATGAGGTTGCCAGCCCCATATACAACCTCATATTTGTTGCTTTGTATGAGGTTGCCAGCCCCATATACAACCTCATATTTGTTGCTTTGTATGAGGTTGTCAGCCCCATATACAACCTCATATTTGTTGCTTTGTATGAGGTTGCCAGCCCCATATACAACATCATATTTGTTGCTGTGTATGAGGTTGCCAGCCCCCATATATAACCTCATATTTGTTGCTGTGTGTGAGGTTGCCAGCCCCCATATACAACCTCATATTTGTTGCTTTGTATGAGGTTGTCAGCCCCACATACAACTTCATATTTGTTGCTTTGTATGAGGTTGCCAGCCCCCATATACAACCTCATATTTGTTGCTTTGTATGAGGTTGCCAGCCCCCATATACAACCTCATATTTGTTGCTGTGTATGACACCCGAACTGTGCAGAGGTTCTAATATTTCTTCGTTTTTTCGGAGTCCCCCCACCCTCTTCCCCCCCCCCTCCCCCCGCCGTCCCGCGGTAGCTACACGAGGCTCTATGCGTATTGCTGCACTCTTTCATATCTGCGTGCACGTGAATGTATGAGTGTGCGTGTGTGTGTTTTATGTTGATATATAGAATATGAGTGAGCCAGCTTCATCAACTATTAAGTCACGCTACAATTGACATCGTTAGAATATTCACTTCTGTTGCTTGTTTGCATTGAGGAATACTGAAAATTATTACTTTTGTGTCCTTCGTATTCATGTCTAGTTTTCATGGACATTATTCTGGCGTTCAGTTAGCCATTTGTCTAAACCAGTGGTTCCCAAACTGGTCGGTATCCCCCCCTCCCCCAGGGCGTTTGGAATGCCTAACGGGGCGGTAAGTGAAAAGGGCGCGACAGGGGGGCGTTCAGTAGTAAGGGAGTGGTTGAGGATTTGTCAAGCTAAATTCAACAATTTACTTAATTTAACTCTTACATGTAAAAGCGGCTTGATTATCCAGAGCCCTGACGTGAGCGCTTAAAAAGGGAGAACGTAATGTGTACAAACCCTAAAGCACCGGTTCTCCCTAACGTCGCTCGTCCCACTTTCTCATTGATCCTATAGCAAAGGTTCCTAGCCTGGTGTCGTAATTTTATTTGAGATAGGTCTTAGAAATAGTGGTCCCGTCCGAGTGGGAAATGATAGTGAAGGCTCTGTGATAGTGAGGGTTAAGAAATGGATAGTTGATTCACAAGGGTGCTGAAAAGAGTAAGGACAGCCTCTGAAATCGGGTAATTTCTCCGATCTGCCTATCTTACGACAATTTTATTTATCTGTAGACTCCTAAACCTCTCCTGGCTAAACAATTTTTTTGCCAGTTACTCAACACTCATGTACTCACACCAATTTGGTGCTACAAACACACGGACGTGAATACAAACTACATATAACAGATATGGGGTAATGGGTCGGCCAACACAGTAATTTAAATTTTATGGTGTTTATTATCAGTTAAACCAAAATCACAACATTTAGCATGATACAGTCAAAAAATCATAGTTACAGAAAAATACAATTTAACAAAGGGGGAGGGTCTTTGAATAGTAGTATGAATAGTAGTATCCCAATATGCCCTTCCCGCTTGGATTAAAAAAAAAAAAAAAATCCAGTCCAAAGACAAGTGGTTATCAGAAAGAGACAATTTACCCAAAAGATAGATTAATTTATTCTGATAGGGGTTATTACACTATTTAGTATGGGGTGTAGGAACAGAGTCCTATTATTCTCCAAGTTATCCCTTGACTAAGCAGATTAAGGGAGGGGGAGATAAGAAAATGTAAACAGTCCCCCCTTAGAGAGGAAAAATACAATGACTGAAGTGTAAGGATATTTACCAAGTAAAGAAAATTATAAGTTTAGCTAATATATCTCATTCATTCATGCACGCTAGCGATGGCCATCACACCCTTTCACACTTACCGCTCGTTGAATCTGGCAATCCATAGAATCACACAAACAGCTAGTAAATACTCAACAAATGTATGAGTCTTTTCCTTCGTTTTCCAGCCCCAGACTATCGGGTTTGGCGTTCAGTTAATCTTCCTGTAATCGCTGGAAGGTGAAGCCTTAGTGTTCCTTTTTTTGATTTTTATCTAAAAAAGTTTCTATTGGATGGCACTGTCACAGGTATAGTTATGAGAAGGTCTCCTGGATTTCACCGCTGGTGGTGGAAAACTTCTATACCGTGATGACAAAGACTGACCAGTGAGTAATGTTTTCTTCGGGGTTTAAATCCAGTGGAAATAACAGGACTGTCAGTGTACACGAAGAATATATTCTTTTCCACAGTAGAGCCGTAAAAATTATATACCGCTTCTGACAATTGTTCTTCTCCAGTTATTTTACATAATTTATTGCTTTATGAGTTTTAAATGTTCTTGGGTTGCTTTATCTCATGTAAATTTAGAGAGCGAGACCGCACAGGGCCGTCACAAGAAGATTATATTTAAAGGTTCATAAAAATTCTGGATGGTAGAAGAACCGAGTCTGGAGGACTCTATAATTGCTGGGACGCAAAGGTATATGATCATTCTATGTGAAAAAATAGAAAACATGAAATCATACACCCAATACGAATCATATTCTGACGCGCGCTAAGTTTACAGTTAAGACTATTTTAAACACTAGCGTATTCAGTTATATATATTTAAGAAAAACTCTCCGCGAGTCTAATGGTTAAAAAACACACGTATATACAGAACTAAACTGTATTAATTGGTTATAAATCCCTTAGCGGCTTCTAAATAAATTTAAGCATCTATTATATTGGGAAATAACGTATAGATATATCATTTAATTTACAACTGGAAACTTTTGAGATGGGTTTATTTAATAGGTTTAAAATAACACAAAATCCAGTGAAATAAAATGAAAGAACTAGATCACTGATCACTTGAAACTAATATATTACCGCTTGCACAAACAGAATGAATTTAAGTCTCCAATATAGAAGATATCCGCGAGAAATCTTGTTCTATAAGCTAGTACTTTTATTCAGACTCTCTGGCGCAAATGATAAACGCATTCTTCAGTGGTCTCAATATATAATTAAAGAATTGAGGGATCAGGGGAACACGCGAACTTTCACAACTTTTTTTATATCAGAGGAATTCTGCGTTTCTGCGCCGCCATCCCAGCACCATTACCCAACTATCACCCAACTAGACTTTCCCCGTTCGTCTCGGTCTGCGAGCGATTTCAGCGCTCTTCTCTCGTTCGCACTGAGGTGTTAAACGAAGGCGTGAAACTGCTTCGTCCGTTCTGGGGACCACCACTGCCTTTGAGGATACCGCTCTCCCGATAAGCTTTGGCAACTCCTACTAGGCGCGGTGACAGAAAAGTGTAGAGAAATGCTTGATTATAATCGCTCTAGAGATAGGCAGTGGATGGGTTTGAAAAAAAAATCGAAAAAAGTAATTCGTCTTACGAGGACAAAAGACAAAGAAAGTTGTCTACTTACGGCCACACGGCCTTCGTCAGGAAAAGAAAGAAAGTGAAAGCTAGATAGGAGACATAAGAACTTAAAAGAACTTAAAACTAGAGATAGGCAGTAGGTGTGGTTTAACCTCCCCTAAGGCAAGCCGAACCTCCTGGATCCTCGCCTGATAACTGTTTATCATATTAATTATCCAACGTTGGTAAAAATCCATGTGGAAATGATGCATACTAATGAGCCCGCGTGGGATCCACGTTGACTATTGTGTTTCACACAAATCCAGGGGCTGCGATGCTATTCAAGGCTACTATCCTTTATCATCCATCAATTCAGGGACTTAAATTTTCATACTCTACGTCACACCTGGGGTACGCAGACCAGGGAGTACGAGAAGATTTCCTAAGGGCATTGAGAATATCTGGTAACTAACTGCATTATCCTATTCACATATTGCGTAGCAGTGTTAGTGGGGGGAAAAAAGTTGTGGATTTGAGAGACAACAATAGTGAGGCGTGGACGAGATATGAAAGATGGGAAATAAGTGCGGGTGGGGTGGGGGAGCATAGCGCTAGAGATGTTCTATGAGAGCCAAGGGGGTGGTGACCCGAAAAAGTTGGGAAAACATTTGGTCTAACTAAACGCTTCGTGCATTCTTTGAAACATCCGTATTCATTTATTTCTTTTTTTTCGCTCCCTGTGGAGTATAGAGCTGTCGCTGTTGCTGGTCTATTTGCTGGATGGCTTCATCAAGGCATTCACGTGCTCTCGTTGCGTTAGTTTCTGTGGCAATTTGTTTTCAATCAGTACTCGTTAGCTCCAAAAGGAGCATAAGCCTTCAACAGACACACGCCCAGTTCTCCTGTCACGTGCCATCAGCTCAAGTTCTTTACAAGATTTCTTCATCATTTTCTCTTCTGTCTCCAGTTCTCTTCTCCATGTGTTTCTGGTCTACCTCTGCCTCTCTCTCTCTCCCTGGAGTTTCCAGAACAAGGATTGCCTTGTAATGCTATCAACAGGTTTCCTCAATGTGTGTCCTATCCATCGCCAGCATCTTCTTCTCAACAAAAGAATTGATTTAAATGATGATGTTGCCAGCACTGTAGTAAAATCTGCGAGAATAATCGCTCATTTCAGTAAGATTTTAGTCATAAAATGATAATAAATAAACCCGCCCTATTGTGTCTGACGGTGATCCTCTCACACGCCAGCATAGCGCTGAATTTTGTGCAGTGCTAAAGCCTATAGAACGATCCCACGGTAAAAAAAAAAATCTAACACGCGTTTTAGTTTCGGTTTCGAAAACGTACTACCAACATTTAACATTTTGCCAGATCTGCTGCACACATTCTGCAGCCTAGCCTTATAATTAACGATTTTGCGGAAGTGTGCCGCAAAATAACTATCTGAATTAACGTATTCTGTCAACTTTAACGCAAAATTTAGTAGTAATCCTTACATTTTTTGGTAGTGTTACACGATACAATACAAATTATTAACGCCAATTCTTAACCCGCTACGCCAACACCCCGCTTCGCTTGACACATTCTGCCATGCATATATACACGCTGCGACAAAGCCAACAGAGGCAAAACACGCAGACAATTTTATTTCCTCCTCGCGGTAGGGTGTCTGACGACACTAAAACAAGTAGTTATTTGAAAAATATTTGCTGGCGAGATGAAAGAGAGGAAAAGATGGCGGTCTTGTGTAAAATATTTATTTGACGATTGACATAACAAAAATTGAAAATCTAACCCAATATGAATCTGACCATAAAAATCATGTGGTAGTATAGCTTAGAGTCCACTGAGCAAGAATGTGTTTTAAATAATATGATGGTCCCAGTATTAGCCAAGTTATTGAGAAAATACTAAATGTCTACGGACTCTCGACCAGACAGACTGTCGTTCCTGCTTGTTTTTTTATAACGGTAGTGGGGACGCGAGCTAAGAAGAGAGGCATTGAGGAAATTCAAATTCGCTTGGGTAAAAAGAGTATAATAGGAAAAGGGGAGCGGTAGGAAAAATGTAATCCAAAACGAAACATCTTTTTGTATTGGGCATAACTAAAGCAGACTGGCCAATCGACTACCAGACGCAGAGTATGATTGGAATTGTTTTGTTTTTCAAAAACTGCATTTGAATTCTGGTAGTCGCAAGCTTTCGATTGGCCAGTGCTACTAAATATTAGCAAGAAGCTTTCATTCTTCATTGCCAGTTGAACTAAAACTTTTATTCAGATACGCTGAGAACAGCTGTGATACATTTAAAAGTAAATTAAATAACTAAATAAGTATTTCACAGTCTGGACGGAGCAGAAGAAACGGAGGCCACTTCTTTGCAAGTCAGCGTCATTTGTTTATATTTCTTGATATTTGTGGTAAGAATACTTTATGAATTTAATATGTTTAATCCCATTACCAAAGTTAGATACTGCTATTGGGAAAAAGTGAAGGACGTGCCGGGAGCAGACATTGTTGAGTCCTCACGTTGAAATGTATCTAACTGATGTATGTTGTCATGATTATGTTTGAATAGTATTGCATTAGAAATATGTTAGTAAGCCTCCGTGTTCCATGAACACTGTTCAACATGCCTGAAGCATTTATATTTTAAAAGAAAAGGAAGAGAAAAATACATAAAAGGAAATGTGGTTACCCCACATTATATTATTGAGGAAAACTATGTAAATGTACAGAGGCGTATCTGCCATAGGGACCTGAGGTGTGGTCACAGCAAGGTGGGAGTCATGAAAAACTAGGGGCGAGTGCACCTGAAATGCACGCGAGGCTGACCCCATATCACAGTAGGGAAATAAATAATATCAAAAGTGATCAGATATAAAAGGCCAGGGTGTCCTTTTGTTGCAGAAGTTTTGTTTCCTGTTGCCAGCTGGTTACAGGAAACCTGAGGAGTGACGATAACGCCAAGAAGTCTCCGAAAATTCATGTATGCTGTCAAGAGATAACAGCAGGAGCTTGGGCGTGTGATGTGATATCGATATTTCTGCAACTACACACTATCTTATCATTCAACAAGAAACCCCAGGTGATATGTTAAGGACCTGGGTATATCTGACAGTTTCGTTTTAAATAAACACTGGTATTTCAAATCATACTCAGGAAGTTGATGGGGTATGACGATAATACAGCCCCTCATACACAGTGACTCTCCCTCTTAGATGAATAAAGTGTAAGCTGTGAACATTCCAACAGGAAAGACATATATTAACGTTGTAGTTATTTGGGCAGATTGTCCACACAATTTTAGTTGATCTTTTCTGTAAACTACCTTGTCCTCATTTTCAAAGACCTGTCCAAAGATATGACTGGACAGGCAAAATAAATTGTACAAAAAATATCAAATTTAAAGAAAAACTTAACCACAGGTTTTTTATTCACTTCCTCATAGAAACTTAACGTGTTTTTGTGTTGTGTACCATCATTTCATTTCTCCCCTAGACACTAGGTACATCATACACCAGACACTAGAGCCAAAATAGTGACCGTGTGAGATCTAGGGAGGTAGCGTTAGGTGCCCTGCACATAATTCATCATCATCATTTATAGAGTCAGGGGCCTACATGTGCTTGACCTCACACGGTTAATACATACACGGATTTCATTCTTTTAGGATACCATCATAACCTCCCCAGCAAAATCAAACTTTGCTACAAGCACTATCCACAACCGGTTATGGGGGAACAATAGCGGTATTCTCTGTTGAGTCTCCTCATAGACCCCAGGGAGGTACACGAGCCACATGAACGTGCTCACATATTTTTTTCTTAACGTTTATATATTTTGTTTGTTTGTTATGTGCGATCCCAGTCTACCCAGGTGTATATGGGTACCAGACTTTGCTCTTGGGTTATGGAAGGAAAAGACAGCGAGGAAGGTAACTGGTCATTTCAGCTCTCGACGCTAGAACTGGTAAAGTGAAATCTCTAACACATCACTCCCGTATGGCAATATCTGCTATGGGACTACCTTTTATATCTAATCAGACGACGACGACGACGATGGCGATGGATAGGGCAAAAAAAACCCTAGATAACCTTTTTAGTAGCCTTACACGACGGTACTTGTTCTAGAATACCCAGAGTACGAGAGATAGTGAAGGAAAAACGCACGGAGAAGAGCACTGAAGACAGAAATAAAAGAGATGTTATAAGACATAGAAAGATCTTGAGCGGATGGCACAGGACAGGAGGATCTGGCATATATTTCTTGAAGGCCTGTGCTCCCAGGGGAACTAGCGTGAACTGAATGAACGAATAAATCTTTTTTGTAAAAATATTACTTCTGCAAGTTACGCGGCTTTGTCGAAACCATTATTTACCAGCTTCAGTGTCTGTTTGACTTTTCATTCATTTCTAAAAGGGGTCGGTGTGGCTAAGAGTTATTCGCCCGCCTCGAATTCTAGAGGTACCGGGTTCGATTCCCAGTTGAGAGAATATAATTTATGGACAATTTTTTTCTTCAGAACCAGTGGTCCTGATGATGTCATACTCCCCCCTTTTCCATCCGGTCTCCTGGGTAGTGAGATCGGATGCCTAGCCTTCTCGGACAAGCGCGAAAAAATAGAAGGTCACGTATGCAAGTTGCGCACGTTAAAAATCCCACGGCAGTTGGAAATCGTAAAGAGTAGGTCTATCAGGCCGCTGCCCTGACAAAATTTAAAAATTAGAAACCTACAAAAACACAAAAATATTTATAGAATGTGTGATTCTTATATACGCACATTAAGATTCTCGCCGGTGCTACGGAGTTCATGCACTGTGCTGAGATCTTCCTTGTGTGATCTAAGGGAGTAGACCGGAGCACTGACGGAGTTGTCCGTGTGCAATGAAGATAGTCCTTAAAACTAAACCAAACCTAACCAAACCAAACCAAATTCTTTGGGAGCTAAAGGGTATTGATTTGTTTGAAACTAGAGATGCACATCGAAGGGTTACAGAAGATATGGTAAGACATTACACAAGGCAGACCAGCTGTACATGACTTTGTTGAAGACTTATACTTCACTGGGAGCTTAAAACTAATGAAGATGACTGTCATACATAATCAACCATGCCAAAAATATATATATATATATATTGCGCGGAATAAAGAAATAATATAACAGAAATAATATAACAGAAATAATATAACAGAAATAATATAACAGAAATAATATAACAGAAATACTATAATGGTCTGTGCTCACGTTCAAGAATAGAGATCTACGACACACAAGGTTTTGTATAGTTGGACATGCGCCCTAATATAACAGATGGTGTTATACCTTGTGTCTAGGTTCAACCGGGTGCGCGCCACGTTAAAACTTGGCTATAGTTCTAAAAAAAAAAAAAAAAAAATCCAATCTGCTAAACTTCTTAATTAAAAAAAAAAAAAAAAAACAACAAAAAAAAAGCCGTCTCACCTAAACAAAAAACTATTCCAGTTTTATGAAGTAATATTTCAGCGCGGCGCATCTCACCTGAAAGTCACAATTTGGACACTTCCTTTTTTCCCTATGAACCCGGGCGCCTATCATTCGTAGGACATTTTATGAAGTGAATTAGACTCTCTTATTTGTCGTTAGTCTTGAAATTCCAACTGATGTTCAAAGTTTTCTAAGACACGAAATTCTTGCAATGATTTTGTTATTTTCCAGCGGCAGCCGTGAATAACATTTTTAGCTTGGTTTTTTATGATCGTCATTTCTGGATCGCTGTGGGGAGCGGGGGGAATACTTTTATTTTTTATTTTCATTTCTGGATCGCTGGGGGAGGGGGGTTGGGGGGGGGGGGGGAAAGAAAGGGGGAATGGAAGGGTTAGAAGACAGGATTGAAACAAGAACGTTGTCCAATGTGCTGAAACCGATGAATCAAAACAGTTTGACCGCGTTGACCTATTTTACTGGTTTTTGTGAGTTTTTAAACTTTTTATTTTTATTTTTAAATGTTAAATAAAGAAAAAGAAATCATAGCGACCTATAGTGGTTTGAATGTCCACAAGTTGATCAGTAGACAAAGTAACATTTAATTGTGCAGCTAAGTTTAGGACTTTGTGGGAATATGTTTACTGTTGTTTAAGACCGATAACGTGATGCAGGTGTTAGTATAGAGACTTTGCAATCGTGTGGTCTTGCAACGGATTTTTTGAGCTGTTGTCACGGCGAATCTTTGTAGAAGTGTAAAGAAAATGCGTTGACAATTTTATTAAGGTACTGCAGGTGAGTCTAGATGTGTCTTGCTAAGGTTAAATTTTATTTAAGGAAATGCTTATACACTAGGATTTACTTTTTATGTTCACCGTGGTACGAGCGTCAGAGGACATTTTTAGAACCAGTGGTCATAATCATGTCATGCTCCCCCCTGGTCTTATGGGTAGTGAAATCAAATACCTAGCCTTCTCGGATAAGGGCGAAAAAAATAGAAGGTCCCGTGTGCAAGTTGCGCACGTTAAAAATCTCACGTCAGCTGGAAATCGTAAAGAGTAAGCCTTAGGCCGCTGCTCTGGCAAAATTTTAAAATTAGAATCCTACTCACCAAATATATTTATAGAATGTGTGATTCCTATATACAAACATTGGGATTCTCGCCGGTGCTACGGAGTTCGTGTACTGTGCTGAGATCCTCCTTGTGTGATCTAAGGGAGGAGATCGGAGCACCGATGGAGGTGTCCGTTTGCAATGAAGAAAGTCCTTAAAACCAAACGAGCGTCAGAATATGACTGAACCCTTCGCGTGTTAAAGAATAACTGAGTGTTAAATGTTTAATTTTCCGGTTGAAATGAAGAACAGTGGGCCGTGTGTTCGATACGGTCTCAAAAATGAATTTAGAAACCAGTAATTAGTGCTAAGGGTTAGAGTTAGGTTTAGGGATTCTAAAATTAACACTAAACCCTAGGCTCAATCCTCACCCTAATGACGTGGCCGACTTATTTGGATGGTTAAATGGCCTTACAGAATACAGCCCACCATTGTTCATTTCAAACCTTAGTTTTTATATTGAATGGGTACGAGCGTCAGAATATGGCCGTTCGGCCTCACGTTTTAAAGAAAAACTGAATTTGTTGTTTCATTTTCCTTTAGTAATATGGAGAATTTAGACCGTGATCAACATCCTTTTTTCGCTCCTTATGTGGGGCATGCAGCCACAACAGCAAATTGCTCCATTGGGGGCAGGAGAGCCACGTCGTCTGTAAAATCTTGATCATCAAGCTGTTTAATCAGAATCCGCTGAATTCCATTTCTGTTGGCTGATGTCGATGTTTTCATAACCCAATCTATAACTAGTAAGAATTGAAATGGAGACTATGGACATCCCAGACACATTTCGGTTCTTAAACCGAACGGTTCTGTAAGTTATCCTTCGTGAAGAACTCGCATGTCATGTCGCATTAATGCGTTTTCTTTAAGTTAATGATCATCAGATTGCTCAATACATTAGCAATTTTCAAAAGATTGTCTGTCCACACTGTCAAATGTCTTTTCATAGTCCACAAATCCAATATAAAGAGGAAAGTTCAGTTATAAATTTTGTTCAGCTATTATTGGCAATAACAACGGGCTGATCACCCGTTTGCCAGTCACTTCGATTACGGAAACAACAGCAAATGGGTTGATTTGCCGTTGCCCTAAAGACGCCACTAGGCGTGATGGGAAACAATGGCAAAGAAAACCTATCTGCTGTTGCCCTAAGACGCCACTAGGCGTAATGGCCACTGACTGCTTTGACGGTCGGTGGCTAAGGAAGACGATTAGAATCTGGTCCTTGCGAAAAAACCTGGTTGTTCATTCAGTTGTCCGCAATATTGCTAAAGGATGTCTCCTGGGAGCCGCGCTGGTGTAATGGCTTCGGCGTTGTACTGGCGACCAGGTGTTCATGGTTCAAACCCGGGTTTTGTTTACGGCCGGAAATTTTCTAGCCACGGCTCCTTGTAAACCCCGAGCGAAGCTCCTGACCGGGTTGGAATGGACGCTTATCTGTAATTTGTGCGCGCTCTGAAATCTCTCCTCTTGGGCAATTTGATCAGATATATCTCCTCTTCCCCCCTCAGCTGATATTTCTTCTCTCTCCCAGACTTTACTAAGTAATGTGTATAGTTTCTATGTAGAGATGTCAATATCTGCTTTGATGGCCTTCTACCATATTTAAGTTACCGCCCTTTACTGCATAACATTTCCCGCAATCATACATCTTCTCATGACAGAAAGGTTGCACTTATAAAGCTTTGCCTTAAAAAAAAAACTCATTTGAATTAAGCCGTCCGGTACATGCAGACAGTCCTGCAATAAATATCAGGTTTGCGGATGATCTCACCTGCGGTTTAATTGAGAAGAACGTTTCGCTTAATAGTTAGTGAGTTGTAACGAATCTTTCAGGAGCTCGGCGTGGGGTGGTATCTAGCAAGTATGAATAGACTCACATTTCACATCCAATTTGTCAACATTGCTCTACATTTTCTTGCATGACATAAGCCAACTTGTCAATCTTTTATCCAGTTTAAAAGCATGTCATGATTTATGCCTTTTTTTCACCGGGCCGCCATGGAATTATAGTTTTCAAAAGAAGAAATGCCAAAAAAGCAGTGGAGTTATCCCTCCTCGTACATAAACAGGAAGTTTAGAGTTATTGTTCCTGACAGCCAGATTTTATCTTTACTTCATCAACCGTTGTTTGTTGTATGAAATCTGACAACGACTGATGTAAACTTTGACTTTAAACTCCCGGTCCATGCACACAGTCACGTACCTGAAGGCGACAACTCCCGATTGGAACTTACACAAGAGCTCACGCATGCGCGTTAGTATGGACACTTCTGTATTAGCGTACTTCAGGATTCATTTACGGTCGTTGTTCCCAGCAGACTTGCTATGAGTCTTGATGACTTGCCGCTTTGTGTTTTACGGAACGACAAGCAGCACTGAGAAAAATTCCGTCTGTTTGTGTATAAAATAATATTATGTTAACCTACAGTTAAATGTAAAAATTAAGACAATTTTATAATGTAATTTTTTGATTATTGTAGTAAAGTGACTTCCTCAAGAAGGTAATAGCTCGTAGATCCCTAATTAATGAGGTTAAGTGGCTTACTCAAGAAGTTAATAATATGTAGATAACCTAATTAATGAAGTAAAATTATTATAACTCCACATTTTTAGTAATATGTAGCTATCCTGATTAATACAGTAAAATGGCGATTACTCCAGAAGTTAATAAAAATGTAAATATCCTGTTTAATGCAGTAAAGTGGTTATTATTGCAGAATTTAATTAATGTAAGTATCCAAATTAAGCAGTAAAGTGACCATAATTCCAGAAGTTAATAAATATAGATATCCTAATTAATGCAAAAAGTGGCTATTACTTCAGAAGTTAATAAATGTTTATAATACAAAATAATGCCGTCAAGTGGCTATTACTCCAGAAATTATTAAATGTAGATATTCGATTTATGCAGTAAATTACTCCAGAAATTAATAAGTGTAGACATCCACTTTAAGCAGTAAAGTGACTGTTTCTCCAGAAATTAATAAATGTAGATATCCGATTTATATAGTCATTATTTCAGAAGCTAATAACATGTAGATATCCTAATTTAGACAGTAAAGTAACTATTATTTCAGAAGTTAATAAATGTAGATATTCAAATTAATGAAGTAAAGTGACTATTACTCCAGAAGTTAATAACATGTAGATATCCTAATGTATGCAGTAAAGTGACTATTATTCCAGAAGTTAATAAATGTAGATATCCAAATTAATGCAGTAAAGTGACTATTATTCCAGAAGTTAATAAATGTAGATATCCAAATTAATGCAGTAAATTAAGTGGCTGTTATTCCAGTTAACAAAATGTACATATCCTGGTTATTGCAGTGCAATGAATGTTGCTGCAGAGGTTAATATTGTGCGTCGTTTGACGATTAAGTGTTAATTTTTTTTTTTCCACTTGTGCAGTGAAGCGTATTGGAGGTACAATGCCCTGTCTTACTTAGAATTTATAGCCGTAACTAGCGTCAGTCCATGTTTGTAACAAGATTTCATTAACTTCTGCCGTTAGGTTTCTTTGCATTAAACTTACTTACTTAGTCGTTCCTCATCTACCGTGAGGTGTAGAGGTTTGGAAGAGAAAGCGCCATACTATCCTATCGGCTGTCTTCCTCCTGGCCTGGCTCAATTCTAACCCTCGGTCATTGAGAGATTGTCTAATGTTGTCCTCCCGGCGGACTCTGGGTCGTCCTTGAAGTCTGGATCCCTGGCTGTTAGATTCCTATACTTGTCGTGGTAGCCGATCCTCTCCCATTCTGCAGACATTTTACATTAAAACCAGATGCTATATTCTTAGAGGCTTGTGGTACAGCTGCCTGGAGTGTACTCTAATGATGTGAAACATGCCCCTTTAAAAAAATATCGTTGACTAGTTAGACCGCATGCTTCTCAATGTACAGCTATCGGGTTTGAAGCTAGGTAGCGTCACGCTGCAGTCTACCTAGCTGTAAATGGATACCTGTCTCTGTTCTTTATTTAGAAAAGGTGCATTCCACATACTAAAGATGAGATATAGTATAGTGAAGTCTGTAACACTTGACTACCCTACGGCAGTGACTGCTATGAGACTACCTTGACATTAAAACAAAAATTAAGTGTTCTTTACTAGCTTTTTTTCTTTTGCTTCTGTGCGTATATGATGTGTACCTGACTCTGCTCTTTGAGTTAGGGAAGGAAAAGGCAGCGAGGAAGGGAACTAGTCACCCCACCTCTCGAAGCTGGACCAAGTATAGTGAAGTCTCTTACACTTCATTCCTCTACGGCAGTATCTGTTACGAGACTCCTTTACCTTTACGTATGTGATAAACGCGATGAGAGTTCACTAGATAAAGCCATTGTATTATGGTATTTAAAAAAATGTATCAGTAACAGTATGTTTTTACAGTTAAAAATAATCAGATGTTAACTTCTATGCTGACATAGTAAAACTATAAGTCTGTCTGAAAAAAAAGAAGAATAAATAAAAAATAAATGACGGGAGCAAAGGAATATAACAAGTCATTTATTTCCTTTATTGCAGGATCAATTCATGCTGACGTCTGCTTTGGGCTTTGTTACAGCAGCTATGTACCCTGGTGTACGAACCAGTATCTCCCCGAGCGGGAGATAGAAAATTTTTTTACGGCCAATGTACACTTGGACTATTTCACATTCTGAATGTACCCTGTGAAAACGATAATTGACGCCTTGTACTTTCTGAGTGATAAATGAGTTCTTCGGTGACGCAGACATTAATTGCAGTTCTGTATGGACTTCCAGGATTATCCTCAGTTTTTGTGTGTGTTTCAGAACGCATTCGCAAGATACTGTTCTGTCGAAATTTTTTATTTTTCAAGGTGAACGATTTCTATTGGTGGACAATAAGTTGCGCAAAATGTGACACACCGCACGTGAATTTGCCATGACGACAACATACTTCAGCGACAGAATTTGTGACAAGAAGCAGTTTTTTTTAATCATCACAGTACCAAAAAAAAAACAAAAAAAACAACGCAACACCTATACAGTATTTATGCTCCGTGGGCAACTGAACAGGCGATAACGACGAAGTTGATAAACAATGCAAAACGTGGATCTGAAACACACATTAAAGCTGTTATTTGAATCTATGTATATCGTCTCAACACATTTCGGAATGGCAGAAAATCCGCAGGAAAAGCCTTGAACTACAGTGTAGATAATACCAAGGACTCGTAAAACTGGTACAGTATTGGCTGCAAAAGAGCGAGAAGCTGAGCAGCCCTAGTTAACAACAACAACAGTAGTATCTTCTCAGCAAGCGTTGTCGGATTGATCAACATTTTTCACGTGAGTGTCTTCGCTTGTTGGTTGTCAGTTTGTGTCAGGTAATTGTTCCTGTTGTTTGTTACTTACCTCAGGTAAAAAAGATAAGGTAGTTCCATAACAGATACTGCTATAGGGAGTGAAGTGTTAGAGATTTCACCTTTACTAGGTCTCAGCTTTATGAGGTGAAATGTCAGGTGTCGCTGCCTTTGTCTTCCTTTAACTTATCAGCATTGTCACGTATTCATTTACAACTGTGTAGACTGGAGTGTGACACTAGGTAGTTTCAAATCCGGTAACTCTCTCTCAAGAAGCAAGCGTTGTTACTACTCTACGACTCGGAATTTTCATCTCAGGCAAATCGTGGCATTATTCACGATAAATCATTAATGATGTTGTGAAACTTCAAAACTTGCTTCTGGCTGAGTAGTTAAAGACAGTATGTGGAAGCAGCCTCTGTAAGCATGATTCATTTTTGAAGGCCAGTATGACCATTCATGACCCGTCACAGATGCACTAAGCTTTTTTTCATTTATTTTTAACTTTTATACCACTGGCCTGGTGTTTTCATTCCCGATTTAGTACAAAGATTTTCAATTTATTCGAACTATTTGGAAGGGCGTGTTTCCATGTACGGAGCTGTATGAACAATAAAAAGATTGCCAAATGCGCGTGCAACTGATCGTCCTCTGGATTTGATGGATTTGTAGACGGACGTCTTCGCAGTCTTGGATAACATTTCAAAATGTAAGTACAGACGTTGAATTTTGTAGCGTGTCTTAATTCACCCCCATGCCTTACTGTCTTAACGAATCTTTTAGTCAACCCGTGAAGAGATTATATGTATTTGTGTTATACTGTAAATGATCGTCTTTACTTTTTTCTCCGGTTATCTTGGAATTTTTGAGTTCCTCTGTTTTACTACTTCCTTGCATATGATTATATACATACATATATATATTCTACTTCATGTCCTTCCAATTGATGGTATCTATGGGCCTGCTTCAGCGTGTCTGGCTGTCTGTGTAGCACCATCTTATAAATTATGGTTGTTTTTCGTTTTTGACTGAAGGCGTCTTTGTTGTGCACATGCAGTTTCATCATCATCCTTTTTTCTTTTCGCCACTTATGGAGCATGAAGCCACCATTAGCAGCTGGTCCCTGCGCAGGAATCCTGCGAAACAGCATTCATTTGCTTTTGTGGTGGCGGTTTTTGTGGTGGCGGTTTTTGTGGTGGCGGTTTTTGTGGTGGCGGTTTTTGTAGCAATGTGTTTGACATAATGAGGTTGCCAGCCTCATGTAATGCGTCAGTTTAGTCGCCTCTGACGGTATTTCCGAGGGAGCAGTAGTTCAATTGTTTCTCTGTTTATCTAGAAACACCCTCTATACGTTTATCTCATTTACCTCTATACGTTTGTCGCATTTACCTCTATATATTTGTCTCATTTACCTCTATACGTTTGTCGCATTTACCTCTATATATTTGTCTCATTTACCTCTATACGTTTGTCGCATTTACCTCTATATATTTGTCTCATTTACCTCTATACGTTTGTCGCATTTACCTCTATACATTTGTTGCATTTACCTCTATATGTTTATCTCATTTACCTCTATATATTTGTCTCATTTACCTCTATGTGTTTACCGTATTTACCTCTATATGCTTATCGCATTTACCTCTATATATTTGTCTCATTTACCTCTATATGTTTGTCGTATTTACCTCTAAATAGTTATCTCAATTACCTCTATATGTTTGTCGCCCTTACCTCTATATGTTTATCTCATTTACCTCTATATGTTTGTCGCAATTATCTCTACACTTTTGTCGCAATTACCTCTATATGTTATCTCATTTACCGCTATGTGTTTATCTCATTTACCTCTATATATTTGTCTCTTTTACTCTATATGTTTGCCGCATTTACCTCTATATGTTTGCCGCATTTACCTCTATATGTTAATCTCATTTACCTCTATATATTTGTCGCATTTACCTCTATATGTTTGTCGTAATTATCTCTATATGCGTATCTCCTTTACCTCTAAATATATGTCGCATTTAACTCTATATTTTATCTCATTTACCGTTATATATTTATCTCATTTACCACTATATGTTTATCTCATTTACCTCTATACATTTGCCGCATTTACTTCTCTATGTTTGTCTTATTTACCTCTATATGTTTGTCTTATTTACCTCTATACGTTTGTCGCATTTATCTCTATATGTTTTTCGCATTTACCTTTATACGTTTGTCGCATTTACCTCTATACGTTTGTCGCATTTACCTCTATACGTTTGTCGCATTTACCTCAATATGTTTATGTAATTTACCTCTATATGTTTGTCTTATGTGCCTCTATATATTTGTCTTATTTACGTCTATACGTTTGTCGCGTTTACCTCTATACGTGTGTCGCATTTACCTCTATATGTATGTCGCATTTACCTCTATACGTTTGTCGCATTTACCTCTATATGTTTGTCGCATTTACCTCTGTATCTTTGTCGCATTTACTTCTATACGGTTGTCTTATTTACCTATATATGTTTGTCTTATTTACCTCTATACGGTTGTCTTATTACCTCCACATGTTTGTCTTATTTACTTCTATGTGCTTGTCTTATTTACCCTTATGTGTTTGTCTTATTTACCTCTATATGTTTGTCCTTTTTACCTCTATATGTTTATCTCATATACCTCTATATATCTGTCGGATTTACCTCTATGTGTTTGTCTTATTTACCTCTATATGTTTTTCTCTTTTACTTCTATATGTTTATCTCATTTACCACTATATGTTTGTGTTATTAACCGCTTTGTTTGTCTCAATTACCTCTATATGTTTGTCTCATTTACCTCTATATGTTTAATCTCATTTACTTCTGTATGTTTGTCTTATTCACCTCTATATGTTTGTCGCATTTACCTCTGAAAGTTTGACGAATTTTATCTGTTAAGCAATGTTTCTCTTTCACTCAATCCTCCAAAATCGAAAGCTTCCACCACCGCCAGAAAAAAACGACCCTGAAACATTGTAAGGAATATTATTTCTTGTTACGGATATCTGTTAATATGTTTGATATTCTTGAAAGTCTTCTTAATTCTCGCTCTAAGGGGAAAGCACCGCACAACTTGTGGCACCTTCTGAAAACATTCGTATTATGTCCCTTGGCGTAAAATTTCAGGTAAATTCCTGTGAACGTTACTTTTCTTAGTAACTGTAAAGCTGTTAATCGTAATCTTTGACCTCAGCTCTCAATCTTCGCCTTCGATTTTATATGAGATCAAACGTACTATTTTTTTTAATTATCGAAGGTCCGAGAATTGTGAAGTAAAATTTGTAATATAATTGGGCGCTACTCATGGTTTGTAGTAATGACCAAGGCCGGATTTAGACGTGGTGAGGCCCTAAGCTATATGAAGTTGTAGAGGCCCTATTTGGCAATTGGTATCCGACATTTTTGCTGAAAAATATAAAAGGATTTTCTTAGAAATAAATCATACTTACGTTTAATCCATTTAGACATATCATGTATGATGTACGGTTGTTCTCTCAAGTGGAAATTAACATTATAGACTTACTCCTACTATAACTGTTTCTATAACTTTTTGTGCCGCTAAGCCCCACACCTCGGTAAACCACTGTTAGAGAGGCCCCGTCAGACTTTGAGGTGCTACGTAATTTGACGTATTACTTTACAGATCTTTAATTACATTTGTTTTGGTAGTTGTGCAGTTTTCTAAAATTGTTTGTGCCTCGATCGCTAGTGTTCTGAAAATGTACCTTAAGGTTGTCACGGTTTCTTCCTCACGTGAGCGCTTTATAAAGTTGACTGTGAGAAAAGACTGGTTCTGGTTGGTATACATCTACACAATCAAATGATTATCACTGGACTATTGGATGGACATGAGGTATAGCATACATATAGGCGTGAGGTGGCAGGGAAGCAAACTCGTAAAAAATTGCTTGCTGAAATCTAATGTGTCGGGCCGAAAGTCGCATGTAAACTACGACACAACGTACAAACCGCTCAAACCTAACGGCCAGCATTGTGAGAGGGAGGGAGAGAGAGAAATAGATAATGGCGGAGAGCGAACACAAACAACAAAAAACAACTGAGTCCCCATTCGCTTTGTTGATTGTCTTGGCAACAATTAAAATCACAGAAAACGGACGACGTCTCAAGATGACAGGAAGGCTATAATAGCTTGACCCTAATTGATGCGTGGAGTGACTTGTCCGCCTTTATTACTGCTTGTGATGATTTTTTTGTTTGGGGGTAGGGGGGGTTGGGAGGAGGGGGGGGGGAGAGGGGGGCGGGATCTTTAAAATTTCAGTTCACTGCCTTTAGTTTTGACAGTATGTTAAAGTTAAAAAAAAAACCAAAAAACAAATATGAAAACATAGTAGGTAGCTCTTTTATTATGAAACTAAATTATAAAACGTCACCATCATGCCTTGACGGGTTACTTGTGAAGAGATATTTGAAATCAGATTCAACCATACTAATTCTCTTATCCGTCACGTTAGTCCCATCTTTTCCAACCAAAGTTACAGTCTCTTTCTTGGCGCATTTTCTGAGAAGGGAACTAAACGGTGCGCCTGCTGAACAATGCGCACGTTGTTGTTATATTCATATATATATTATATATATATATATATATAATATATATATATATATATATATATATATATATATATATATATATATATATATATATATATATAATCGTACATTATCAAAACATGTGATAAATCATCTGTTAATTAATTATTCAAAATTCAGTCAACTGGGTTGTTTTCACTTTCTCCCCGTGCAATTTTTTATGCGTTGCTCCATAGCGCCATAACTACTAACCATATTACTGTAAGGCTGCAATCATTTCAGATTCTAAATACACCGAAACCAGACATTATTTTATCAAGGTAAATCTAACAGAGAGCTCAGTGGTTCTAAGGTAGATCACCACAGTCCCTGAGTTTGCCGACCGATTCTCTAGGGCAGTGTTTCTTAACATTTTAGAGGTCCCGCACCCCCTTAATGCATCTTAAGAAGCTTCACACTCTTTTACAGCATCTTAAGAAGCCTCTCACCCCTTTATCTTCTACGTAGTTTGCAAAACGTGCCAGAAATGTTAAAAAGAGATAAAAGTTTATTTAGAGAAAATGTTATTTACAGAATGTGACTAAGATTCAGTATCTAATTAACGTTGTCAATGTTCTATTTTGTGCAAATACATTTGAGTTCTGTTTATTATATTTTATTTTGATGATTCGCGTTTTAAAATATCTGACATGTCTCGCACCCCCGGAAGGTGAGTCTCGCAGCCCCCCGGGGGGGGGGGGGGGGGGGGGGGGAAGGGGGGTGCATGCATCCTGGTTAAGAAGCACTGCTGTAGGGTGATCTGTGTAATATTTTCCTGGATCTGATATTAACATGTTCTTTCTGTAATTTGTGCACTCTTGCAGATCTCGCATCCTTTGGCATCATGAAAAAATCTTTCCTTTCAGTCTGCTGGTATGTCTCCTTTCTTCCAACTGTCGTGAGAAATTCTAATCCACATATATAAATTATCAGGTAAATGTAAAGCCTAACACATAAATTCAATAAAAGGAAAGAAGAATGGTAAAGAACAGTGCTGTCACAATGACTGTACTCGAAATCCCCCTTGTTTTCTACTTCGTCTGCAAATTGTAACGTTTCACGTTGATAATAAAAGCCTTCTGCAGCATACACGCGTTTCCCCAACACAATAAAATGTGTACTCCATTTCTAAGAAAAACCTTGAGATACGCAAGATGACCTAGATTTAAAATTCCATTCATGTCATTTTATACACTACGTTACCAAAAAAAACGAAAGACAGATGGACTAAAGATAGAAAGAAAGGGAGAGGCTGAAAGCCGGAACGCAGGCAATACTACCCCAGTCGCGCGATACACAATTACTACCATCACGCGTGTAAGGCCACATGCACTAGCTTTTTTTTCAAATCGACAGTGATAAACAACACTACCCATACGAGAGTTAGTTTTTAAAAACCTGAAAATTCTTATTAGGAAATATGACATTATACTGGTTTACGTTTGAAAACATTACAGTACCCAGACACCACATCGTATTCGAAGTGAACAGGAGGTAGTAGAAAATGCATATTTTGAACGAAGCCACTTAGCTCCTTTAAATTTGTATATTTGGGTTCCTTAGGACTTGCTGACAAATAATATGTTAAACGTTACGCAAATAGTCTAGGAATTACCAAAGTATAGCCAAAAGAAATAGTGAGGGATGTCAGACAACACCCAAATCAGAATCGCTCAGTGGCAGATTTTCACCCCACCATTGTACGGGAAATGGGTCTCCATGTTAAATCCGATTTGATTGGAGCGCAATAAATGTAAGGCTAAACACGATTAGTCGGGCTATAAATACTATCTTTTGTTGTCAGGGGAAACGGGAGTAGGAGTACTTTTTTTCAAACGATTGGGTAAACATGGCACGATTGGTTAGACCCGCGAATATAGTCAATCAGAGGCGTCAGGTCACCACCACATGTTCAAATAAACTTACTACAGAACCAGTGCGTTGAGCACCAGTGCATATTTTTCTAAATAAAAGCCTGGGACATCGGCAGATCGAAGTTGTGCTATATTCATTGCCATTCAACGTAATTCTGTATTATTTCCATGAATTGTGGTAAGCTTGATATATTCAATATCTTTTTAATGAAAATTGAATGTAAATTGATAATTTATGTCTGTATATATGTGTGGTTCAGTAGCGAACATGAGGTAAAGCCTATATAGTGCTCCAGCCTGAACAGAAGGTGTCGGAGGAAAGTAAAACTACATGGAATTGCCAAACAGTACACTGACACCTATATTATTGACTAGAAAGAAATAATGCTGGAATTGCAGAGGCGTAGTAACCATTAGGGAGGAATATACTGGTGAAAATTGTTTCAGATGAAGATAGCAGTTGGCCTACCGCTCTGAACTCAGTGTTTGTTATGTATTGTGCTCAGTGTAGAAATAGAGTATAAATCTTCTTGTTTCAGGGACTGTGGTCCTAAAGTTATTGAGCAGCACCTGGTCAGAGCTTTGCTGAATCCAGAGGCGGACAGCATACTCCTTGGTCCATATAGCAAACAGTGAGGTGTCTCCAGAACACAGGGAGCAATCGAGCAGAGGAGTCTTTTCCTGCCGCCATCACGAAAGATAAGCCTATGTGGCCAGCGGAGCTCAACATTATGTAACCCCATCTTAAACTGACATTGTATAAAAATAAGAGGGGAAATTAATTGTTTTAATGAACGGAACTGAGAACATCTCCAATACTAGTTCCAACAGAAACAAACACTTGAAGTCATGATGACAAATAACAACATAGCTTGAAAAAACAAAACCAGTATTACCTCATATTACTACTACACAACTGACACACATAGGATAATATTAATAAAATATGTCACTACAAGATTCATATTGATAAATTCTGTACATATAACTTGTAATTAAAATTGATTGTGATTCCTGGTTCACTTTGTATTTGAATCAGGACACATATATATTAGTGACAGTAATTAATACATATTTATATTTGAAAATTTACCAGTGCCTCATTTAAGAATAGTCTTATAGAGTGTTAAATGTGTGTGAGTGTCACAGTGTTGTCACGTGTGGTGGAATAAATTAAATTGTTTATCTGTCTGTTGTTGTTGTGACTTACACTTCATCATATACATACCCTAGACATTCAACGTAGTCATCACAATATTCCAGAATAATTCTGACTGAGGTATAAATATGTGGTAGCAAGTAAGGTCATCTGTAATACACTACCCTTATTAGATACAGATACCTTCACAGCTGATCTCAGTCAGTACACTAAGTCCCCTATAAATATTTATAATATCCCACTTTACCACATATATTGGGGTCTCGCTCCAGGGATATTGAACTTTCTCCTGTTATAGATATTGGGAATAATAAGAATTAAAAGGTATCCTTGGGTGGAAATAAATAACGTTGAGCTCTCAGTGCCTGTAGTGTCCTTAGATAATTATTGATAGATTGAATTGTTACAATTGCATGTTAGACAATGGCCGACTTGGCAAAATTTCGATCTGCTGCTGTACAGACTGCGAAAGAGTTAGGAATGGACGGACAAATTATGATTGCTTATGTCACTGCTGAATGTGACAAATATATTGAACGGGAAGAAAGAAGATTAGAAAAAGAGGCCGAAAGAAAATTAGAATCTGAAAGATTGGCCGAAGATAAGAGAATAGAGGCTGAAAAAGAAATTAAGAGGTTACAATTTGAGGCTGAGGCTGAGACTAAGAGGTTGCAGATTGAGGCTGACAAAGAGGCTAAAGCATTGGAAGCCGAGGAAAGAAGACAGGCTGCAGAAGAAAGAAGATTGACTGCAGAGAGGGAAGCAGAAAAGGAGGAGAAGAGATTACAAAGGGAACATGAGTTACGACTAAGGGAGTTTGAGTTTCAAGGCCATGCTCCTGAAAATGGTGCCAGTCCCTTTACCTCTGATGCCACTGCTAGTCAGGGAGCCTCAACCTCAGCTATGAATTTTCATTTAGATCATTTCGTTGAGAAAGACGATGATATTGAGAGCTATCTAAATAGATATGAACTATTAGCTACCACATATGGGTTAGAGAGAGAAAGGTGGAGCTTAAAGTTATCTCAAGGTCTTCGTGGGGCAGCTTATGAAGTTTTTGCCAAAATGAGCAGAGGTGATCAGGAAAATTATGACATGCTAAAGCAGGCTCTTTTGTTAAGATATGAAAAGAACGCAGAATTTTATAGGAAAAAATTTAGGAATGCTAAACTACTGTCAGGTGAAACCTATCACCAGTTCTCTGCACGAATAGAGACATACTTGGAGAAATGGACTTCTCTGGGGAAAACCCAAGATCTTAAGGAAATGATCCTTATAGAACAATTAAGAGAGTCCATGGCTCCAGACCTGAGAAAGTTTCTCATGGAACAAGGTGCAGAGAGGCTGGGTGAGTTGCTAAATGTTGCTGAAAGGTATCAAGCAGCTCAAGCAGAGGTATCAGGTAATAAAAAGAAACAGGTGGATAATTTTAGGGCACCACAGAACTTTAATAAATTTGATCCTAGAGATCAAAACAAAGGTAAGCACCAATTTGATAGGCCACGGTATGACAATAAAAATAAAACCCCACAATTCGATGAAAGGAAATATGATGAAAGAAAATCTTTCAACCAAGGAAAAAGGTGGTGTAAAAATTGTAAGATGAACAATCATGACACTGACCGTTGCAGAAGGAACCCTATAGTTATGGCCACCCTTCAGGTCAGGTCGACCTCAAGAAAGGAGGAGGATATTATGTTAGATACCACTCCAGAAGAGATGAGGAAGGCACAGGCTGGGGATAAGACCCTCAAGCCTTGTTTCAGGAAATTGTCAACTTGTCATACAACTCCAGGCAAGGGAGATTTTTACATGAAAAACAAGTTGATGTATAGGAAGACTGGAGCTAGATCCAAAGGTCAGGGACAGCTGGTACTTCCTAAAAGATATAGGGCAGAATTAATAAGGAGCCTACATGTGAAACCAGATGGGGACCATGAAAAAATAGGTACCATCATCCAAAAGGTGGCTCACAATTATTATTGGCCCAAGGCAAGATGGGACATTGAGAATTTTGTAGAAAGGTGTAGCATAGCACATGAGGGAACACCCACAAGTGGGAACATTGATCAGGACCTGGACACGCCAAGGGGCAAAATTAGGCCTGACAATAAAAGAAAAATAAATTTGATAAAGTGGACCAAATGAAATGGGAAGCCCCTTTTCACGGACAAGCTTCAATTAACTGTTTTACAATGGCCACTATGCGGAGAGTGCAAAAAGATGTCTTACCCCAGGATAAGCCGAAAATCCCTCAATCGGACTTAAACAAACTGGAGGAAGAAGATGTAGAGAGGAAATCTCTCATCAAGAATTTTAAGTGGGGAGACAGCCCCAAGAAAAAAATTGGTAGCGGTCGTTTTTGTGACTGATAATTCTGGGAAGAAAAATCATCACTATAGCGCTTCGAGTGGAAGAGACCATACCGGTGCATGGACAAATAGGTCCACAAAATTAAAGGTCCATATGTAACGCTGTTAAGAACGTGGACTGATGAAAAGGCAGAGGAAAATATTACATCCTCATACCAATATGTGAATGAGCTGACCACTCGTTTAAAAACTGGCTGGAAACTTGCCAATGAAAATTTGAAACAAGCCAGGAAGAAACATGCTGCCTATTATAACAGGAAAGCTAAAGACAGAGATTTGGCTGTGGGAGAGAAGGTACTGCTTCTTCTCCCCGGTAGTCAGAATAAGTTACAAATTGGATGGCAAGGTCCATATACAGTTCTAGAGAAGGTGTCTAGAACAAATTATAAGATAGATAAGAAGGGGAAAGAAAAAATCTATCATGTGAATCTCCTGAAGAAATATTTGGAAAGAGAACATCAGGAAGAGACACACTTGTTGACCTTGTCCATTGCCATGGAGATGAAAAAGGAACCACTTTCATCATTTGAATATCCATTACACCCCTGTGAGACAGCGGCACAGGTGAAAATCAGTACACATTTAACGAAAACTCAGAAAGAGAGAGTGCAACAGGTTCTAGATAATCATACAGAGGTGTTAACAGACCGACCAGGGCATACAAACTTATTGGAATATGATATGAAACTGATAGACCCCACACCTGTCTGTATGAAACCATATTCGATTCCTTTTGCTAAGGAGAAAGCTTTGAAGGAAGAGATAGACTATTTGTTGAAGGAAGGAATTATTTCACACAGTGAATCTTCGTATAGTTCCGGTGTTGTACTCTTAAGGAAGCCCTCTGGAGAACATAGACTCTGTATAGATTACAGGAGACTGAATGCTATTACAGAAGGACAGGTGGATCCATTGCCGGATACAAATCAGTTGTTTGCCAGACTAAATAAAGCTAAATATTTCTCAAAAGTGGATCTGAGTAAAGGATACTATCAGATTCCAGTAAAGCCTGAGGTTAGACCATACCTAGCTTTTAGTACCTCAGAAGGACACTATGAGTTTAATAGATTGCCATTTGGATTGAAGAATGCGCCTAGTGTCTTCTCTAGAATGATGAGAAAATTATTGGACCCTCTGAATAATCCATGTATCACAAATTTCATGGATGATATCCTTATAGCAACAGAAACATTTGAGGAACACATTGACTCTCTGAACATGCTGTTTAATCGACTTAGGGAAGCGAATTTAACAGCCCGACCAACCAAATGTTGCGTTGGATGTAAAGAATTGGAATTCTTGGGACACACAGTTTATCAGGGAAACATGACCCCTGACCCAAAGAATTTAGAGAAACTAAAGAAAGCCCCGAGACCACAAACCAAAAAAGACGTGAGATCCTTTGTCTCATTATGTGGTTTCTACCAAAAGTATATCAAAAACTTTAATTCCATATGTGCACCGTTAACTGATTTGACACGTAAGGGAAATCCAGATCGAATTACATGGACACCACAATGTGAAATGGCTTACCAGGAATTGAAGGAAAAGCTCACAAGCAAACCTATTTTGAAATTACCTGACTTAAGTCAAGAATTCATTGTAAGGACGGATGCCAGTAATATTGGGTTAGGTGCAACTCTGCTACAGAGATCAGATGCATTGGATGGGGAATTAAGCCCAGTGGCATATGCTAGCAGAAAGTTGAATAAAGCTGAAACCAACTACTCAACTAGCGAAAAAGAATGTCTTGCAGTAATATGGGCGATAAAGAAATTCAATATTTATCTGTATGGGAAGGCATTTAAGTTGCAAACGGACCACAAACCCTTGTCGTTTCTAGCGCAGGCTAGACATGAAAACTCTAGATTACTCCGTTGGTCCTTATTGATGCAGCCATTTGAGTTTAGCATAGAGTATATAAGTGGAAAAACAAATCTGGGAGCGGATTTTTTAAGCCGCCATCCGTGTGATGAGAATCACCCTAAACCCCAGGAAAAATAATAAATTTCTCTATGTGTATATAGAATTATAGACTGACATATAACGTCTGTTTTAAGTGGGGAGGATTTGTCGTGAGAAATTCTAATCCACATATATAAATTAAAACGTAAATGTAAAGCCTAACAAATAAATTTCAATAAAAGGAAAGAAGAATGGTAAAGAACAGTGCTGTCACAATGACTGTACTCGAAATCCCCCTTGTTTTCTACTTCGTCTGCAAATTGTAACGTTTCACGTTGATAGTAAAAGCCTTCTGCAGCATACACGCTTTCCCCAACATAAAAAATGTGTACTCCATTTCTAAGAAAAACCTTGAGATACGCAAGATGACCTAGATTTAAAATTCCATTCATGTCATTTTATACACGACGTTACCATAAACGAGAGACAGATGGACTAAAGATAGAAAGAAAGGGAGAGGCTGAAAGCCGGAACGCAGGCAATACTACCCCAGTCGCGCGATACACAATTACTACCATCACGCGTGTAAGGCCACATGCACTAGCTTTTTTCAAATCGACAGTGATAAACAACACTACCCATACGAGAGTTAGTTTTTAAAAACCTGAAAATTCTTATTAGGAAATATGACATTATACTGGTTTACGTTTGAAAACATTACAGTACCCAGTACACACCACATCGTATTCGAAGTGAACAGGAGGTAGTAGAAAATGATATTTTGAACGAAGCCATATTTTGAACGCAGCTCCTTTAAATTTATATATTTGGGTTCCTTAGGACTTGCTGACAAATAATATGTTAAACGTTACGCAAATAGTCTAGGAATTACCAAATTATAGCCAAAAGAAATAGTGAGGGATGTCAGACAACACCCAAATCAGAATCGCTCAGTGGCAGATTTTCACCCCACCATTGTACGGGAAATGGGTCTCCATGTTAAATCCGATTTGATTGGAGCGCAATAAATGTAAGGCTAAACACGATTAGTCGGGCTATAAATACTATCTTTTGTTGTCAGGGGAAACGGGAGTAGGAGTACTTTTTTTCAAACGATTGGGTAAACATGGCACGATTGGTTAGACCCGCGAATATAGTCAATCAGAGGCGTCAGGTCACCACCACATGTTCAAATAAACTTACTACAGAACCAGTGCGTTGAGCACCAGTGCATATTTTTCTAAATAAAAGCCTGGGACATCGGCAGATCGAAATTGTGCTATATTCATTGCCAGTCAACGTAACTGTGTATTATTCCATGAATTGTGGTAAGCTTGATATATTCAATATCTTTTTAATGAAAATTGAATGTAAATTGATAATTTATGTCTGTATATATGTGTGGTTCAGTAGCGAACATGAGGTAAAGCCTATATAGTGCTCCAGCCTGAACAGAAGGTGTCGGAGGAAAGTAAAACTACATGGAATTGCCAAACAGTACACTGACACCTATATTATTGACTAGAAAGAAATAATGCTGGAATTGCAGAGGCGTAGTAACCATTAGGGAGGAATATACTGGTGAAAATTGTTTCAGATGAAGATAGCAGTTGGCCTACCGCTCTGAACTCAGTGTTTGTTATGTATTGTGCTCAGTGTAGAAATAGAGTATAAATTAGTTCTGAAATAGGAGGTACAACCTTCTTGTTTCAGGGACTGTGGTCCTAAAGTTATTGAGCAGCACCTGGTCAGAGCTTTGCTGAATCCAGAGGCGGACAGCATACTCCTTGGTCCATATAGCAAACAGTGAGGTGTCTCCAGAACACAGGGGAGCAATCGAGCAGAGGAGTCTTTTCCTGCCGCCATCACGAAAGATAAGCCTATGTGGCCAGCGGAGCTCAACATTATGTAACCCCATCTTAAACTGACATTGTATAAAAATAAGAGGGGAAATTAATTGTTTTAATGAACGGAACTGAGAACATCTCCAATACTAGTTCCAACAGAAACAAACACTTGAAGTCATGATGACAAATAACAACATAGCTTGAAAAAACAAAACCAGTATTACCTCATATTACTACTACACAACTGACACACATAGGATAATATTAATAAAATATGTCACTACAAGATTCATATTGATAAATTCTGTACATATAACTTGTAATTAAAATTGATTGTGATTCCTGGTTCACTTTGTATTTGAATCAGGACACATATATATTAGTGACAGTAATTAATACATATTTATATTTGAAAATTTACCAGTGCCTCATTTAAGAATAGTCTTATAGAATGTTAAATGTGTGTGAGTGTCCCAGTGTTGTCACGTGTGGTGGAATAAATTAAATTGTTTATCTGTCTGTTGTTGTTGTGACTTACACTTCATCATATACATACCCTAGACATTCAACGTAGTCATCACAATATTCCAGAATAATTCTGACTGAGGTATAAATATGTGGTAGCAAGTAAGGTCATCTGTAATACACTACCCTTATTAGATACAGATACCTTCACAGCTGATCTCAGTCAGTACACTAAGTCCCCTATAAATATTTATAATATCCCACTTTACCACACCAACTAATTTGTATAATAGCTGTATCTTCCCATAGCTATTAAACTTGGTGGCTATTTATGTCTTCCAGATATTGGAAGGCAAAAAGACAGGCTGACGGATGAAATTGTAACGAGGTATGTTACGACAGAATGTTGTGAAAAAAGCCACTTTACATTTTACAATTGTTATATGCTCACTTGAATCCAAGGAAATGCAGGAAAGAAATATCAAAACAATGAACCTCTTCTTCTTCTTCGTTCACTTTCAGACGTCGACTTGAATATGTTCATAGAAAGCAATGGTCAGCGTGAGGCTGTTGATATCTGTATAATTTTTTTCGGGAATAGTACTGGTGATGGACATACGCGCTTTCTCTGTTCCTCTTTTGTTGAGCACTTTTTAAGTAGATGTCCAGCAATCATTTCATCGGTGCCACAGTTCTTTTCATCTGTAGTTCCTCACGGCTGTTTGTGCCTTATACCCGAGCGATCTTTTAGTTTCGGTGACCGGAATTCTGACACCGGGTATAAAATTTTCATATGCACCGTAAAAAAACTACTGAGGGTTTCGGCGGGGAAAATCAGCTGATATGTGTGTAAAATCAGTAAAATATAAATCATTACACACTCGTTCTGGATAAACACAGCGCTAAAATTATTTTGTGTACTATAACTTTGTTCTGTGTTCTATTCTTTATTGCATTTTTATTTGTTTGAAATTAGTTTTGACGGAGTTACAGACTTTTGAAAACAGCGTCATCATTTGAGGAAATTCATAAAATAAGTAATCTTTTTATTAATTTAATATCTAAAAATCGGCCCATTCGTTTGAGTTTATAATTATAAAGACTTCTCGAAGGGAAGATAAAGATTATTTCCACATACTTTTTTTTTGGTTTCATATCTTGAGAATGTGTGGTAGTCAGTTTTGTGAGTTTGGCATTACAAGAACAAGCATATTGTCACCAGATTTTATAACATTTAAATCGCTGTAAACGCATTCCTGATACTCGCAAATCTTAAATAAGGTTGTAAAAAAATAACTTTTTGTAAAGCACCATCTGTTTTTGCATTTTCATTCATTTATAATGATATTTAGCTGCGTATGTAAGCGTCAGAAAACATGTAAAGCTATAGATAGATTACTTCCACAATACTTTGATCTATCTTTCAAGTCTTGTTAATCTTGTATTTATAATATGAATGTCTGTTTTTTATTGTGTGTGAGATAAGGACTGTTCCATTAGTGTTCTTTGGTAGACAATCCTGTGCACACGACGGCTGCCAAAGAATTCTAAGTAACTGTTTGTGTATCTTCTTTCATTCAAAGTTACAATGCAGGTAGTAAATTTAGAGAAACCAAATTCTAAATCTAATACCATCCTTTTATCAAGATAAGAGATATATGAAATATGGGAAAGGGAATAAAAGGCAAGTGGCACGTTACCATAATTGTTTACACAAACCAATGTTAGAGATTGACATTGAAAATGTAGCTCCTCCTTACCTTCATATTTTATTAGGCATTGTTTTGAAACACCACAGACTTCTAGAACAGGTAGCCGATACAATAGACGCAAAGATATTTGAGAATCCGCAAGAGATACATGCAAACATTAGTACTATTAAAAACTTGAAGAGATTTAGTTGGAACTGGAAACAGGCAGAAGAATTAGAAGCTAAAATTGAATTTTTTCAGGCAGGTATTGAAATTTGTGAGGATAAGGAGGAGACAGATAGTTTTAAAGTTAAACTTGAAAATGCACAAGAAGCGCTGGCCAAACTTCAATTTCAAGATCTGTGTGCTAGGTCTGGTCCAGTCTGCTCACACTTGGACAAGGTACTAGCCAAACGCAAAATCATACCACAGGCTTATCATAGCAGAGCATTCATAGGGAATCACTGCCACATATATCTCACACAAAAAATTTATAAAGATCTTACAAGAGCAATCATTACACAAACACTGAAAATTACAGACAAGATATAACTAACATAGCTTTTATTGCCCAAGAACAATTCAACTCACCGATAGAAGCATTTGAGAAAGTACACAACACAATATCACACAGTAAACCAATTAGTAAAGAATCAATAACAGCATTAATAGAGACTTATATGTCTTTGTTCAGAAAGCTATTCCCCAGTAAGACAATTCCTAAACAGCACATATTAGAAAAACATTGAGCAGACAGGATCAGAACTCATGGCTTTGGAATGGGCATGCATGGAGAGCAAGGAGGAGAATTTGTACATTCCACTATTTCCAAAATTGAAAGACGCGCCAGCGGTATTAAAAATATAACTTCACAATTAAAATTTATAACGGAAACTCATTTGTTACAAATTTCTCCATCTGTGAATGTACAGATTCATCCTATAAAAAAAGGAAGTGTGAATGATAATTGAGCGAAATTTTGGGGCTAGAGCAAATTATGGCAGTTGTAGCGTGAGAGTGACAGAATTAACAGAGTGTGGAAATCATTTAATAGATGTATTTATTAAATACACCTATTTATCTATTAAATTGAACATTTCGTTTTACTCATGACCATACTCATTTTTACATGACCATCGTGATGTATGATTGAGATAATTGTTAGCTCTCATGTTTTGGGGACAATTGGGTGTGTTATTTTAAGGTAATAAATGTGGACTTGCAATTTAATGTTTCAATAATTAATGTTTGACGCTGGGAGCCGCGCTAGCGTAGTGGTTACAACACCGCACTGGCGACCGGGTGATTCAGGATCAAACCCGGGCGACGGCATTTGAGGATTTTTCGTCGACCGGGATTTGGACTGGATTAACTCGAGACCTGGCGCGGACATTTGAAGGAGTGTCGTCGACCAGGGACTGGCGGCTCCTGAGCCGACCCAGCTCTAATGGGTACCTCCAAAAACGGCGAGTATCTGCCTGAATGGCGAGGGATACTTGTCTCTGTACAAGAAAATAGGATACTCACGTAAAAATCCATGTCAGGCTAGACATTAAAAATAACCTTAGATTTCGCCTCGAGTATTAGCGGGCGTACGAAAAAAAAAAATGTTTGACGCATGAAACAAAAAAAAAACTTTGATATCCATTTTCTGCAGGTTTTCTACTTTTGATTTCTGTAATTTGTTATGCATGTTGATTATGACCGTTTTAGTGTAAATTGCATTAGAAACAAACCATAACAAAATATTAAAAAAAAACGTAAATTTTAGTGCTTCCAACTTTCTCCTGTATCTGCTTGTTACAATTAAATTTGATACCTTTATTGTGAGTCTCATATGGAGCTAGATTCGGCTCTATATATTGTCTCTTTTTATGGAATGACACCGTAAGAGGATGTGACGTCATACCGATACGGTACAATAAGCAGAAGTCAGTTTTGGGAGCAGAAGTGGATCTATCGTCTGCTAAGGTCTTTTACCGAAGTGTTGATGGCGTGAGGAGGTATGTGTGATGCTCCTGATATTTCATAGTGTATCCCTGATTTTATTCTACTCCTATGACACCAATAAGCTTCTGTGAGGTGTGCATAGTACGTTTGCTTGACAGGGAGTATTGTTTCGAAGTGTCGTGTGTCGTATTATTGAAGAAATAAATGAGAATGAAGGGACGGCGTCTGAGACATGGACGGACTGCTTAATATATACTATAGACGACAGCTTAATTCTGATGTGCTAGTGCCATGAACGATATGTGGTATAACGGAGCTATTTGTCAAGTACTTCAATAAATGTATGATGTCCTCGTCATCGAGTGTGGTTCAATAATTATCGTTCACAACGTTCCTTTGCTGTTACTGTTACCCCTACGATACTAACTTGGCCAGGACAACCACTATGTCCTTTCAATAAATTTTACCCGTAACACTGCTCTTGATAAAACGCTTGGCCTCTTCATAAGTAATTCTTGTGTCACGTTGAGGTAGCTTTCCACCTTACTCTGCCAATCAGTCAGCCTCTTCATTTCCGGGCATGTTGCATGAGATGGACTTACTTGTCAAGTAACAGTTATTGTTCATTATTTCGAAGACGTTACGAATTAAAATATTAACTGCTATTTGACGAATAAGTTTTATTTTATTAATTTTTTATTCCCAGGGGAAACAAATCTATAATGGCCAATAGTTTAACGTTACAAGAGGTATACAAAAATTTCTGCCTGCTACAAAATTGTGATTGATTTTACTTATATATATTAACAAATAAAACAGTATTGAATCACTAAATAAATAAATAAATATATATATATATATATATATATATATATATATATATATATATATATATATATATATATTTATGTATATATATATATATATATATTTATTTATTTATTTATTTATTTATTTATTTATTTATTCACCAACCAGTTATACTGCAGCCCACTTAATTATTTTTTTACATGTTAAATCACCGAGAAAATTATTTTTCACGGATAAATCAATGTGAGAATTATTATTTACGGTCCAAATCACAGAGAGTTTAGGGCCGTTTCTCTACAGTGTTGAACAAACCGGATCTGACGTTGCGTTGTAATTTTCAGGTGCCATAGTCTTGTTCGTGACGAAATGGCCGTTAATTGACTTCATTGTGATAATTGTTTCATACATTAGTTGGACAAGAGTGAATGTCGCGGAGTGGATATCTAAATGTGAAGGTGGAAAGCATTTTAAAATTAAAATAGGACATGAACAACACAAAGGTACGCAAAACGTAACTGACAGGCTGAGTTGGCCGACAAATTCAACACAACTCATCACAGTGAAGAAATTACAATTTAGCAAATAGGAAGTCACGTTTCAGTTACCCTGTAGATGAATGGATAGACAAAGTAGATAACATGTGATAAAATTGTAATATAGCTTCGTTTCCTGATTAGTTGAATGATAGAAAAAAAAAAGATTGACTTAACATAGGATTAACGTATATATCACCCAAAAGGAGGTCGGAGTGCCTAAGACGTATGTCGTCCGCCTCGAATTCTAGAGGTACCCAGTTCGATTCCCAGTTGAAGGAATATAATTTATGGATTTTTTTTTTCAGGACCACTGGTCCTAATGATGTCACACTCCCCTCTGGTCTCCTGGGTAGTGAAATCAGATGCCTAACCTTCTCGGATAAAGGCGAAAAAATAGGAGGTCCCGTGAGCAAATTGCGCACGTTAAAAATCCAAAGGCAGTTGGAAATCGTAAGCCTAGCAGGCTGCTACCCTGGCAAAATTATAACATATTAGTAACCTACTGTTACGCACAAATAATTACTTTTTCCAAAGTCTTTGTATGATCATTTTTCGTATGTATGATCATTTTTTGACTGAAAGGTGTATTATGTTTTTTACAGTCAAAGGGACATAACCCGAGATATCGAGACTACAATTTTTTTATGAGTTTGCCTTCTCTTGTATAGAGACACGTTCGGTCTATAATTTCTTGAACGAAGCGTGACCATATCTCCTTATTTGGTAGTATCAGTCAACTGTTGTAGATGTCTGAAACCTGTCTTAACGCTTCTGTTCATGACCATAAAAGGCGCGACTGTGTAAGACTTTTATCTCGAATGTTCTTAGAATCGTCTTATGTGAGCGGCGACTCAGATATTGGAGTTCTGCGCATGTCAAAACTGGTAGTTCGTTTGGTGTGTTCCGCCCAGCTCGGGAGTTTAGAAATGGTCTGAGCAGCGAGCGGACGCAATGTGCGTCTTGTGATTTTCTGAGGGAAATACATTGTCTTTGTGAGTTAGTTAGCTAACTAGACTATTTCCCAGTATTATTCAAGCCTGCCTGGAGGCATATGTTCGTGGTTGATTTCCGAAGAAAGGTAATTCCTCTTGTATTGAACTTTATGCTATCATCTAGAAGTTCGTCATTTTGTGGCTCCTTGCTCGCCTGTGTGATTCAAAATGGAGAGGTACTTTGACTAGGATTTTCGCCACCGGTATCTTTATACCTGAACTAGTTATATATATATGGGTCGCTCTAGACCAACAAGACTATTGTCTGTGTTCCAGGATTCGTTATATCAGAGATCACGTCCAAGTCAGATGGTTAGACTTAGGAAGGTTATAAGGGTCGGTTTGACCTGTATTCCATGTATGCTATTCACGTGCAGACAGTAAACGGACTTATTGTACACATCTGATCTGCTAGCATCAGGAAGGGAGCATTTATTATTGTCTATGAACATTGATGATCTGCAGCTGACACTGTTGCAGAAGTTATATGTATGAACCTTAGGCACCCAGATCTGTGCTATATATAGATATATATATATATATTATTTATACAGCTTCATGAACCAGAACTTTATGATATCGAATATACAGAAGCTATCTGTTTACAATAGAACTATTGAGTATTGAATCCTACATGACTATCAGCTAATATGATTTTGAATGCTGCATTCGTTAAACTATGTTGGTGATGACAAAATATCATGACTGTTTTGTGGCGTGCAATAAATGGTATAAAACATAAAGCGAAGTTACCATTTTCATGACTCTACACATCATGTTGCCTGTGTTGTACCCTGTGAACTATTCTACTGCAACATACACAGCAACACTATAAACCAGAGAAGACACTTACATCTTGCACTTTTATACCAGGTGTCGATAGGGGTGGTGATTTGTCGTCAGCCTAAATCCACTTTTGGTGGTCAGACCCTTTGGCTTATCATTCCAGTTAAATCCACCCGTATCACCTACCCACCACAAAAACATTTATAGACTGTGTGATTCCTATATACACACATTGGGATTCTCGCCAGTGCTACGGAGTTCGTGCAATGTGCTGAGATCCTCCTTATGGGATTTAAGGGAGGAGATTGGAGCACTGATGGAGTTGTCTGTGTGCAAAGAAGATAGTCCTTAAAACCAAACCAAACCAAACCAAACCAATCACCCAAAAGATGGTAAAGGAATAGACAGAACACTGTAATAGAGCCGCGGTAGCGCAGTGATTAGTGCACTGGCTTCCTAGGTCGGTGGTCCATGGTTCGATTCCCAGTTGAGGTGGGATTTTTTTAGATCGTAAACGGCTCCGGGGTCTACCTTGCCTCAAAAATTGGGTACTAGAGCAACTCTGGGAAGGTTAAGGCGGCCGGCGTGATGCTGACCACATCACACCTAGTGTGTCGATGGTCAAGAAAATAGGGGCCTTACACCATATTCCCAATATGCCTCAATAGGCGTGTAACGGGAGCCTTTTTTATAACCCCTGTAGGTGCACACTTCTTCTTCTTCTTCGATCCTTAACCACCGACCGTCAAAGCAGTCAGTGGCCATCACGCCTAGTGGCGTCTTGTAGGCAACAACAAATTGATTCCACTTTGCACGGTCGGTGGCCATCCTTCGTACAGTGCCCCAACTCTGGTTCATTCTTTGCATCTCAGCCTCACACAGTCCTCCGCCAAGTTGTTTTTGGTCGGCCTCTCTTTCGCTTTCCTTCAGGGGTCCAAAGCATAGCTGTTCTTGTGATGGCATCGGGGTCTCTTCTGAGGACATGACCAACCCAGCTCCAGCGTCTGCCAGCTATGATGGTATGCATGTCCTCTTGCTTGCTACGAGTAAGCAGATCTTGGTTGGTGATGGTATTCGGCCAAAAGATTCGGTGAATTTTTCTTAGGCATGTTGTGTGGTAGGTGCACACAGGCATCAGTAAATGAATCATCGCTCCAGAAAACAAGCTTGGCGCCGGAGATTGCTACTTAAAAAAGAAAAGAAAAAAATAGTTTTTTAGATTCTCGAATCAGACATATCTGGTTTTCATTGGCAGCAGTGGTAGAAAACATTCACATTTTGTGACATCTTTGCAGCTTATCTCTCCAGCTCTTACCGGGTTTAAGCAAAAAGTACATGTCTGCTGTCTTATATCGTAAACACATCTGAGGTAGCGTTCGCTGGTTAAAGTTGTGATTCGGGATGGCTGCAGAAATAGGAAGAATAAATGCTGGGTTTATCTCTGCTTGGAGATGTTAGCAGATGGGGAAGTTTGGGTTGGAATTTGTAGGGAATGAACATTCGAAATAGAATCAGGAGTAGAGAATATGTAAATAGTGGAAAAAAGAGAATGGGTTTTGAATAGACTGGGGACGAATTTTAAGGGAATGAGAAAATAAATTAGGAAGAGAAGGGTGATGATGATAAAGAAGATGTATAATGAGGAATAAATAAGGATAACAATCATCATCATCATCATAATCTTCACCTTTTCCACTCCTTAAAAAACATAATCAGTGGCGTCACTAGGGGGTGCGGACCGCAACGGGTGACACCATCAGAGGGGGTGACACCAAAATGACTGTCTATAAAATTGTTGTGCAGTGTTTCTGCAGAAATTTATTATTTTTTAACGTTTTAAGTTTAACGTTAAAAGTAACATAATTTTAATGTAGTTCTTAAACGTTTTTACTTCGAATTCTATTGTTTTCTTACCGAATTTTCACTTTAACCACACGAAACTATGTAAATGTAAATACATTTAGGCTGTGCGTATGATATTGTAATTTACAGGTGTAATTTTAATTTTGCTAGTTGTTTGTCTCACTACTATTACCATTACATTCAGTGATATACGGGAATTACGATTTACGAGTAACATTAGTACAAAAGACATTACTAAGGATTCTGTGTGGTCTGGTACGGGAGGAGGTCCATGAGGGTGACACCATGAGTTACCGCACTGAGTGACACCAACCATAGTGACGCTACTGAGCATAATGCCACAATAGCAAATGACCCTCTTGGGGAAGCCTACGCCAAAGAATAAACTCTTTCAGCCTTGGTTTCTGTAGCAATCTGTTTTACATGATGAAGTTGCCTTTCGCATTGTATAGCCTCATAGTCGTCGCCTTTTACGACATGACTGAGTGAGCAGTAGGCATATTCTGTTTTAAATCTCCCGAAAGAGAGCATGAGGCGGAATATCATCATCATCATGTGACGTATTCTTTCCAGAACGTTGTCTCCATTACAGCTGGTCTGAACGCATCACGATTCTGGGCAAGTCGACCTGCATCAGCCAAAGATAAGTTCAGACTCTCTGTGATGTTCCTCTACGTTTAGTGAGTTCAGTACTTCTTTTTGTGATCTTTTTTTTTTTCTGTCCAGAGTATTATCAACATCCTTCTGTAGCATTTTCATTTCGCATGATATAATCTGTTTTGCAACTGTTTAATTGAGTGTCCAAGTCTCGTAACCGTATGTTGCTACTGGGAATATACATGCTCTGATCAGTTGTAACTTTGTTTCTTTGTTTGTGCCTTGCCATAGTTTTTTCATCTGTATTAGTTTATGTGAGGCAATTGCAAGTCTTCTTTTAATTTCTACTGCACAGTCGCCAGAGCTGTTGATGATTGATCCTAAGTATTCGAAAATGAGGCGGAATATGTAAGAATGTATTCATTTATTCAATCAATCAATCATTCATTCATTCATTAATTGTTCATCTGGCTCGTTATGAGGCATGGAGCCACCCCTGCCTGTTGTCCCCTTGCAGCATGCTTTCATTTGTTTTCTCAGTGGAGATTTTCTGTAGCACTTTGTTTTACAGGATGAAGTTGCCGAACCCATGAACAACCTCAGGTTAGTAGCCTGTTACGCATTGCCCGAAGTGACAGTTATCCTTTTTATCAATAATAATAATGAATTCTTCATCTTTCTTTGATCCTTAGCCGCCGACCATCAAAGCAGTCAGTGGCGTCTTGTAGGACAGCGACAACCTGTTTCCACTTCGCTCGGTCGGTGGCCATCCTTCGTGCAGTGCCCCCCCCTTCCCCCCTATCCTTCCCCCGAGCTCTGGTTCATTCATAACGGTTTCTACAGTTCTCCGCGAAGTTGATTTTGATTGGCCTCTCTTTCACTTAGCTTCACTTTCTTTCAGGGGTCCACAGCATAGCTGTTCTTGTGATGGTATCGGGGTCTCTTCTGAGGACGTTTCCAATCCAACTCTAGCGTCTACCAAATAATAATGAATACAGTGATAATAATATTCATATATACTTAGATATATATATATATATATATATATATATATATATATATATATATATATATATATATATATATATATATATATATATATATATATATATAATATATATATATATATATAGACTATAACATCAAAGAAGAAGAAAAATAAGAAGAATGTGAAGAAAATAATAGGTAGAGTTTAAATTACAAGAGAGAGATGAGAGAGAGAGAGAGAGAGAGAGAGAGAGAGAGAGAGAGAGAGAGAGAGAGAGAGAAACGGAGGAGTAAAAAATAAACGACCGATTTGCAGAGTGATTAGAGCCCTTGCATAGTCACTGGGTTCCAGTTTCGAAACCTGGTCCCGCCACGTTTCAGTCAACCATAAATTGTCTATCGTAAATGGGCACCTGACTACTCAAGTTAAAGAACACGAAGCAGCCAGGAAAAGAACCTGTGTTGTGATATCTCTAACACTTCACTCTCCATCGTCCGTATCAGCAGTGGAACTACGCTTACTGTTTTTTTAACAACCTTGCTAAGCTCGACTACACAGTTGTATGACCATTTAAGATGAAAAGACAAAAGGAAGCGAGTATGGAAGGGATAGATGAGAAAGAAGAGGTGAAAGAGTTGTGGTACATGATCCGAATCAGGGTTTCTGATTACCGGACAAGCTGCTTAAAGTAGTTAAAAATTGTAGTAATACAGTAAATATAAATGAATGAATATATCAGTGACTCTTTATTAATGTTTTGGAGCCGCGGTAGCGCATGTTTTGGAGCCGCGGTAGCGCAAGTGGTTAGTGCACTGGCGTGTAACGGGATTCTTTACCTTTTTTCTTTATTGATTTAATTATAGAGATAATCAAATAATCATAGAGATAATCAAATAATCATAGAGATAATCAAATAATCATAGAGATAAACAAATAATCATAGAGATAATCAAATAATCACAGAGACAATCAAATAATCATAGAGATAATCAAATAATCATAGAGATAAACAAATAATCATAGAGATAATCAAATAATCATAGAGATAATCAAATAATCACAGAGATAATCAAATAATCATAGAGATAAACAAATAATCATAGAGATAATAAAATAACCATAGAGATAATCAAATAACCATAGAGATAATCAAATAACCATAGAGATAATCAAATAACCATAGAGATAATCAAATAACCATAGAGATAATCAAATAACCATAGAGATAATCAAATGAAACTACTGAAAACTTCGTCAGTCAACACACTCTAGCTCCCTATGAAGCATAGCCCTTCAACAAATACATGTCAAGTCCTCGTGTCACGTGCCATAAGTTCAAGTTCTTTCCACGGCTTCCTCATCATTTTCACTTCTGTCTGCAGCTCTCTTCTCCGTGTGTTTGTGTGTGTTTTTTTGGGGGGTCTACCTTCGCTTCTTACGATGGCACAGATGAAATGATTGCTGAAACATCTACTTCAAAGGTGCTCAACAAAAGAGGAACACAGAAAGCGCGTATGTCCATCACCAGTACCATTCCCGGACAAACTCTACAGAGATATCAACAGCCTCAGGCTGACCATTGCTTTCTTTGAACATATTCAAGACGACGTCTGAAAGTGAACGAAGAAGATGTTCATTGTTTTGATATTTGTTTCCTGCATTTCCTTGGATTCAAGTGAGCATATAACAATTGTAAAATGCTATCATCAGATTTCCTCAGCGTGTGTCCTACCCATCTCCAGCATCTTCTTCTCATCTGCGGTTCTATTGACACTTGTCTCGTTCACCATTTCCATTCTTCTATTCTAGGTAAGCAGTCATTTATGAAAGTCTGTAGTTTGTTGGTTGTTGTTTTTGTTGCTGTCCATGTTTCAGTGCCATGAAATAGAATTGACTTGATATTTGAGTTGAAGATTCTTACCTTTGTGTTGGACTTGCTGTTTTCCCCATGTTCGTTTAGGAGTACGAACGTTCCAAATACCACTGAAATTTTTCTAGACGGAAAATGGTTAGTCGGCAACTCAGGCTTCATGAGCCTCCTTTCCAGATGATAATCTTCCATCTTGAACGGCTGAATTGACTTATATTATGTATTAGACCTGGCCATGTTGTTTGTTAACATTTTTGTGGTTTAAAATTGTTTACAGGATGGAGTAACCGCCCCCATGCCCAACCCTCCTCACATCATCTCCTTTATGCTCCATTTGGAGCCTGTGGCTAACTCTGCAATTGGCTTCTTGTGAGGAAACCCGCACAAAGCAGTTGTTATCTCTTGCGGTGGTTGTTTATGTGACAAGTTCTTTTATATCATGAGGTTGCCAGCCCCTTGTGTTACTGCACGCCAGTAAGCAATTCATACATACAAAATAAGAAAATGTTCATGTTACAACGTACCCCTATAAATTGGGTGATTATTTCCGGAATGTTGGTGCACAAGAAAGGCCGTAGTATATCCTGCGACTGTTTAAGATGCAATCGCCCCTTAGTGGGTTAAGTTTACTAATTTATGTATATTCCTAACTATTGACACTTATGGAAGGTTCCTCAGACTTGGGGTACTAAGTATTATCAATGAAGTGTTACACTTTTTTTTTTTTTTGTACGCCCGCTAATACTCGAGGCGAAATCTCAGGTTATTATTAATGTCTAACCTGACATTGATTTTACGTGAGTATCCCTTTTCTTGTACAGAGACAGGTGTCCCTCGCCATTCAGGCAGATACTCAACGATTTCGGAGGTACCCATTAGAGCTGGGTCGGCTCAGGAGCCGCCAATCCCTGGTCAACGACACTCCTTCAAATGTCCTCGCCAGGTCTCGAGTTAATTCAGTCCAAATCCCGGTCGACGAAAAATCCTCAAATGCCGTCGCCCGGGTTTGATCCTGAATCACCCGGTCGCCAGAGCGGTGTTGTAACCACTACGCTAGCGCGGCTCCCTTACACTTTTTAATCTTAAAAGATAGTCCCAATCATTTGGCCTAATGGAATCCTTCAGGCTGTCCGCGATCTCCTGACGAAGGTGGGGTTGCAGTGGGGAAATCTTAAAACACGATAGGTTTTGAAGTAGACATTTTGCCCTCGCAAAAATGTAACCTCGTGAGATTCTCTTGGCTGAAACCCAATCACAATTAAGTTTAGTTTAAGTATTCTAATTTCAAACCAACCACAAGGTAAGGTATCTTATTTTAGTAAATGTTTCCCCTACCCTTCATTCTGAACATTGTTGATCCGACCATATAAGTTATTGCCACTCAAGTGTTTCATTTACCAGAACCATTATGTCATACGATCTGCCGTACTTATTAAATGTGACAATCTATTCTCGAAGGTTGCACCCTCTTTTCCCATCCCCGTTTATGACAACAAGACATTTTGCTTAAGATTGTTAAGGGACCTGCCGGAAATCATTACGTGATATGTCTGATGTCCAGACTGTTATATTCACGATAACTTGGAAGTTGTATTTTTATCAAGGCATGCCAGCCAATTAGACTCATGTTATCTTTAATTCACCGTCTTCAACCATGCCGCCCGGAACTAGCTACATCAATCTGAAGGTGGTATGAATTGCTGTAGTAATAGACGAACGACACGTCACACATGCCGTACCCCACAAAACAACCCCCCCTAAACCCCCAAAACACCCCCCCCAACACCAACCATCAAACCCCAACCCCTACACAAAACACCAACCAAAACAAACCAACACCCCACCACCCAATCAAAACACCCTACCAACCCCCAACAAACACCCAAACCCCCAACCGACCCCCAACCCCCAACCACAACCAACCCACACCACCCCCCCCACCAACCCCCCCCCCCCCACACCCCAACCACCCCCAAAAACCACCCACCCCCCAACCCACCACCCCCCCCCACCCCACCCCACCCCCCCCCACCCCCTCCCCCCCCCCCAAAACCCCACACCCACCCCACCCCACCCCCCCACCAACCCCCCCCACCCTCACATACAAAAAAACAACCCAAATACCATCACCAACTTGAGTTAATCTGCCAGGCAACCAAACCATCTTGAGTTAATCTAACTAACATCTCAGCCTTGGCAGAAGCCATACAGGCCTCTATCAGTAGTCCGTATGTCTTAAACATCCAACCAGCATTCTCCTCGCTATCCAACCAGTATTCTCCTCGATATCCAACCAGTATTCTCCTCGCTATCCAACAAATATTCTCCTCACTATCCAACCAGTATTCCTCTCGCACTTAAACCTGCTTAAATATTTCCTCCTAAAAGATATTTCCGTTATCGTTGTTCATGACAAAATGAGTTTTACAATCTATTAATTTCAAATCTTTTTCCATGCACAGTTTGCCGTCTATTAGTTTGTGCATTCTCTTCTGTATGCCTTTGAACTTTAATCTATGTGATTGAGTAGTGCATGTTTCTCGTTAGATCTGTAGGGAACCAGTGATCACGTTTTCACATGAAGTCGACCTCACTGAACCTTATTGTGATCAGTCGACGACGGGACTAGAACTTATAACGTCAGACATCTAAACGTGTTGGCGTCAGCTCAGGTTTCGGGCAGTTATTAACCGCGAGTAAGTCAACCGCCAAAACATGGCCGGAAGTAATTATGTTGGTGCTTTTTCTGCTGCTTGTCCTAATGACGGCACTAATTATTCTGCGGTCATTTATGGGGATGCACTGGTTATGAGGCTATGGAGCAGCGCGTAAAATCACATGTAGGGAGAAGGGATAAAAAGCCAATGGACGGACATTTGGCGAGTTAATTAACAGTGGTTTTATCACATCATGTTTTGTAAATGTACGGTATCACTTTAAAATCTTGCTTTTTTAAAGTCTTGCCTTGGTATTTATTTTTAAAAACCACACAAAACAAAAAATTTAAAATTAAATTTACTTTTAATCCGCCTTTGAATCATTACTGAAAGGAGAATCGACTTGAGCGACTAAATTGGCCGCGTTACTGCGGATGTAACGAACTCCCTTCATTATCTACTGCTAAATATAAGATACTTATTCATGCTCACCCGAAATGCAAATGGGGAAAATTCAAGAAATTGTGTGAAGAATCAAGCATCCGCCACTATTACACATGTAAATAAAATGCGCGCTGCTTTAATCAATTAAGTCTCGGACGCGCCATGAACATGATTGCAACTTTGGTGGTAAAGGATGTAACATAATAACGTAAGTCAGGCATGGATAAGAGCATTCATTTACAAGATAATTCTTAGTTAGGGCCTTTATATTTATATAGCCAGTATTTTCAAACATTGTAATTTAGCTAGAGACCGTACGGTTGGCAGGGTGGTTAGAGTTTGCTTCTCCCGCTCCAGGCTACCCAGCTGCAGTAATGAAAACCTGGCTCTGCTCTTGATGGTGCGATAGGTTTCCTTCCTTGACGTTTTAGCCTGGCATTCAAGTGAGTTTATCAGATCTTTTAATCTCTTAGCATGGCGGCTTTTCAGTACTGTTATTATTGAGGTCTTGGCACTTGTGGCAGCCCAAATGCTTCAACAAGTGCACAATCCAGTGAGTACCAGACCATTGCAACAGCCCAGACAACAAGAAGACAGGCAGATTTGCTAAGGAAGGAGGAGCGCTGCAATAAACTCATGACAACTTATGAAATGGCAAACACAATTATAGAAGCCACATTCAAGTCCAAATGGAAAAGAGAACACCTAGGCCTTTAAAAAAAATGATGCCTATCATCAGCTCTCTAGGCGAGACCAGGTCACTTTTTTCGGCTACGCACTGTACTCAGCAGATTGAGATATCATCATCTTCTTCATCATCATCTTCTTCTTTTTCTTCTTCTTATTCTTCCTTCTCTCAGACATCTACATTAATGACTCTAATAAAGGCAGTAGTCAACTCAAGGTTCCTGACATCTCGTTCGCCCTCAGACATCTACATTAATGACTTGAATAAAGGCAGTAGTCAGCTCAAGGTTCCTGACATCTCATTCTCCCTCAGACTTCTACATTAATGACTCGAATAAAAGCAGTAGTCAGCTCAAGGTTTCTGACATCTCGTTCGCCCTCAGACATCTACATTAATGACTCGAATAAAGGCAGTAGTCAGCTCAATGTTCCTGACATCTCGTTCTCTCTCAGACTTCTACATTAATGACTCGAATAAAGGCAGTAGCCAGCTCAAGGTTCCTGACATCTCGTTCGCCCTCAGACATCTACATTAATTACTCTAATAAAGGCAGTAGTCAACTCAAGGTTCCTGACATCTCGTTCGCCCTCAGACATCTACATTAATGACTCGAATAAAGGCAGTAGTAAGCTCAAGGTTCCTGCCATCTCGTTCGCCCTCAGACTTCTACGTTAATGACTCTAATAAAGGCAGTAGTCAAGTCAAGGTTCCTGACATCTCGTTCGCTTTCAGACTTCTACATTAATGACTCTAATGAAGGTAGTAGTCAGCTCAAGGTTCCTGACATCTCGTTCGCTTTCAGACTTCTACATTAATGACTCTAATAAAGGTACTTGTCAGCTTAAGGTTCCTGACATCTCATTCGCTTTCAAACTTCTACATTAATGACTCTAATAAAGGCAGTAGTCAGCTCAAGGTTCCTGACATCTCGTTCGCTTTCAGACTTCTACATTAATGACTCGAATAAAGGCAGTAGTCAGCTCAAGGTTCCTGACATCTCGTTCACCTTCAGACTTCTACATTAATGACTCTAATAAAAGTAGTAGTCAGCTCAAGGTTCCTGACATCTCGTTCACCCTCAGACTTCTACATTAATGACTCTAATAAAGGCAGTAGTCAACTCAAGGTTCCTGACATCTCGTTCACCCTCAGACTTATACATTTATGACTCTAATAAAGGCAGTAGTCAACTCAAGGTTCCTGACATCTCGTTCATCCTCAGACATACATTAATGACTCTAATAAAGGCAGTAGTCAGCTCAAGGTTCCTGGCATCTCGTTCACCCTCAGACTTCTACATTAATGACTCTAATAAAGGAAGTAGTCAACTCAAGGTTCCTGACATCTCGTTCACCCTCAGACTTCTACATTAATGACTCTAATAAAGGAAGTAGTCAGCTCAAGGTTCCTGACATCTCCAAACAGTTTTCATAGAGGGAAGTGAGCCAAATGTCACTCTGTTCACTGTTGTATGTTGGGCAAGACAGGAGCAGATCTTCGCTTACGCTCTGGTCACAGTAGGTTGAGGTATCATCTGTATCACAAATATACAGAATTGTTCCAACAGATCTCTGTACCTGTGGCACCACCCCTCATGTGAGCCAAACATCTGCCGCAGTCCTGCCCAACATACAGCAATGAACGGAGTAGCATATGACAACAACCAATTTCATTCCACGAAAAATTGTGGAGATGTCAGGAACCTTGAGCTGAATACTGCTTTCATTAGAGTCATTAATGTATGTCTGAGGGTGAACGAGATGTCAGGAACCTTGAGCTGAATACTGCTTTCATTAGAGTCATTAATGTATGTCTGAGGGTGAACGAGATGTCAGGAACCTTGAGCTGAATACTGCTTTCATTAGAGTCATTAATGTATGTCTGAGGGTGAACGAGATGTCAGGAACCTTGAGCTGAATACTGCTTTCATTAGAGTCATTAATGTATGTCTGAGGGTGAACGAGATGTCAGGAACCTTGAGCTGAATACTGCTTTCATTAGAGTCATTAATGTATGTCTGAGGGTGAACGAGATGTCAGGAACCTTGAGCTGAATACTGCTTTCATTAGAGTCATTAATATGAAAGTCTGAAGGCGAACCAGGAAAAAAGAAGAAGTAATTTACATATCCGTATAGTTCATATTGTATATAGTGATTTGAGACTTAAGACCATTTAGACTTTCGACAGAGTCGTTGAAACGGAACCATGCAAGTCAAGGGCAGTCTGTATTCGACTTTTAGCAAGGGGATAAATAGGGTATTTGAAAAAAAAAACACCAACATATCTTTAAAGATTAAGATAAGTAAATAAATAAATATTATATTTCATACATATTTGTGGTTGCCCGTCTGATCTGCGTTTCTCATCCTGTTACGTGTTTGCTGTGTCTATAGTATTTTTCTTTAATCTGTCTATATTTCTTGACCTTATTGCCTGTTTGTAACTGTGGTGGACAAAGGGTGAAACCCGAAACGTCCCGTGTATCCTCTGTACCGTTAATTCGTAAAACTGATTCAATACCATTCTATATATATATATATATATATATATATATATATATATATATATATATATATATATATATATATATATATATATATATATATATATATATATATATATATATATATATATAGAGAGAGAGAGAGAGATAGAGAGAGACAGAGAGAGAGACAGAGAGAGAGACGCATAGAAGATACTGCCGTAGGGTAGTGAAGTGGAAGATACTTAATTATACTGAGTACAGCCTTATGACTGAGTGACCAGTTTCCTCCCTTGCTGCCTTTTTCTTCCGTAACTCAGAAACAGAGTCAGGTACCGATTTACTGCTGGGTAGACTTGAGCGTGATGACTCTACCAGGTTAGGACATTGGAACACGTAACACTGCTGCGAGAGCCAAGCACGGTAGCTACTTTAATTACCGGACGCTCGTCTTTAAAATAGACACCATTGAAGAACGAAATAAAAGAACAGATTTTTATAAATAACTCACAACTGGAATGAAGACATCATCTGCATGCCACTACTGCAGGCGTTAAGAAAAACTATTTCTATTGCCAAGAGAATTCAAGAAGAAAGACTACCTTGTAATGTTATTAAATGGTTTTCCTAAAGTGCATTCTATCCAACTGCAGCATCTTCTCCACGCCACTGGTGTTTGTCTTGTTCTTCCCGTCAGGCACTTCTTCCTCTTGGATACTTAGCCCCTAATTAAGCAATCAGTCGTCATGTCATCACTGCTGGTGGCGTCTTGTAGGGCCGCACAACAAACTGTCCCCATTTTGCTCGGTCGGTGGCCATCCTTCGTGCCGTGACCCAACTCTTGTTCATGCTTTGCATCTCCGCCTCTACAGTTCTCCGTCAGGTTGTCTTTTTTCTACGTCTCTTCGTCGTCCTTCTGGAATCCATAGCAAAGCAGTTCTGGTGATGGTGTCAGGGTCCCATCTGAAGACATGGCCAACCCAGTTCCAGCGTCTGCCCGTAATGATGGCGTACAAGCCACTAATGCACTTATGGTTGAGCTAAATAGAAAAGTGATATGTGTTGCATCCTGTCAGTCGGTATGATTCCCTGATTCTTGAGGTGGTAGAGTAGGCAAACATCCATCTAAGACTCATCACCAAGTACCACGCTTGATGGCGTAGGTGATCATGTCTCTCCAAAACTTCCCGTCTACAGCGATTAAAATCACTTCTGTTGTTGACTTCTGTCCATGCCATGATGTCAAACTGTCCAGAATCTTCTCTCTTTGTCGTCCTCTATGTCTTTTTTCGTGAATCAAAACAACTTTCTTCTTAGACCAGAATGAAAAATTACGCGGCCCTTGCACAGGGACATGGAAAAGTAGACGGCCCTTCCAGAATCTCAGGTTCATGAACATTTCACTGGTTTATGAACATGAAAAAGGTACGTCTTTTAGTTTCCATTTACGAGATGCTTGAGGGAGTTGTAGTTCTTTTCTTTCTTTCTCTCCTTTGAAACCCCGAAGAAATACACAAGACAGTCAACATGCATATTTTTCAAAAATTTATCATAATATAAAAAAAATAATTATTATGTACTGGTTGAAGAGAATTTTAAGTGTTTTACGTCTTTTATGCAACAAATGGGAGCCGCGCTAGTATAGTGGTTACCACACAGCGCTGGTGATCAGGAGATCCCAGGTTCAAGCCCGGGCGAGGACATTTGAAGAAGTGTCGTCGACCGGGACTTTGACTGGAATAAATCGAGCCCTGACGAAGACATTTGAAGCAGTGTCATCGACCAGGGACTGGAATAACATGAAGGGCTCCTGAGCCAACCCAGCTCTAATGGGTACCTCCGAAGACGGCGAGTATCTGCCTGAGTGACGAGAGGACACCTGTCAGCGCACAGGGAAAAGGGATACTCACGTAAAATGAGTCTCAGGCTAAACATACTAACCGGAGATTTCGCCTCGAGTAATAGCGGGCGTAGGGGGAAAAAAATATGCAACAAATAAGATTGTTTTATATTGCGTAAAGTACAGACATGAGGAAATATGCTTATAATCAAACCGCAGTACCAGACGGCTCTTGGGAGAATAATGTTCTAAATCTTGGCGCATCATTCGGCGAGAGGGATAGAAAAAAAAGGTAATGCACCAAATACTGAGACGAGCATTTTCAAAAATCGCTAAAACCGTGTGAAGACAAGTAGCTACCATTTTATAATATAATATGCGACTGCACATTAACATAACAGTTCCGCATGAGATCCAGTCTGTTCTACACATGATTTCATAGCGGGCAGCAGTGCCTTCTTTTTCTTCTTTCCTTCTTACTCCTTCTTCCTCTTTCCCCGTCCTCCTCCTTATTCTTCCTCCTCCTCCTTCTTCTTCCTTCTTCTACTTCTTCTTCCTTCTCCTTCTTCCTCTTCCTCCTTCTTCCTCCTCCTCCTTCTTCGTCCTCGTCCTTCTGCTGCTTCTTCTTCTTCCTTCTTCTACTTCTTCTTCCTTCTCCTTCTTCCTCTTCCTTGTTCTTTTTCTTCTTCTTTTTCTTCTTCTCCTCATTCTTCTCCCTCTTCACCATCTTCCTTTTCTTCCATTTACTCTGTCTCTTCCTCCTCTTCTTCTTCCTCCTTTTCCTTCCTCCTTCTTCCACCTTCTTCTTCTTCCTCCTTCTTCTTCCTCCTTCTTCTTTCTTCTACTTCCATGCCTGGTGGTGTGGCTGATCATATCGCTCTACAACTTCCAGTCTCCAGAAGTGTTTATCAGTTCAGCTATTGATATCTTCTCCATGCTATGTCGTCAAATTGTCCAGTCTCCACTAATGTTAAACAGTTCAGCTATTGATATCTTCTCCATGCCATGTCGTCAAATTGTCCAGTCTCCACTAATGTTAAACAGTTCAGCTATTGATATCTTCTCCATGCCATGTCATGAAATTGTCCAGTCTCCACTAATGTTTATCAGTTCAGCTATTGATATCTTCTCCATGCCATGTCGTCAAATTGTCCAGTATTTTCTCTTTCTCGTTCTTTACATCGTTTCCCTTCAGTTGTTTCTGCCGCCATTATACACCATATTCCATTTTTCTGTTGCTTGTAACTTGCCCAAAAGAAAGTGTATTGTTTTCTTCTAATACGAGTAACAATACTTTCATTGCGGCACTGACCTTCTCCAGGACGTTCTCATTACTCTTTTTAGCTGTCCGTGGTATCCTTGTATTATCTATTCTCTTGTATGGGTGTGAGGGCTGGACACTCACTGCAGATACGGAGCGAAGGATTTAGGCTTTCGAGTATAAAAGTTATAGAATAATTTTGCGCATTTGTTATAAAGAGCACAAAACAAATGTCTATGTTAGAGAGAAAATAAACACCTATTCAGGCCACCAAGAACTACTTTTGTCAGTAGTGAAACGTCGAAAGCTTGCTGTTACGGTATATGATATTAACGCCGTCTGCTAAAGGTTATCAGACGTGCAATTGTAAAGGTTAAGGCATTTAATATATTGCGATAGATGTTTCAGTTATTGAACGCTCCATACACGATCGATTATGACGTGTATAGCGTTGTTTGGGTCACAGTCGGTAACTAAGAAACGCTACCCTTTGTTACTTGACCGCCAAGCTGAATAGCTGCGTTTTTCTAACCTTCCAATTCAATGGCATGATATAGCCATTTATATATGCATTTTTTGATGGACCAGGGTCAGTCCTAGAACTCTATATGAGAGGGAAATTTATGGAGGTTAGTATTTAACTAGAATTCTCAGAAGGAGAAGAATAATCGTCAAAATTCGTATGAATATTCAGACTCGCAGTCTCACTGTCGGCAGGTAGCCATGTCTAGCTGCGCGTGCATATAGCTGTGATGTTCTGACGACAATACTGCATTGTATCCTTAAACGGACATTGACACGTAAACCAGCAGTCTACGTTATTGATTAATTTATGCATGACTTATAAGGACTTATGTTCTGTTCCTATTTGAAATGATCATCCTGTGTGTACATGTGATTAAATATTACGGACTCAATCTGAAGGAATTAATTACTTCATTAATGTTGCTGAGTTCAAGTTACATGAACTACTTCTTCATACCATGCTACTGAGTTGTATGAACACCTTCATCCTAATTCGCGTAATACTAAACAAAGCACGATTAACAAGAGATCACTAAAGTAACCATACTCAGTGCATGATCTTCAACCGGCAAATAACTCAGCAACAAAAGTGGCGGCCGAATGCGGGGAACGACAGAAAAAAAGAAACAAACTTCTGTTCCTTACGCACATGTTAACCACAAATATTTACGATCAATTTTCGATCACATGATCCAGTCGAAGATGACGCAGTACTCATTATAATGCCTAACAACGTGACGTCACCGAAAGTCGTGTAGGTGATCTGTCGGAGAAACCAAGCCGTTTCTAAGTCTAACCAGGGGAAACATGAGCCATTTGAAGCAAACACATGATATGGACTACAGGAGCAGACAGTCAGGGGCTTTAGCCTAGCTGTTGACGACCTCTAGCACTGATATAAGCAACGGAAAAGATAAGTCTAGGTGTGTTTAACTGTTGTTATTGCAAACAGTGCTAACTGAGTCCATGCCCTCTGCCTACATCGGCATGTTTTTACCTATGTTTAATGTACTTTTTGTTGTCTTAATGTGTTGTTAATTCGTGGGAGGTAGGGAGGATGAACCGAAATTAGATTCTGTGGCTCTCACGATGCCTGAATTGATTTCGGTCGTTTCTTAGGGCAGTTAAACGATTGCACTTTTGGAAGCCCCATTGAGGTTTGCCATTGGACTATCTGTCCAAATCTGCTGTCGTTTGACGATTTGTGTTATCTGTACCGTTCCGTAGATAACTGGTGTATTTTATTCGTACTCAGTTAACAATTTTTATTCAGTTTTGTATCATATTCGTTAACTATTTCGTCCAGTCTCCTCTTACTATCATTTATTTGATGATTGTTAAATGGTCGTCCGTTATGAGTCCTGTGATGTCATCATTTTTTGCAGTCATTTTTTTTTTTTTGTGTACTTTGAATATTAAGTTGACCTCGGGTCAGACCTTGACCCTTCATTTGGCTTGTGACACTTCCGCTTGTTTTATTTAGTTCATAAATTCATTTTTAATTGTGAAAATGTCTTGTTTGCGTCTTAACATTGTTTGTACCCTTTAGTTGCATCATTGTTTTGTTTGTCCTCATGATATATATTAAATACTACATTAATAATATGATATTATATGCAATAATACACTTGTAATTTAATTTAATTAATTTTTTCTGATATTTAAGGTTAATATGGGACATTGCATAATTATGCAGTGATAGTCCAAGAAAGTAGCACTACAATTTATAAGAGATGCCTAGGGCATAATAATATAATATATATATTGACCAAATAAAATAATCTTATAGTCTACCTTTGAGGTAATAGACCCATTGTATATTATTTAATATACTTTTCTGGTACTAAGAGAGTGACTTAGTACATTGAACAATATAATTACTAGGAATCATACCCAACATTATTGGATATTAAGATTAATTGTGTGAAGTAATTACATAATAGTTAACAGATATCATAACTATTTATGATATAGTATTATTTAGATACAATATTGTTACAAAATATTGTCTATTAGTTGAACTTAGACATTAGAGTTCAGTACTATTGTGATTATTTATATTGAATATTTCTAAGTTGAGTAAGTATAATAATTACTCTGAAGCTACTATTGACTATTTTAATCAGTAATTATCAATAATTACTTACAGATAAAAGTCAAAATGCTTACTATAGACCATTTCGTTAAAATTGGTAGGGAATATGGTTATAAATCTCAAGAACTTCGTCAGTTTGCTGAGGCAGAACTGGAAAAACATGAAAGAAAAGAAGCAGAGAAAAAAGCTGCATTAAAGAAAGAGGAAGAGGAACAAAAGGCTGCATTAAAGAAAGAGGAAGCAGAACGCGAGATGAAGCAAATTGACAAGGAAAATAGATTGAGAGAGATTGCTCAACGTGAAAGAGAAGAGCAAAGAGCAATCGCCAGACAGGAAGAAGAGAATAAATTGAAACGAGAGGAAATTATTTTACAACAAGAAATGGAATTGGCGCGTATCAAATTGGAGACAGCAAAATTACAAGCACAAAGTGCTGATGCAAACCAGAATAATAACGCACAAAATGGATCGTCATCCAGCCAAACTAAACATTTCTACAACTTTAAATTACCCACTCTCAACTTAAACGTGGACGACCTTTCATCGTTCCTGTCACGTTTTGAACAGACTTGCAAAACAAATCATTTGCCTGAAGAGTCATGGGTACTCAAGTTAAATGAATTCTTGGTTGGAGAACCATTGACGGCTTCTCAAAATGCTGACCCATCAATAGCAAATAACTACGGTGCTATTAAGTCCTTGCTTTTACGAAGGTTTCACCTGGACGAGGAACACTGTAGGTTGAAATTTAAGGGAATTTTACCTGAATCTCCAAAAGATTTTGCAGGATTCATTGCGAACATACGCAATACATTTAATAGATGGGTTGAACTGGCAGAAGTCAACAAATCATACGACAAATTAGTTGATTTACTACTACGGGATAAGGTATTATCTTCGGTTAGCCAGCCATTTTTTGCATATCTGCAGGAGCGTAAACCAGGTACTATGGACGAGTTAGAAAAAATTTCTTTAAACTACTGTTCGGCACATCCGAATGCAACCATTTCTAACTCCTCATTAAGAGAACCTCTACCTGTGGCGTCTAATATGGCCTACAATCATAATAACAAACAAAGACATCACAGTGTAGACAGAAGCAGGTTCCAAAGAAATCACAATGTTAACTTTCAGAAGGGACATAATAATGATTTCAACAATAAAAATGAGTTCAACAGAGGTAGATCACGAGATAGAAATTATTCACCTCAAACAAACTACCACAATGGTCAACATAACACTAATTATAATCGATCACATACTCCCAATAATAATAGTAACTGGAATGGTAATAATCATGGCTCGAGACATCGAGATAATAGTTACTATAGAGGACGACGAGATAATTCTAACAATTATACTCGGAATCGATCTCATTCTCGGGGATCATCTCATTACAACCATAATACAGGGGCGGCAGTTACAAATAATACTACCCCTATAGCTCAGGTCCCACTTGACAATAATACAACACAGTCTTCTGCTGCATGTTTTGCTATTAATTATAATGTGGCAAATAGTTGCCAACAATGCAATCTTATTTTTCAGAAGGCGAAAGAAACAGTGCTTAACTGCGGACATATTACACCAGAGGTAGGTCTTGCAGTCAACGATGGAACAGGCCTACTAATTTTTAACAGGGGATTAGTTAATGGATCCGTCGTCTCAGTGCTGAGGGATTCAGGATCCACAACGATTGGTGTACGACAGTCGCTGGTACATCCTAGCTGTGCAACGGGGGAATATGTCCGTTGCATGACTTTTGGGGGAACTATTGAGTTTTACCCCACAGCTATTATTCATGTTAACACACCTTTTTTCACAGGGAACGTAAAAGTATGTATGCTAAAAAAGCCTATAGCTGATCTGATGGTTGGTCGTATACACGGCAGTAAAGATTGTACTCCAGATGAGATTATAGAATGGGAGAAACATAACCTATGCACTGGAAACGCCGTGACGACTAGAGCGCAGACTCAACTCATGGAGAAAGTTGATGATAATAAAATGGATGCAGACAACCAAGAGGAATTTGTAGTCAATTCACCTATTGACAGGGAAACATTTGCAACCAAACAAAAAGAGGATAAATCTTTAAAAAAAATTTTTAAGTTGGTTGATAAAGTTGACAATCAATCCTCAGGTAATAAAAACAAACATTGTTTTGTTATTAAAAATGACATATTGATTAGATGTTTTAATGACAAATCACAAATGAAACAACAAGTTATGGTCCCGTATACTTTTAGACGGTACATTCTTCAACATGCACATGACTCACATTGTGCTGGACATATGGGATATACTCGAACACGATCTCGAGTACTGTCTTCATTCTTTTGGCCAGGAGCGTCAAGAGATATTTCGCAGTATGTACGTTCCTGTACTACATGCCAAGAAGTGAAAGCACGTGGAGCTTTTCACACGGCGCCTATTCAGGCTTGCGATATCTCAGTAAGACCGTTTGACAAGATGGCAATAGATATTATTGGTCCATTGCTACCATCGGCCAGAGGACATAGATTCGTCCTTACGTGCATTGATTTGTGCACACGATGGCCAGAAGCTATCCCATTAAAGACCACCACTACCACAGATGTAGCTGATGCACTACATCTCATCTTTTCTAGAATAGGGTTTCCTAGAAAACTTTTATCAGACCATGGGTCACAGTTTATATCTGACACCATGAAGGAAGTCATGAAAACTTGGAACATTGATAGGAATTTAAGTAGTATTTATCATCCTATGAGTAATGGTGCGGTTGAAAGACTTAACCGTACACTTAAACAACTACTACATAAGGTTACTGCTAAGCACCCTCATGACTGGGACAGAGCACTCCCAGCTGTTCTATTTGCTTATCGGGAGGTACCGCATGAACAAACTGGCTTCTCTCCCTTTGAATTAGTTTTTGGTGCTCCCCCAAGAGGTCCTATGGGACTAATAAAAGACTTATTAATTGACGCGGAGATGACTCAGGACACTCAGTCATCTTACGAGTACGTGATTAATCTTCGGAAGAACATTATTGAGTCTTGCCAGTTGGCAACAGCTTCTTCTGAGGCTGCAAAAGCTAAGGCTCGATCTCTACAAAATAGGTCTCGACGATTACGCCAATTATTCCCAGGCGACGAGGCTTATGTGTTACTTCCTCACAATAACAATAAATTATTGATATCTTGGAATGGTCCTTACAAAGTCATTGATAAAATTTCCGACGTTGATTACGTCTTAGATATCAAGGGACACAAAAAGATATTTCATATTAACATGCTCAAGCAATTTCATACACGTCCTGAACACTTACAGTCAATTTTTCATGAACTAGATGACAACACAGTATCTACTTGTTATTATTCTAACTTATCTGTCATCCAGGAAGAAGAATCTTCTTTTCCTGAGGTACAGTTACCGTTACCGGTACCAGTAGTTCAACCTACTGAATCTTGGCGGGATGTAACCATCTCTTCAACGGTTACACCGCAACAGCGTCTACAGATTGCTAATCTATTACAATCTTATCCAGATGTATTGACCGACGTCCCGGGTCGCACATCGGCTATCAGTCATGACATTACTCTCAATGATGATACACCTATTCGTGTACATCCCTATTCTGTTCCTTTACATTTCCTTGCTAAAACTACTAAGGAACTTGAACAGATGTTGTCTCTGGGAATCATTGAGACTAGTAATTCGCCATTCTCTTCTCCATTAGTGATTGTCCGGAAGAAGGACAATAACATCAGACTATGTGTTGATTATAGAAAATTAAATGCTAAGACTATAGTTGACAGCGAACCACATCCACTTATCGACGACTTACTGCCACGTCTATCCAACGCAACTATATTTAGTAAGATAGACTTAACTAAAGGTTATTGGCAGATACCACTGACCGAAAAGGCTAAGTACTACACCGCATTTTCCACTCCACAAGGTCTATACCAGTGGAATGTGATGCCTTTTGGGCTTGTTAATGCGCCAGCTACCTTCATTCGCCTGATGCGACAAATTTTATCAGGTAGACCAGACGTTATTACATATATTGACGACATATGCTTGTTTAGTTCGTCGTTTGAGGAACATGTTTCGGGACTTAGATATGTTTTCGACACTCTAAGGAATTATCATCTAACTGCTAAACCTACAAAGGTGCAAATCGCGTGTAATGAGATAACCTTTTTGGGACATATCATTGGATCGGGATATATCCGAACGTTACCTAGTACAGTCTCCAAAATTCTAAACATAGCAGTTCCTCAGACGAAGAAACAGGTCAGGAGTTTGTTAGGACTTGTTCAATATTACAGTAGATTCATACCAAACTTGTCATCCATCACGGCTGTATTGTCTTCATTGTTAAAAAAAGACATGCCGGTGAAGGTGACATGGACTGGTACATGCAATGAAACTTTCAACAAAATTATAAATTTGTTCTCGCATGAACCAATTTTAAGACTTCCCGATGCTTCCAAAAGATTTTTCTTACGAACAGATGCTAGTAACTACGGCATTGGTGCATGCCTGCTCCAGAACCATGATGGCATTCTACATCCTACCTTATATATATCAAGAAAGCTAAAGCCGACAGAAACAAAGTATTCCACAGTGGACAAGGAACTTTTATCAGTGATATGGGCAATAACTAAACTTGAAAAGTTTTTGCTTGGTGCTCCCTTCACCATACAGACGGACCAACGTGCTGTAGCATCGTTGCGTCGATCTAACCATAAGAGCCAAAAACTCGCCAGATATGCAATCATCCTACAGCCATTTGAATTCTCCATTGAACATATTCCTGGCACTGAAAACATTGTGGCGGATGCGTTGTCACGTAATCCTATTGACGACGAATAATCAACATTAACATTCCTAAAACATATCAACTATAAAGGAACTAACCTTGCCTTCAATTTAAACTTTATAAACACTATATGCATCACAGAATTGAACTAAAAGACAATCAAGGTATACATATTGACATTGAAACTTCGTCTAACGTCCATACACGATATATGAATATTCGTTGAACAATCATGGAACAATATCTGACGACAAGTCGAACTTATTATCCTATGTGCACTTAATTCTTGGATGCTGGGATAAATGACATTTCTTTCCAACGTAAACTTTTGAACATTTTTGCCTAAAAGAATTCATCAGGATCAAGACTACGGATGGATCATCATATCCTATACTAATTAATTAGTTAACTTAACTTCTTAATTGAATTATTATCAATAAAATGAAATGTGAGAAAAAAATGAAATGAAGAAAAAAAAAGAGAACGAAATATAAAAAGAAGAAATTATGAAAAGAGAAAATAAATCTCACACAAGTACTAGATTAATATTTTTTTTAAATGTACCTATACATTATTTAGTTAGTTAAATTAGATAGTTATTATTCACTAACACTTAACACACACAATTAAGTTAAACTTATATTCGAATTTCTTTCTATTTCTTCTCACTTATTTTGTTTTTTCTTCTCTCATAACATCGCGTTACATTAGAATCTTAATAATTTATCTCTTAATTTAATTAATTAATTTAATTTTAATTAGTCAAATTAATTCCTATATGACATACTAATACGACAGACCTTACTTTAATTTAATTCTATCATTCACTGTTAACATTGGACATTTTATTTAGTTGATATAATAATATGTATAATATTGATATATAATGTGATTAATGTTAGATGACTATGACAAATAGTTAGTTGACATGACCGCAACACGGTTCTACTCAGAACATCGTCGGCCATATGTCACAATTGTGTTAAATTTTTTTTGAAAAATTGTTAAGTCGGATAGATCTTGAAAAAAAATCTATCGATTTTTTTTTTTCCCCGGTGTACAGGGAATTGTTACGGTATATGATATTAACGCCGTCTGCTAAAGGTTATCAGACGTGCAATTGTAAAGGTTAAGGCATTTAATATATTGCGATAGATGTTTCAATTATTGAACGCTCCATACACGATCGATTATGACGTGTATAGCGTTGTTTGGGTCACAGTCGGTAACTAAGAAACGCTACCCTTTGTTACTTGACCGCCAAGCTGAATAGCTGCGTTTTTCTAACCTTCCAATTCAATGGCATGATATAGCCATTTATATATGCATTTTTTTTGATGGACCAGGGTCAGTCCTAGAACTCTATATGAGAGGAAAATTTATGGAGGTTAGTATTTAACTAGAATTCTCAGAAGGAGAAGAATAATCGTCAAATTCGTATGAAATATTCAGACTCGCAGTCTCACTGTCGGCAGGTAGCCATGTCTAGCTGCGCGTGCATATAGCTGTGATGTTCTGACGACAATACTGCATTGTATCCTTAAACGGACATTGACACGTAAACCAGCAGTCTACGTTATTGATTAATTTATGCATGACTTATAAGGACTTATGTTCTGTTCCTATTTGAAATGATCATCCTGTGTGTACATGTGATTAAATATTACGGACTCAATCTGAAGGAATTAATTACTTCATTAATGTTGCTGAGTTCAAGTTACATGAACTACTTCTTCATACCATGCTACTGAGTTGTATGAACACCTTCACCCTAATTCGCGTAATACTAAACAAAGCACGATTAACAAGAGATCACTAAAGTAACCATACTCAGTGCATGATCTTCAACTAGTCTGTGAAGTGTTACTCATAGGTCATCCAGTTCAGCATTACTTTGACTTTTCAACGTTGTAATCACTGACAACGCATCTGAGAAGATAGCTACTGGTCTCTCTGAGCTTTCTTCTGTCATTAGAATTTCTGATGCAGTTTTTAAGGCCTCTGCTCTGAAGTTACTTGAAAATGTCCCTGTTGCGACTGCTATCTTTTTGTGTGTGCCATTGCTTAAGCTCAGAAAGACTCCTCAGCCCCATCTTCTGTTGCATTAGTTGCTGATCCATCTGTGTATGCATGGATGCAGGTGTTGCTTGGGTAATGTTTCTCTATATATTTTGTGGTTAGGACTCTCCTTTCTGTTTCATTTTGCTGTTCTTTCTCTCAATAAATACATGAAACAAATGTCAGAACAAAAAGCAGTAAATGTCATTTGACTAGTAAGTTTATATTTTGTAAATTTTTAGGAAATAAAATACAAATGTAACAAAATCTATAATGGCCAATTAACAGACGTTACGGTAGACAGCAAACATTGCTGCCCACTGTGCAGTCGTCTTCTTCATCATCGTACACTCTCAGACGTCCACTTGAGTGTTTTTAAAGAAAGACTAGTCAGCTTGAGGCTATTTGAATCTCCGTAGAGCTTTTCCACGAATGGTACTGGTGTCGGCCATATGCGCTTTCTCTGTTCCGCATATGCTGGACAACTTTGAAGCAAATGTTCAGCAGTCATTTTATCAGTACCACAGTTACACTGATCGGTAGATCCTATCTTTAGCTTGTTGAATAGATGGTATCTCAACCTGTTGTGGCCAGTGCGGAGTCTGAAAGATTACCACTTGTTTTCTTCTTTTGAGCTGGTAGTATGCATCATTCTGTGTGTGACCTGGATGCTCTACATCCCATTTGTTTCTGTATCTGATTCTGATAAAATTCTTTGCCTCCTCGAATGTTACACTTGCATCAGGCTGAGGCAGATTTCCACATTCCTTTGCCAGTCTGTCAGCCTCTTCATTGCCGGTGATGTTACAGTAAGATTGGGTACATTGGATCACAACACTTTTGAATCGTTAACATAGTTTGTGGAGCACTATTCTGAGGTCATCCAGTTCTGTATTATTTTGGCTTTTCAACGTTGCAATTACTGACTGTGCATCGGTAAAGAAAGCAACTTGTCTCTCTGTGCTTTCCTCTGTCATTATAACCTCGCTGCAATTTTCAAGGCCTCTGCCTGTGCTCTGAAGTTACTTGAGAATTGTCCTGTTCCCACTGACAGTTTTTGTGTGTATGCACCAGTGCTTAAGCTCAGAAAGACACCTCCACCTCCATTTTCTGTTGCATTTGTTGCTGATCCATCTGTGTATGTATAGGTCCAGGTGTTGCAGTCATGTTAAACATGCTGGATCTCACGTTGTGCCTTAATGTTAAAGTGACAGCGTTTTATGCAAGAAAATGGCATCCAACGCTCTTTATGTTGACGTTTGTTTCCTTTTCTGCTTATTCCTGGTTTGCCTGGCGAACGAAGAAGAAGAAGCGTCGAGTGCGTAGCCGGAAAGTCATGATCTGTTCTCGCCTGAAGATAGGCATTATTTTTATATGGCCTGGGTCTTGTCTTTCCCATTTGGACTTGGATGGGGCTTTTACAGCTGTTTGTGCCATTTCATAAGTTGTCCCAATATTATACTGTTGTGGCGTTCCTCCATCCTTAGCAAGTTTTGTCTACTCTTCGTCCCCTGGAATGTTGCAATGGGCTGGTATCCACTCTACTTAACCATTGACGTTAAGAATGTATTAATTTTTAGAAATGTGTTATTACAGGGTAGAAATGTTAAAAAAAAAAAAAAAAAAGCAAAAATGTTTATTTCTTTACCCTTATAAAATAAATATTTCGTTAGTTCGTTCTTTCGGATTGTGCACTTTGTTGAGGATAGCAGTATTGATGAAAATAACAATTTATAAATATAAATAACTTTTCAATTAATCCTGTTAGGTGTAATCGTAATGTTCCTTGCCTGCTATCTTTGATTTTCATTCCCAGATCAAGCGAATAAAATGCCACTACCCCAGATTGATTTCATAAACCCAGGGTTGTTATGTCTGGGACTATTTCCCTCGTTTAATGAATTTAACGTTTTGTTGTAGCTGCTGTTTCGGTCTGGCGTCTTCTGTTAATCTAGTCTTCTGCTAATCTCATTGTCGCAATGATATCGCCGTACAATATGTTTCTAGATCAGTGCTGTAAAATTGTCTGCCTGCTACATCACCATCATCATCATCAACAACAACCACGTCAGCATCGCTACCACAGTCAGCATTACCTTTACAACACCACGCCTGCGATATAGACCACCACTTTGTCATTTTTCAATCTCTACATTTCCCATTTTCTACCCATCTTCCTTGATATCTAAGTTGCAGCTAACTTCTGTATTACCTTAGTGCAGGGGTTCTCAACCTGTGAAGTGCACCTCCCAGAGGTGCAGGGAAGATGATAGGGAAGGTATAAGGTGCCCCCAAGAAATTGTATGTGGCAATCGCTTTCTCCCTGAGTAAAATTCTAAAGCTCAGAATCAATCTAAACAATTAACTCACAAATTCGCACTGAGAATCAGCAATTGTTATAACTACTTCCCCTTCCCCCCCCCCCCCCCCCCCCCCCCCCCCCCGCGCGCCCCTCGTTCTTTTCATTATTAGATTCGTTTTTTATTGAACCATCAGTAAATACTTATGTCCAGAACTTAACTGGAAATTGTTGGTCCATATATTTGGTTGCTATACGCTTTATTAGAGTCAATAATGTGGAAGTCTGAGGGCGAACTAGAAAGAGGAAGGTTTATGCTCTTCACTACTGTATGACCCAGAAACATGTACAAGGAATAAGTCATTGGAAGAAAGAATTGAGTCCCTTGAGATGTGAACGTATAGAAGAATGAGGCACATCTCGTGGAGAGAGAAGAAAACAAATAAAGAGGTTCTAGAAAACATAGGAGTGAAAATAGAATTAATGGAGATACAAATTAAACATCTTATATATTTAGACAGCTTAGATCGTGACAGCAGGAGAGAGAGAAAAAAAAAGAGATTGAGGACGACAAAGAGAGAAGATTCAGGACAGTTTGACATCATGGTATGGAAAGAAGTCAACAACAGAATTGATAAATAGTACGGTAGACAGGAAGTTGTGGAGAGACATGATCACCAACTCCTTCAGGCATGGCACTTGAAGAAGAAGATATATTTTGACCATATAAAATGACATACCACCTTGCTGAAGGCCATAATAGAAGGAGGAATTATCAGAGTAAACCATGAAGAAAGAAGACAAAAGATGTTGGAGATCCTTTGCTGACGACCTTCGTTGTGGAAATTGCAGATAATGATCATCAAATCAAAATCCATAATTCTCGCCGTTTGTACGTCGGTCACATCTAAGTGATGCAACTGTGGTTGAAAGTTAGAAATTAATTGTATTTTTTCCCTTACTCTCCCGAAAATAGTAACACTCAACGAAGAAAAGTCGGTGTAGAACCCAGTTTCATTCCGGAAACGGATTTAACTCATCATTTTGTTAAAAATAACCTTAAAATGTAAGTTTTTAATTGTTTCTTCAAGACGTCATTATTGACGGGTTATTGCTAGTAGTGAAATATTTTTCGTTGGAGTACGGTGGTCCGAAATGAAAAGCTGGTCAGTAGTGACTGAAAGCCACCCGTGTGTTACCGCGGCCAGAAAGGGGAGCAAAGAATAGTAACACTGTTCCATACCAAGCATGTCATAAAAAGCGATTAAGCGGATTTGACATGGTGCCGGTTCCTTTATCCTGGAAAAAAATGTTTAACTACAAAAGCTTCTACAAGCTTGGACTGGTCAGCTAAGAAAAATAAAACTCAGCCAACCAAGACAGGAGAAGATCCTCTGGCTAGGAAGGTGAATGACGCCACACACAGAAAGCCGAATGGAGTCTGTGTTGCTGACTAAGCTTCTCCATTCTAGGAGAACCTCCAGATTTGGCACCTGGAATGTTCGAGCATTGTACGAACAAGGGAAGACGGTACAGGTAGCAGCAGAAATGAGGGACTACAAGATCGACGTCTTGGGCCTGTGCGAACAAAGTCGAAGGGGGTAGGCAGAGGTGAATAAAAACACACGGGAGAAGAAAATTGGGGAGACAGAAGTGAAAATGATGAGAAAAACGTGGAAAGAATTTGAGCTGATGGCACGTGACAAGAGGACATGTGTTTGTTGAAGTCCTATGCTCCTAAGGGTATTGAATGACTGAAACCAGCTTGTTACTGTTATTTTTGCCTGTATTATAGACGTCAACCTGTTTGATACTTTTTGATGGTCTAAGAGAGAGAACTGTCTATTAACTTTTCAGAGACAGGTTTGATATATACTGAAACCAGCTTGTTAATCTTGATACTTTTTGAATGTCTAAGAAGAGAGAACTGTCTAGTAAACTTTTTCAGTGACAGGTTTGATTAGTGGTTATCTTCCCCTTGTCTTATTCCCCTATCCTTATAAGGATCGATGGTGACCTGTTTCGGGGGAAATGTCTTAAATAGTTGTCATGTCTTAAGTCGCTATTCACATGACCATATAAGGAGCGGTTTTGCCTCTTGTTTCGGGGAAACGCCCTGGTCTGTATTAGCTTTACTCAGGACTGTGCTTATTGCACATGCGCAGGTTTTTGCGCGCAGATCGAGAGACACTTCGGATCTGGGAATTGTACCTGGGTTTCTGAACGGACAAGAGGTCCGGAGATTTTCTCTGCCATTATTACGGGGAAATGAAGTCCTCTGTGTGACTGATATGTCAGTGATTCTTCCCCAAGTTTATTCTGTACGCCAAGGATGGCAAGTGTTGTGTCTGGTGATTTTCTAGGATGCTGCCAAGGTAATATTTACACTTTAATCCTCTTGTATGTCTTGATATACAGACTAGGTGCTGTCTGCACATAAGAACGATTGATATTTTTGAGGCGACATTTTTGAGTAGAGTTCACAGATGATATGATAGACAGAGCCTATATTTGTGCTCCATACAGAAACCAAGACTATAGGTCTTATTTTTGAATAGAAGCCCAGCGAAGATTGTACTGTTTGGTACCCGCTATTCAGGCGGTATGTTTGGCATAGATGGATATGCCTTGCTTATGAGAAATAACACAGAGGTTACTTTGTTATAGAGGCCCGCTACTTGCGGCCTGATTCTGTCGCCATAAAGGCCCGCCTTTCGCGGCCTATATTCTTCACCAGAAGAAGTACCTGGCGTGTGATGCCAGAAGAGCCATAGACTTTTGTTAAGAAATTGGGAGCCCGCCCTTGTCGTGCGGCATATTTGCTAGAGGTACCTGACGCGCTTAGTCAGAGGTACCTGAGCTTCAGTATGAGCAGAACGTAGATTGACAGACCATTGTCATTAGCATCCTGATGTATGAGCTGATCAAGATTTGTGATGCCACATGTTTTCTCCATTACCATGTATGTGATGTCCCTGATCCATGTGCAATTGACTGTGCTGTTGATGTCACCGTATGTCTTGTAATAAATTGTTGAAAAGGTCATCAGTATTACCAACGTTTACTGACTTCTACATGTGGTTGAGTGGGTGCATCGTGAACTTGTCCAAGAGCCTATACGCATTCGTGTCTACCATCTTATCCGATGTCTACTCACCCACACATCATGTCAACCCACACACTTCTACGAGCACTACGCACTTGAGAACCTGTATGGTGTTTGAGAGAGAGAGTCAACATTACACCCTGTCAGCGACTCAACGCTTGGTGACCCAAATATACACCACAACATTGTACTGTCCAGGTTTGACCTCCTACATTCAGCATTAACATTCGGTGGCTACATCCTACTTTAACACAGCTACAGCCATCTCACTAAGGTTGTGTGCGAAACTTGCTAGAAATAAAATCTCTGAAGTAACATCTAAAGCATTTCTGGAATGGTTCATAGATTATTGTTGGGAAAGAACATGCGTTGTTTATATTAAGTCTCTCTCAGGATCGATGTGAGGGTAAAAGGGTTACGAATCCCTGCCTTAACTTTTCACCCTCCTTATTTTTCATGATTAAAAGTGCATGTTCATGGCCCAACCAAAAGAGAATGACAACAGCAACAGATTCAACTGGAGACATCAAAGTCTTATCTTTCAGTTTCGAACATGACACGCCAGAGTCAATAGCCATTTAAACCGTATTAACCTTCAGCACCTACCATGTGTAGATACTGCTCTCATCCTTATAAAACAATCAGCCACCTTCTCATGGAGTGTACACCACTCACAAATGCCAGGAAGAAACAATTACTGATACCACCGACAATCACCTACTCATAACATGGAACCTTGGACCAACTGCAGAAAACCTGCACTTTTCTAAGAATGGCTTTGGGCTGCCAAGAGTAGACATGCCCAGCAGCTATGGGATATCGACAACATCAACAAGTCCACGTTCTTTCTTTCATTCGGCTGGCACCCAAAAACACGCCAGTAAAAAAAAAAAAAACAGCTCGCGGGAAGGATATCTCTAGCAGTTATTTATAGACCACACTTGTTCAACAGTAACAACGTCCGTCCATAACTAAAGCTGATTGGTTTGGTTTGATTTTAAGGACCATGATCATTGGACTCGGACAACTCCATAAGTGCTCAAATCTACTCCCTTAGATCACACAAGGAGGACCTCAACACAGTGTACGAACTCCGTAGCACTGGCGAGGATCCCAATGTGTGTAAACAGGACTCAAGCATTCTGTAAAAATGTGCGTAGTGTGTAGGTTTCCTAATTTAAAAAAAAAAATTTGCCAGGGCAGCGGCCGTATGGCCTACTCTTTATGATTTTCCCATTCCAAGGGATTATTAAGGTGCGCAACTTGCGCACAAGACCTCCATTTTTTTCACCGGTATCCAAGAAGGCAAGGCATCCGATCTTACTACCCAAGGAGATCAAGGGGGATTATGACATCATTAGAAACCACTAGATCAGAAAAAAAAAATTCCATAAAATGTATTCCCTGTGCTGCGAGCTAACCCGGTACTTTTATAATTACAGGCTGACACCATACCCCTGAACCGCCTTGACCCCCAGCTAAATCAGAATGATCTCGAAATCATTCGTCATCATCAGCAATATCCTTTTCGCTCCCAATGAAGCATTGAGCGGCCACTGAAGCTGCTTCCTGTGCACGAAGCCGGCACTAGCAGCCATGTGCTCTTCGGCGATGGATTATGTAGCAACAGTTCATGATTAGAGTTCCAGCCCCTTACACAACCTCATGTAAGCCGCCTGTGACAAAACGTCTGTACGTGTTCTTTTGGTGGCTCTCTCACACCTTTAGCCACTACGGCAGTATCATTTCTTCTTCTTCATTTGTTGTTGTTGTTGTTTTGATGCGTTGATGGGTGGAGAGCGGGCTCTTATCATCTTTCCATTCTTGCCTCTTCTCATTCCATCTTGGTCTACCCTGTTCAACCTGAAAGTTGGTTATAATTGGGGTATTTAGTGTCATTTTATTTTCTAATTTTGTATTCAATTTAAATATCTATTGTCTTTTGCGGTTGCTGATTTTTATTTATATTAGTATTTGTCCATTTTATTTTACCTTTTGTGTTGTTTATAGATAACTATTGTCCTTTACACTTGGTTTTAATTTGTATTGGCATTTGTTCTTTTTGAGTTGTTGCCCTATTTTTTTCTATACCTCGTTGTCTTTCCTTGTCCTATGAGTAGTTTAGTTTTTTGTTAATGCTTTGTTTAGTTCTTGCTGTTTAATTTTTATTTAGTTGGATGTTTTCCTGAAAAGTACTAACCTTATATTTTTTCCTTTGTTTTATGTACATATCTTTTAAGTATTGATTGGGCATCTCTTGGGGCATCTATACTTAAAACTTTATCACCTGTTAAGTCTATATTGTGATTTCTATAGTAAGTTTTTAATTCAAGTCTTTGTTGGTCATACTTTTTACAGTGGATCAGGTAGTGGTCTATGTCATTCTATTCCTGGCATTCTTGGCAGTGTGGTTCTTCTATCATAAAGTATGCTGCACCGAGACGGAGACGCCACAATTTTTTGTTCGAAGGTATCTTTAATTCTTCTCTGACCTGGCACGTCCTCGTTGGTTCATTCAGCAGTTTGAACGCGTGTCTGCCTTTTCTATTTTCCTTCCATGTTGTCTTCCATTCTTCGTTTATAGTTTCCTTCACTTGGCTCTTGATCTCCGACCTTCCCAGTCCTGCTTTTATATTGTTTTTACTTGTTCTTCTATTCTTGGCGTTCTGGTCTGCCAACTCGTTGCCAGCAATACCTATGTGTGCTGGAACCCACACTAGCCTCACACTACATCCTCTGTTCCCTAGTGATGTATTAATTGCTAGAATTTCTGCCTTTATGTCTGGCCGGCTACATTTACCTGGGTGTTCTAGTGCTTGTAGTGATGATAGTGAGTCTGTAAATATCGTAACAGCTTCTGGTGGTTATCTTCGATTATTTCTAGACTTTTAAGAATTGCTACCATCTCTGCGGTAAAAATCGATGCTCCTTCCGTTACACTGTACCTCTTTTTTATTCCCCATTGTGGTATTACAACTCCAGCACCTAGTTGCCCACTATCACCCTTGGATCCATCAGTGTAGACGGCCAGACTTTGTTTAGTTAGTTGATCTATGAACTTTCTACTTATCATTTTGGCTTCCTTATCTTCTATGTTTTGTTTGATATTTTCAGTGAGTGAGTAGTCTATGATTGGTGTTTTTAGTTCCCAGGGTGGTATTTTGCTTCTGTATTTATTACTATTTTCAATTGTGTTTGATAGTTCTTTGAACTGCGTTAGGTCTTCTATAGTTCTCCACCCTGTTGGATATCTATCTTTATTTAAGGGGGCGTCCCATACACTTGGTTGGTTTTTGACAAATGCTTTATGTGCTGGGTGGGTCATCTCTTGTGCTACTTTACTCCAATAATTTAATCTCAGTTCTACGACTTATCAGACAGAGGTCATGCGTGGAATATTAATGCACAATTTTAAAACACCCCAACCCAGTGCTAGAGAGATGTGATTGGTTTGATTTGAGATGCCAGAATAAACAATGAATTCCAATGGAAAATTCGGCGGAAACACAATCTGTGATTGAAATTAGAAATGAGAGATATAATCTAGCGAACTCAGAGAGACTGGATTGGCAACGTCAAACGAGCAACTCCCAAACAGACAGAAAGAGAAGGATCGGACCTAGAATTCCATATTTATAAGTGACAGATCGAAGTATTTGGGAAACTTAAAACCTTAAAAAGTAAGCCCACCTTATAAATACAGAGACTGTAAAACATAAGGGGCTAGGACTTTAAATACAGAGTCTGGACACCTAAAGGAATTGAAACACCCGTCAAAGAGGAATTAAACACAAGTTTTCCCAAACCCAGTGCTTCCGCAGAACACCCGCCGTCAGAGGAATTAACTCTAATTTCGCAGACCAAAGTGATTTCGAAGGGTGGACAACGGAAGAGTGAGCCTGTCAGGGTGCTTCAAATAAATGTACTTAGCAGAGGCATGTGTTTCCTATTTTGTCCAATAGTTTGTGGAACGAAGCTATAAGACCGTTCGAGGACGAAGCGGCAAGACTGATGTTTCTACGCCCTTAGTTGTGAGAGCCGGGAATCACCATGACCACCTACATAAGACGAGTTAGGCGAAGAATTGCCCGCATCACCAGAAAAGTGACGATACAACGGCGGCAGGACTCACGTAGACAAGTTCAGTGCTTATTGACAGGCAAAAGCAACGGACATTAATAAAATCCTCTATTTAATCTCCGTGAGGAGAAATTTGATTCCAATGTAAAATTTCACCAAATTTTCCATATTTATTTTAACTGTTAAAGACTAATTCCTTATTAAAATTGTTACATGTTTTATGAAACTAAACAATCATAGTCGCTTCAGTTTTATTTGTATGAAAGCCAACGTATGATATATCTTCTGTCTCATACGTTGGCTTTCATACAAATATATATATATATATTCTTGACTTCTGGATTATCTTGTGAATTCTCCCTTCGGACAGAAGCGTCATTTCACTTCTATCTACATCTTTGCCAAGAGTAATCTTTTGCGAAGGTAAACACCTTTGACGACCCAGTTTAGATACTCTTGAATTTTGGCTATTGTTGGACCACTGCTGCAAAGCAGGGGAGTCAAACCGTGACACCGCCTCTTACATACATACCTCTACTTAAACCGTCAACAACAAAAAAACAGACCGGAATGTCTTTTACATTTGAACATCCGCCTTAGTATAACTAACATACCCTGTGTCTAGGTTGAACGAGGCGCGCCTATCCTAAACGAGGCAGAATTTTGTTTTAAATAAAGATACATACCTCTGGGAGTAGTAATACTATTCTTTATTTACCTCCACGGAGACCCCCCCGGGGTGACTACACGGGCCAGTGTTGACATGGGAAATGTTTTTGCATAACTTATGCAAGTCGAGTTTTATATTTGAAATTCGTTTTTTAATTTTAGTTCAAAACTCCGAATTAAATAAGTTCATTTATCAATTTTTGAAAGACAGGAGATGTAAACATTAAGTTCTCCCTTCATTGGAACTGTGAGGGCACAAAGGTTAAGAATCCCTGCCTTAACTTTCCATTCTCCATATTTCTCATGACTTTCCAAAAAGTCCACGTTCTTTCTTTCACTCTCGGCAGGCACCCAAAACAAGCCAGTAAAATCAACACCACGCGGGGAGGAAATTTCTGGCAGTTATTTATAGCACCACACTGGCGGCTATATCTGCATTTCACTTTTTGATTCCAACAGTAACAACGATGTATGTTGTGTGGTAGAACGATGCATCCTCTCAACCACTTTCAGTTTGACTACCCTTTTTTTTTCTTTTCCTTTTTTCGTTATTGTGTGTAGGAGTAGCTGGCCCTACAGATTTTTTAGTGTGTGTTGTTTGCGCCCCCCCCCCCCCCTTTTTCCCATGATGCCGTACTGCCATTGTTCTCTTCTGAGAGTCAGTTTCATACTACAGTACTTGCTTCAAAGGTGCCCAACATATGAGGAACAGAGAAAACGCATATGGCCATCACCAGTACCATTCCTGGAGAAAATCTACGGAGATATCAACAGCCTCAGGCTGACCACTGCTTTCTTTGAACTTATTCAAGTTGACATCTGAGGGTGAACGAAGAAGAATACTACAGTATTGAGTTGGATTGCACTAATTTCCCCAATTAAAACAAAAATTCAGCAGCTAGAGAGAGAGAGAGAGAGAGAGAGAGAGAGAGAGAGAGAGAGAGAGAGAGAGAGAGAGAGAGAGAGAGAGAGAGAGAGAGAGAGAGAGAGAGAGAGAGAAAAAGAGCGAGAGAGAGAGAGAGAGAGAGAGAGAGAGACAGAAAGAACTTTTTTTCAAAGGGTTGAGAATACAGAGAGAGAGAGATACAGACAGATAGACAGACGGATAGACAGACACCGTGTAAAAGCTAATAACAACTTGAATTTAAAAATGACAAGGTCTTAAAAACCGAGATAAATCCACGGTTAATGGCCAATTAATTTCCCACTTAAGTATACCTGCACTCACACATTGCAGATAGAGCATGCTATAGGCACATTGATTGTTACTTAAAGCTGGTTTTACTAAACATGTAACAAAAAATGGCTGACTAACATGAGACAGTTTAATTTTGCAGTTCGTGGTGCAAATGTAATGCCCAGGTATGCAATAGGATTTTGAAGCGAATTTCATTATTCATTCGACACATCAAATAAAAATGGTTCCAAACTACTTTCAAGATTGGGAAAATTCTGAAATTCCCTTAAATGATATTTTTCAAGCATTACTATGGCTCCTACATGAATTAAAGAGGCTAAAAAAAAAAAGCGAAACCTTGCAATCTTTCTGTTTGATCAAATGGTACACGTTTTTTTTTAAATACTTGAATTTCGTACACTAGTTGAATCGTGAATATGGTTGAACACCTCCAAGGAGTTTTCAGGATATTGTCGCATAGAGATTTATGATCAATAAATTTTCTATATTCTTTTCTTTTCTACCCGTGTCCTCTACTTCATTATCGCTCTTTTATCCTTTTCCTGTTTTTCGCATTCGTTCGTTTGCGACAAAATATTACTTTCCCATTCTGACTTTTGCCGTTTCTTTTCTCATACTAGTAACGCATTTTATTGCGTAATATGTCAGTCCCTGGATGTGAACGAAATAGTGTGAGAATTCGTCTCGTCAGACATAGAGAGCAGACATGTGTCTACATTTTCATCTGACACGAGTTTTTCTTTGGCTAGATTCTCGGCCTGACGCGTGGAAGGCGCCAATCTGCATCGCTCAGAAATGAGACATGTCGTAGTAGGTGTGAAGACGCGTTTTGGCAGTTATGGCCAGCGTCTAAGTTAATGTGAAGTGTTAAGAGAGAGAGAGAGGGGGGAGAGAGAGAGACCGGCGCTATTTCGGGTTTTCGTAATAGCGTGGGATCCTTTGTCCGTTTTTATATATCTACACGAGTAGCTTAGACTATTTCATTCAGTTCTCCTAAATTTTGCAGTAGACAGGTTGCTTGTGCTAAGGAAATAAGCTTGCATAGCGAAGTTCTTAGTTTGACTCGACCGACATTTTGCCGAGCTTCTAGACTAACTATATGAGTGATAAATTCTAAGTTTGTGCGATCGCCTGTAGTTCTGTCTGGAGGTAAATATATTATATATCTAGTAGTGTTGAGTGATTCAGTGATAATCGCTTATTTCATTTCACTAGCTAGATTTCTGTGCAGAAGTAATTAAATTGTAAGTCTATTATATTCTCTAGTTGACGTGTTTCAGTGGATAGCAAAATAAATTATAATTTCTAGCTTAAACTCATGCAACTATAAATAAAATTTATTAAATTGCTAGTAATTAGTCGAGAATATTTTAAACTAACTTATAACTGCACTGATTCATCATTGAGTATTGACGAAAACGTATGTATTTCTAATTCATGATGATTGATTTTTTTATGAATATAAATTATTTCACGGGAGTTTAAACGATAAGACAAGCTCTACGCTTGCAGTTTATAATGTAAGTTATAACCGAGTAAATAGTATGTATAAGTATTTTATATGTTGTTTTTCTTTATTCAGTGAAACTGGGGTAGCCCAACTTTACCAACGGTTTTAGTACTGAGAAACATCTGTGAAGAACTAAAACATTTTTTTCTTAAAGACTTGGGTGTATAAAGTAAAACCTGTCTGGCATTGCGTTGGCATCCAGAACGACAGAGTACCCATTACATGAACTTTAAGATTAAATGAAGTAACGGGCCCGTCGAGCCAGATTTAATTCTTCCTGAGAAAAACCTCAAGTACATTTCAGCCCTTGTGGCAAGTAAAATATTACTATCAGTAACATTCCGACGGAGTTCTGACTAGTTGTGGTGTGACCAAATAAAGTTCTATACTGAGAGAAAGCACCGACCTGACATTCCTCGTTACTAGAAACCTAAGCTATTGACACTGTGCTCGCTGTTAACGTTCGTGCCTGGACAATTTTAATGTGACCTAAACAGATATCAACAAAAATAATAATAACCAAGGAAACGTTCCTTGAAGTAGTGAACTCAACCTGACTTTGCGGAACTGGGGTTCCCTTGGCCAAGACTACCCTGGAGATTCTGTAAATGCATGTCCTAAAAATTGTTTTTCCAGAAGTTGCTACCAAAGCTGTAAGTACGAATGCAAGCTAGTGATCACGGCTGACTGAATAGAGTGAATGCAGGACTGAGTGATTCCTTTATTGTTGTATTTTTGACACCCATTTTGCTGTCTTAAATTTCTTTATGCAAGTTTTTGTTGCTAACAATATTTTCCTTAGGATAGATTAGAGTATCACAGTCTGTTCCTACCTTTTTTAAAGGGAAATCTTAGACTATAGCGTATGCATCCGTGACTCTTTGTGGCTATCACTTTTCTTCTAACAGGACTGTGGGCTATACATCGAGGGAAAAGTTTATAACTATGGGTCTATCATTTTTGTAGCAATTCATTGACTTATGATTATTTGTATATGTTTGATGTAATTTTTATGTGTTGTGATGAAATTTTCTGATGATAATTAAAATTCACTTGAACTTATTCCAGTGTGTCGGTCAGTTCGTTCCCAATTATCTATTTTCATTGTCATAGTTTCACGTCTGTGTGTCTATTGTAGTCACTTAAGTGTGTGTGTAAGTGAGGGATATATATATTACTATATATTATACTAGACGGTCTGACAAATCTTAATCTGTTGTAGATGATAGGCTGACTGAGAGAAATCATCTCGAGGGTCAGAGACCGACTCTAATATATTTCCTCCATCTCACTCGTGAAATCTATTTCTATTTTATCCTCTCCCACTGAGCTATCACTTGTTTCTATTGATATTCAGAAGGGACCAAACCAAGTCTTAATTCACCTATCACAAATCTACGACAGATATGTCGGAAATATCAGTATTCGCCAGAGGAGTCAAGCTCGCGGTCTGCGTGCCGAGGTTGGCCCCATGCACTCTTCAAATACGGCCTGCTTGACTGCCGTAACACGCAGTTAAAATTTGTCACTGTCCTGGGTCTGCGAAGCAGCATGATTCGGGAAACGTTTTGAGTAAGTTATGAATTATTTTTATTTTTCAAAGGGGGTGGGGGGGGGGGGGGTGGGGGGGGGGGGGGGGGGGGGGGGGGGGGGGGCGGGGGGGGGGGGGGGGGGGGGGGCTTGAGGGGGGGGGGGGGTGGGGGGGGGGGGGGGGGGGGGGGGGGGGGGGGGGGGGGGGGGGGGGGGGGGGGGGGGGGGGGGGGGGGGGGCGCACGCGAGCACAGAAGCTCAGAAGTGGCTGTGGGGGGGGGGGGTGGGGGGGGTGGGGGGGGGGGGGGGGGGGGGGCGGCAACTCAGGTAGGAAGCTGTCAGGCTCACTATCAACAACAAATAATGAAGGAAAACTGAGACCTGTGAGTAGGAAATAAATATAGGTAATTAACAGGCACTCGTTGGACGGAAAGAAGGAGATCACCAGACAACAGAAAAGAAATAAAAAGGAGTGCTAAATTGAAAACTGTTTTGTCCTTTTCACGATTTACTTTCACAGCAAGGGCGATGGCGCCGTTTGGGACGGTCCTTTCATCTATTTCCCGGTGTTATTTCAGTTATATTTCTTTCTGTTGTCTAGTGTCTTCCTTTCTGTCCTACGAGTGCTTGTTAATTACCTCTATTTATTTATTTATTTAAGTATCATTTTCCTGTCGATGGAAGAGATTTACGTATGAGAGGGAGCACCCGTGTGTATACAAGGAGCAGCCGTGTGATACAACCGCGCTAACAGGAACAGTTAGCTTTCATATCCTTCAACATTTTGCTGAGGGAGGGAGACTGAGCACTGCAATGGGTTTGCCTGGAAGGCAGTGAGGTCGGTTCTGATCAGCAATAACAACGATAATAATATCTTTCTGTGTATTTTTTTCTTTTTCCTGCACCACCTGCTCGGGAATTATAACCCACTTCATTCATCTTGTTCAACAGATAGCACTATGCATCCATAACTAAAGCTGAATTATATTTTGAAATCTGTCGTCCTCATCATCATCATGATCATGATCATCATCACCGTCATCATGATCATCCACCCATACCATCATCAATCATGATCATCATCCTCAATGAGCATCATCATCATCATCATTATCATCATTATCATAATCATCATCATTATCATCTTCATCATCATCATCCTCATTATTTTTCGCCCCTTATGGAGTATAGAGCCAGCGCTGCAGCTTGTTTCACTGTGCAGGAAGTTTTCACTAGATACATTTCAAATGCTCTTGCTTGCCTTGGATTTCGGTAGGAACTGATTTACAAGAGAAGGCTTCCAACTTTTGTTACAAACCACATGTTAGTAATACGCTTGTTGATACATACTTTGTTATTGTTATTGCTGATGATCAGAATTTTACGTCCATTGAAGCTTCGTGGCAAACAAACCCATAGGTTGCATTCTCGGTTCCCCCTCAGCGACATGTCGAACGGAATGAATGCTAAATTGTTACCCGTTGCTCGTTGGTTTTGTACAATACACACGCAAAACAACGCCGGATCGCATCCTCTCATACGTTCATCTCTGCTTGTATACATATTATGATTGAACCGACACCAAATTCTAGCAATACTATTTTTAAGCAATTGGTGGTTTAGCCTATCGGTTGGTGGTATATTATCGGTTTGCAGTGTTGTATTCTCTAATACGATCAAATAATTTGTCCCTCAGTAATTTCTTTCGACAGACCCATCCATTCACACACCCCCTGGGATAAACTTGTCCTCAGTATCGCTGCCTCCCACCTCCCCTCCCCCCTTCCCCCCTCCCCGCCCCCCCCCCTCCCACCCCCCCCCCCCCCCCCCCGTATCCCATATGCCAATGCACAGCATACTATGGGGTGCTCTATGAAGCCGTTTTATCAGCTCTTTCATTACCGCCTACCCCTGCATTGATCAGGGCATTAGATCCGCAACCAGGTTCCTGAAGATTCCATGTTTGCATCTTATATATGTAAACCCATTCCATCTATGGAGGTTTTTCCATTCATACCGTAGCTATCGCTAGTGGATTGTGGACCTTCCGAAAGCATGAACTGAGAGTCTGACACAAAAACTGCTGCCCTTGTTAATGAAAGTTTTTTTCAGACAACCCTCCTTAACTCTTTACTTCCTCCGCAATTTATTGTCCATCTTGTGCCACAATTTTAATCATGGATAGTTCATGATAGACTAAAACACAACGCTAGAACGTTGTTTTCGTCCGGCACAGGTGTCAAATCTCTGACCACCGCTCTGAGCGTTGTCTTCCGTAGGTCAAAGAAAGTTTAAGGCTGAGAGACAACTCTTTGTTTGCCTCTAGGAGACCCCCAGGTAACTACTCTATGAAAATGTTTACATGGGAAATGTTATTGTATAACTTATGCAGTTAGAGTTTTATTTTCGAAATTTGAAAAAAACAAATGTTTTTAGTTTAGATTCATTCTTCACCCTTCACCTCCCAAGCGGGTATAAGCCTTCATCAAATGTATACCACGTCTTCCTGTCCTGTGCCATCAGCTAAAGATCTTTCCATGTTTTCCTAATTCCTTGCAGTCTGTCTCCAGTTTTCTTCTCCATGTGATTACCTATCTGACCCTGGGGATTGCAGAATAGGGACTGCCTTGTAGTACTATCAAGAGGTTTCCTCAGCATTTGTCCTGTCCGTCGCCTGTCTCTTCTTCCCATCTCATGCTCCACCGGCACTTTTCTTTCTGTTCTTGTCATCATTCCCCACGTTGGTGATCCTTTGTACCATTTCAGTCCAACTTGTTCTACGCCAAGCATCCATTTATTATGAAAGTGTAGCTTTTTAGTTTGCTGCTTTTTATTATTTTTTAATGTTCTCCATGTTTTCAGAACCATATACAGTAGGATTGACACATTTTAGATTACTGACTATTACTTACTACTGCAATAAACACACAAAATATAGTACGGACACTAAAAAACTAAACTGGCGGAAAAAATTATTTTCCAAACCCCTAAACGCGCGAACTCCCTGAAGGTCTTCCCCCCTTCTCTTTATCTTTATTTAAAGTCGAGACAATTCCTGGAAGTTTCCTTTAAGCTTGGCTTAAGTAAATGTAAAAGCTGGGCTGTTGTACAAATGCCTTCAAAATCAAGACATCCCAAGAGGAATTTACATGTGAAACATTCGTTCAACGTGAGTAAGGTGTTGGAGGTGGTGGAATGGGGTTGGGGGGTTGTGGGTGATTTTCTTACCGTAGTTCACTCACGAAATAGTTTGAATAAGCATGACATATTGTGTTTTATTCCATGTGTTTGTTTTGGTTTTTAAAACACTGATTAACACTGTTTCCATAGCCGGAAGAGATAGAAAACTAGGGGGGGGGGGGGTCCACAATCCAAATGCAATAGAACATTGAAAAAGAACACGTCCGTTATTATAGGAAGTTTAAAAAAAAATAAAGGTAATGTGTCAGAGAGTGTTTTCCCGAATTTCAACAACCCTGCTGCGTAAGTTTTTAACTATTTCATTTTATTCCCTCCACCTGTTTCGACGGGATGTTATAAGATGGAGGGAGTCCAAATGATGAAACTAAACCCGGGAAGTAGTTACATAATGGCCGCATAATGCCGACTTTTTACCTGCTCCACGCAGCTAATATCTAGCGAAACCCCCACCACGCCGTAATTTATATGATGAACCCGATAAAGGATTTTGATTGCACGAGTGCTCGCGCGGGTGTGTGTTCTACCTTGTTGTTTCAATTTTATCGCGGAATAGTGATTTTGCTGGGTGATTGCTTTATCTATTCAAGCAATGGAAGGCTGTCAGGAGTACATTTTGTTATTTTTTCTTGGATATCTTCAATCTCGAGGTAACATTTTGACCTGTTATATGTGTCAGCCAATAGATTGATGGTCGTACTGTACGGTATATGAATGTTTCAAAGAGAAAAAAAAAAAAATTTGTTTATATTAAAGTTATGTTGTACAAAAAGAATCTGTATTTTGGTAAGAGTAGTAAAGGGTTAGACTAGAGTGTGAAAAATAATATAAGTTGATTGAAAGATACTGGGTTGGCATATAAATAGGTAGTAAAACTGTAGAAGACCATCAGTATTAAAAATAAAAATCTCCCGAAAAAATCGTTGCCTCCCTAGAGTGAAAGTTAATGAGAGAAGGTGAGGGTTTCTTAACCTGTTGATGTCCTTGGTGAGTTATTCGTTTGCAATAAACCTAAAAAATAAAAATGTACTAATTTTAATAAAAGTATGCTTTCTTTTTGTAACATTTTGTCCAAGAAGGTGTAACACTTAGCTTCACGTGGAGTTCACTGGACATCCAAAACAGGGTCCCCTGGAGTCATTACCAGACAATCAAAAAAGGTCCATAACCCTTTATCGGACAATCCAAAAGTGGACCCATTCGCCACAAATAGCATTTATAAGGAGGTCCTGTGTACATAACGTAAAAAGGTTCCAAAATGGTAAAATGTGAACATAATGCTTTTATGTCCCAAAATTGTTTCCAAGATGAGATGGGGTCCATAGCTATTCCGTGCGGGGACAAATCTAAGTGGGACATAAACCTTTATCCGTTTCAGTTCAAAGGGTGTTCGTGGGCAAACAAAAAACTTAAGAAACCCCTGCCCTAGAATAAAAGGTGTGGGACGGAAGTGGCTAGAAGAGATAATTGGCGTGCCGCCTAGTATTCTAGAGGGTAGCAGATTCAGATTCCAAGTTGAGAGGTCGGGATTAAAAGAATTTATGGAAATCTTTTTTTCAGAACGAGAATGTATGGTCAACGATAATTCCCCCCAGGTCTTCCTGGGTAGTGATAAGTCGGGTATGGCCTAGCCTACTCGGTCATAGAGGGCGTAAAAAAAATAGGAGGACCCGTGTGCAAGTTATGCGCACGGTTTTAAAAATCCCAAGGCAGTTGGAAATATCGTGTAGAGTTAGGGGGTAGGCCCGCAAAATGCCGCTGCCCCCAGGCTAAAAATTTAAAAACATATAAACCTAAAACCTAACCCACCAAAAACATAATTTTATATGAATGTGTGGATTTCCTATATACACACATTGGGATTTCTCGTTGAGTGCAAACGTGAGTTCGGGCACTGTGCTGAGGTTCCTCCGTTGTGTGATCTAAGGGAGTCTAAGGGGAGGATATTGATAGCACCGATGAAGGTCCGTGCGCAATGAAGGAAAAGTCATTAAAGGAACCAAACAAAAAGAAACAAAGAGACCTAGAAAAAGTGAGAATTATCTAGTTGCACTTTGTGTTATAGGG